>OX235272.1:72098747-72352987 GCA_944472155.2 Trichobilharzia szidati
ACACTACATAGATATTTTAAGTTCATTAAACGTGTAGTTACAACAAACTACAATTATAAATTTTTATATTATTGGAAGTACATGATAGACATTTTTACACAGGACAATAATATTAATTCACACAACATAAAAGTTAGCATAAGAGGACTAGTTAGTTAGTGTACCAAAATAACCATAGTTACTAAACAGAATATAAATGTATATATACATATTAATCACTCCTTGAGGACTCCACTTGCTTTCTTTTGCGTTGCTGTTGTTTGTCTTCTTTTTTCTCACCATTTTAGCTTCCATTTGACTTTTTGAATGAAAATGTAGATATTTGACTACTCACAGTGACAAATGATCTGCAAACATTATTGGTCCCATATCTTACAATTCCCTCGTGAATTACGCATTACCTTTCCCCACGATGCAACCTGGATTACAGTTGTGAAATATACCTTTATACCAATAAAAAATTTTGATTTATAATACTTCACGATTGTAACTTACAACATAACTGATCATATCTGCAAAAATAGCTTGCATTTCTTGGAAACACCCGTGTATAAGAAAATATAAACTCATTATTATTAGTCTACATTGAGCACAATTCACTTGTGATGTTACGATGAAAATGCTGACAAAAGTATACAAGTATATCACTTATTTTAAATTATTACCAAATTTGGATATAAATCACGAATAAGACTCGATGCCGTACATACCAAAGTTATATGGGGGAATGACTTCAAGCTTTATTTTTTTCCCAAGTATTTGTAATCCATCCAAAACATACTTGGGTTATTTTGTTAATGCGAAGACAATATTTCTATATTTCTTGATGTGCTCCATTGAATGACTAGTTATCATATTGTTTCCACAAACCAAGGACAAAAACGACTGCAACCATGTGATTTCAAAATAAACCAAATTTATGTAATTCAAATAATAATTATCCATGCCCGTACAATTGGTGTGTCCTACACAGGTTGGAAAAAAAGTATTTTATTAAATTACTATTATTAAATATGCTTACTAATCGTATATGTAATTTATCATATTGATGATGCCTGTAAACTGGCCTCCCTCATGTACAAAATGAGAATATATTATTATTATTATTATATACTTACAAGTTTATTATTTACTTAATAGAAGTGAGATAGGGATAGATCTTGTGGAAGGATATCAAAGTTTCCACGACTAATAAGTGTTTACATAGTTTTTGTATTACGATATGAACTCAGTTGTCTGTGTAAAGTACTATGAATGCTCACTGATAATGAGAAATTTTAGTTCACCTCGAAGTTTTATCATTATACCGAACTCACTGTGGAGAAATGATGTTGTAACATGCTTTTAGGGGTTTCAGTGCGTGATTTTAAAAGCCAGCCTATAAGTAATTTACGATAACTGACATTAAATTTACTCCTGATAAGTTTTCTAAATTTGGGTTTGTCTGATAAGATGAAATGAAAGAGGGGCCATCTAATGGGGCTACTATCGTGGGGTACATGGCTCAATAAACCACTATAACTATGAACTTTACTGTGGATTTCACAGATTTAAGTATTATTCATCTTCTGAACAGTGAAAGCCCTAGAAGAAAATAGTTTTTAAATAGGAATCAAGAATGAGATTTGTATTGAAACTTGGTCATCCTTAAAGACTGTAAGGATGAGTTAGAAATCCTACCTAAATAGTGGACTAAAAGTGACTACCATAACGTGTAGGTCACCTTCATTTATCGTGAGCAACATTGTTTGATAATTTCAGAGTCATTTTTGATGTAGTTGTGTCCTCTGAGCTGGGTAGTTTAGTTGCAAAGCTTTCATTGCCCTACTAAGCAACATCTTCAGAGCATACTTCAATTTGAAGTGAGCTTTTAGATTTCTCCACGAGTTTATTAGTCATCTCTCCTGGCCACCTTGAACGTGATTGGCTGTTTTTGTGTTTTCACACCATCTAGGTTACTTGTATTTGTATTGATTGTTTGCTTGACCTGAGGTTTGACCCTTTGTGTGGGAGATTCCCTTCTAATCGATTGGTAAATTTTGTCTATGTCAATGTGTCTATTAATTGACGATTCACTGGAATACCAGGCTTCTAAAAATTCTCTAGCATTCTTGTTGTTTCCTCTGTTTAATATTTGAACGTTGTCCCAGTCGAATTGATGTCCGTGGTTGTCTGTATGTAGTGATATGAGGGAGTGGATGTCATGTCTTTTGACGGCTAGCTTATGTTCGTGGATAAGAGGACGAGGGGGACCTCCATTTTGTCCTAGAGGGTGTGAAAACACACATAAACAACCAATCAATGTCATCAGAGGGGGATAACTAGTAAAGTCATAGAGAAATATGAAAGATCACTTCAGATTGAAGTATGCGCCGAAGATGTTACCTAGTAGTGCAATGAAAGTCTCGCAAATAAAAAATCCAGCTCAGAGAACACAAAGCATCCACCTGAGCTACAAATCTCGTCCATCATATCTAATTTCAGAGTCGTTTCACGTCTTAATTTGCCCAAATATTCGAGTATGTACTTATCAGATAGTGGACTCAAGTGTTTACTAATGGGATGGCCTAATTTATTTTGATTGGTGGATTTGTTAAGTACTGTTAGTGCTGTTGATAGGCTACACTTTACCAGCCTTTACTTGACGTAATTTAACTATGTATCCAATAATTCAGTACTCTACGTAACCTGTAAGTACTGACAATAGAATGCAGATTAAAAAGACCTGGTTATTAAGGAAATGCGCTCTGATGCGCAGTATATTTGAGTAAGGAGTATCCAAGGAAAAAGGTCTAGAACTTATCTAACGAATATAGCTGTACTACAAACTCAAAAAATCTGAGTGTTGACAGCAAAACGAAAAGCGTAAAAAATGGCGTTGGCACCAGTTCGTATATGCACACATTAAAACAAAATCTTAAAACATTGCAAATTTCACTATAGATTTCACAATATATAATTGCTCTAGAATTTGTTTTTTTTTTCATAGAGAAGTTATGTTCTAGATATAAAAAGGAGTGAAGCCTGAAATACCTTACTAGCCAGATTTCTTTATGAACAGAATATACGTAGATCATATGAATTGTTTATTATTGATTAACAGTGGAAAAGAGTGACACAGTCAACAGATAATACTGTAATCGTGAGCGCTTTTATGTTTCGTGAACATCTAGATTAGTTTCCATTTGTGTTGACTTGATAGTCATTATGTTATCTCTTCTATATTGGATTAAAAAGATCTGATCAGGTGACAAATGTGATACAGTGTTGATTGTTGTGAAAAACTGCCATCTGCATAAAAACAGATCAATATTATTTTAGATTTGAAGTAAAGAATCATTTCTTATTAGAATACTATCTTCACAGCCTAACTGGTAGGGACTTCCAAGCGTACCATTAAAGGTACCAGTTGTGTGTCGGTGTGATACAGACAATATATGCCAATGGAATATTATTCTCACATATTCCCACAGTTCATTTCGGCTTTCGCAACAGGATACAATATATCTATTTGGACATTCTATTTGATGTTAGAGACAGTGTAGTGGACCTAGCAGCTAAGTAAGTCTATACACACAATTAAAAGGACAGAACAGGTACTAATAAATACGTATATATAAGATATTCAGTTCACTTAAGTTAATATACACAAAAAGAACTGAGGTTATTTGAAGAAAAACTATAATAGTCACAAAATACACAAATTATAGACGTACGAAATTATAGGAATGTATTTGTCCTTTTCTTGATTATACAAATCCTCCACTACACCTTAGAGCTGTCAACCGTCGGAGGTCTCCGCGTAGAGAAAAGCAGATAGGAGTAAAGCTCGTGATGTGGATGTGTCAATCAGTGCGAGACAGAGTTGGTAGGCAGATGTGCTGAGGAAGCCGCCGGAGAGAGGGCAACCAATTCGTTCCTTGCGCGCGGTCCAAGGTTGAGTTCTTTTCAATCTCACCTAACAACCACGATTTTCATTGGATTCCTTGTTTTTCGGTGAACATATAATTTGATATGTTTTTAGGCCGCCACAACAGAATACATCTCCCACGGTTAAATACTGCATTGACAAAAGAATACTATGTATATTTGAATATTCTATTTCATGTCCTTTGATGTAAAACGAAATCACACGCTCAGTGATTGGTTAAAGAATATAAACTTTATGTATATAAACAGTGGTTTGATCAATGGAAAATATACCTTACCTTCCATGTTTTGCCTTCTGCTGTTACAGCTGAAAACCGCTCTTTTGTTATAACAACTATTATCCCTGTACGAAAGTTTTAAACTTACAAGCAGCAGATATTATATGCAGTAGTAAATATTTGTGACATCTTTTCATTTCGAAGTAATCCATGCTAAAGGACAACAGATTTCCAAGAGGAAACTATTACGCATGAGTGTGGAAAAAGTTACTTTCCAAACGTTTAATTCCCCTTTCAAATCCGAAGGGAGAGGTACGTTATATGCAAATGAAAGTGTATATCCCCCAACTTCCAAAGTATTTGTCCTACTTAGACCAGACAACTGTTCGAAAGGTGAATAAAAACAATAAAATGATCTCCCAAAATGCGAAATATATTTTGTGATCAGAAACTCAGGACGGTGATGTCTGCCCAGCTAGCTAGAGTGCCGGCACAAACAACCAAAAATAGTGACAGAGTGACAAATGGCGCGGATACTTAACTGTACATCTTTGTGCTTAACACGTCAACTTATCCAGTGATGATCAACATCCAATGGTGAATGATGGAAACTGTAGACTAATAATCTTGGGGGATTATTTACCGCTAGAAGTTCAAAAAGAGTAAGTTATGTTTAAGGACATACTAATTCCTCCAAAACTCTAACAGGAAATGTAGGTAATATTTAAGTACTCCTGAATATCGCTTATCGCGTTATAATGCTTCTGACAGTAGAAATGTATTCTTCTAAATAAAGTTACAGGCAGAAAATCTTATTTTCCAAGTGTTGCTTCGCAGGCATTTGACTGATTTTAATTTTGACCACAAAGTGTCTTCAGTCAGAGAAACAAGGAGTACTGGACAGTTATTTAGCCCTAGTACTCACCCATGACCCCACCGGGGATCTAACCCAAGACCTTCAGTTAATCAAATTTCTGCAAAACCAACACTTAAATATCAACCTAATGCTCATTAGTGACTTGATGAAGTTCCCGTAGGAAGTCGTGATCACTAGGGTTCACCAAGTTGGACATGAGGGTAGGTACTCACCCATGAAATTCGCTAGTCATTGAGCTATACTGAGAATTGGCAGAAGTTAAAATTAATGGGCCATCATAATGGCTAAATTCTATGCGAGTTCCCCCTGTAACCTGAGTGCATACTGCTAGGAGGTCCCAAACAAGGACGAAACAGCTGTCCAATACTCCCTGCTTCTCTAACTTAAGTCAGTTCCTGGTCAAAATTTAAATCTTATCTTTATTTGATAATGCTAAACATAAAAATATGATATATTTTAGGTATTGTAGTCCTTATTAGGACAAAGTGTAAATGAGCGTCACAATATCTACTGAAATCTTCAAATAAATGCTTATACCTAAAAATATAATAAAAGTAATAACAAGAGAAACTATTTTCTTTGAGAATTTCTGTCTGCTATGTTATTTATATACCAAGAGCTCAGAAGATTAGTATGAGAAAGAATGCGTAGGCTTACTATTACTATTTTTGTTAACAGAACGTAGTAACATAATTATATAGTGTACTAGAATCCGTTTACGTCAGCCAGATAACTGTTTACTACTAAATTAGTGTGATTTTTTCCGGTAATTCAGATTATCTATAGTATTACTTCCAAGTACAGTTTATCGGTAACTGATATCACCTGGGGAACCACTGAATCTCAAGAAACAATGGATAGAGTGTTTAATTCTAGCTGACTGTTCTTTATTAATATCCACCCATAAGCAGACAGGAGATGGAAACAAGAGTCGTCAAGTTTCTAGAAGAGTAAGCTATAATTCAGTCACTGGGTTGGAAAGTGATAATCTGTACTTTTCAGATTATTTTATTTTATCTTTGTTTTTGATTACAGCTTGATTCCACACCGTATTTTTTGGTACAGGTATGGAATTTTCAGCATGTGATATTGGTAGCCCAAATTTTGCAGGCCGACCAATTCATAGTGTAGCTCATTACTGATTATTTTCAGGATAGATTTCCCACAATTCTAATGAAGAGCTAGGCGTAAGGACGGTTACTCACTGATAAAATCAGATGGTGATGACCCTTTGTAGAAAACCAGCTCAGGTGTAAAAACATGAGCCAATGGATTTAATTCTGAAGGCTGAATGATGCCGTGTTTGCGTGAGAATGTAAATGTCCTGGGCTCCAAATTTCACACACTATCACAGAATCTCGGATCAGGACTAGCTAGCTTCTCGACCTTCTGTAGTTGATTATTAGTTTGCACTGAAATGTTTTGAAAACACTGAAACCATCATACACTTAATAAATTGTTTTGTTTTCTGATTCTGTTACTTTGTCTTATCTAATTGGTGAAGTTTTTCCATGTGATTGGTAAATCACCTTTTTAAAGATACATTGAATTCTAAAAAAATGTGAAACTGCAATTTTTTAATTATGGAAAATTACATTCTTCTCAAATTATACTGCTCTGGTGGATGAATCACCTATTACACCTCATGATATTCAGAGTTTATTTACATGGGGCTATTTTTGGGTGATATGATCAAGAAGCTTTCATCATGCTTCTAGACACTATCTTCAACATAATATAAATTTTTGAAATTCCCCATTAATGATATAATTCTTTTGAAATAATGGAGAAGATTTGTAGCTCAGGTGGATGATATTGAACAATCAGTCACGACAGTGGTCGTCTGGAGATATGATTACATCATTCATAGAGAATTTAAATGAGTTCATTTTGTACTAAAACGTGCACTGAAGATCTTGTCTAGGAAGATAACGAAAGCTTCGCAATTAAATCAACCAGCTCAGAGAACATAAATAATTCAATGATATACTTCTTTCCTGATAACCTTGGTTGTGATTAGTTGTCTTCAGAGGTTTTCTTATCTTTATGTTAATTTGTATTGGTATCGATTGTTTCGTTGATCTGAAATCTGACCTGTAAGCTCTGTAACTAGTCCTTTATTGATCATCAGATTTGGTCAAGAAGAACTTCTCATCTAAAGGCATAAACTAGCTCTCATAACACATGACATTAAGGATACCAAAGGGAATGGTAGAATATGAAAATTGTCAACAGTGGAAATATTGAAGCTTCTAAAAACTTTCAAAAGAATGGATACTGAACAAAGAGTACTCTTTTCGATAACTTCATCATCAGGCTCTACAATTATATATACATTATAGTGAATGAATGAATTAGTGTTATGAACAACATTAATGTTTAAATAACATCGAATCAATAATATCAATAGATTACAGTTCAATAGCATCAACATAAAATAAGCTGAATGTCAGAAAAATTAGGAAAGATAATATTACAAATTCATGAGTTTATAGTTTCTACTGAAGGCCAGGGCAGTAGTAGGGGCTGGACTTGCTTCTTTTGAACACAGAGCACTGGTTGTTTGAGGCGAATTGCAATAGCCTCTGCTGTTTGGAGCATGTGGTGCTTCGATGATTTTGGCAATTTATTAGGCACCCAGTAGATTATAGAGAAGGATTCTTCCACGCTGGCTTTGTGGCCGGTTTGCACCAGATGGTCCAATATCGAACTGTTAATGGTTTTAACTACACCTTTACTTAGCCATAGTGGGAGATGTTCTCGAGCACGAAAAATCAATTTCCTAGAGCAACGGCCAATATAACTCGCTCCACAAGCGCAGTTGAATTGATAGATACAATTTGAAGTGGCTAGTCTAGGTACTTCATCTTTCAGTCGAGGTAGCATCATCGGTCGTGTAGAGAACAATACATGTAGTTCGCCAGCATTAAAAGTTCTTTGAACTGATTTTCTTAATTTCCTCGTAATTATCTCACTTGGTATATCGCCCTTGAATTGTAGTCGTATATAAAGTGGCTTCTTGTTTACAGATAGTGAGTAGTCCTTTTCCGCTTTCTTTGTCATATGTTTCTTGATAAATTTGTCGGGATAGCCATTTTCGATCAAAGTATCATATACAATGCTTAATTCATCTTCAATTACTTCTTCTGAGCATATAGCTCTAACTCTGTGGCTGAGAGTCTTCACTAAATTTCTTTTGTACTTGATAGGAACGAAGCTATGGAAATGTGTATATTGTCCTAAGTCCTAAGTCGCTTCTAGAAACCTTGTTCTAGGATCAATCTTCACTTAACAGACAGGCTGAGATAGACGAAATTCATCAACTAATGAAGAAACACTCAATTCACAGGTCAACGAAACAACCAATAACAATACAAATTAACACAAAGATACGAAAACTTCTAACGACAACCAATCTCATCCTAGGTTATCAGAAGAGAGCTATACCTCACAAAGAGAATTCCAAACATTCATTTTCCACAGTGAAGTTAGCTCTGAAGCTATTGTCTAGAGAGACAGTGGGGAAGCTTTGTGATTAAACCAATCAGATCAAAGAATATAACTACATTAAAGACTAGAATTCGGAAACTTTCTATATGAAAATCACGAAACATGTCTTATGCCATCAAGTGTTTTATCAATCTATGAAAAAATGTCTACTGTAAAGCTTAATCAGTAGTTTCAATATTTTAGCTGGATTTCTCAATAAGTACACATTAAAAATTGAATTCTCAGTTATCCACAGCAGAAATAAGTATTTTGCATTTACTGTAACCTTAAACAGAATACAGAGCACTAGATAAACTAACTGTCAGTTTTTAGTGAATCAAAGTGACTTTTCAGTCGCATAATGAGAATTTTAATGATCACCTTTCAGAGTTACGAAGTGTGTAGTGCTTGATAAAACTCACAAGTTGTAGACAGTGATATTAGTATGTAGAGGGAGGAAACAGCTTCAAGTCTATTCGATACTGAGAGCACATATATGAATGAATATTTTCTTGTGTAAGGTTTGCTCTTGGTATATCTTAATGCTTATTTCAAATAATTATTGTCGATGCTTAAGTTAATTGTCACTAATAATGATGTATAGAACCTTAAACTACGTGATTTTACTTACGTTTAGTACTACTTCAGAAATTCTAGCCGCAGAACTTCTGCAGAATGAAGTGATAGTTATTATGAATGAATAAACTATCTGCAAAGGTAACTGCCAATTATCAGTACTGTCAACTTTTTCAGTAGTGTGAGTGTGTGAGGCATCCAACTACTCACATCAATCAATCAGTAGTATATGGCATCAAGATTAAATAGAACCAGCATAATCAAGTATTGGTTTGTAGGAATTTGATTGGTTTAAGGATTTCATCATGAACTGATATCGGTTAGAGAACGATTGGAAAACCTAGGAGTACTGGACAGCTGTTTCGTCCTAGTTTGGGACTCTTCGTCGGTACGCACCCACTGAGGTTCTGATGCTAACTAGTGACTGGCCCTATTCAGGTAGGTAGTTACCTGGGTTCTAGTGGGAATTCGTGACCAGTGGGATACAGCAGGTCGGGTGTGAGGGCAAATAATCACCGATGATATTACCTAGTGGTCGCGCCATATCGTGAATTGACTGTAGTTGGAATCCTTAGGCCATAGGATCGGGTCCCAGTGGCTTAATGGTCTACGAGCTCGCCTTGTGACCAAAAGGTCCTGGGTTCGAACCTCAGTGGGTGCGTACTCATGAAGAGTTCCAAACTAGCATGAATCAGATGTCCAGTACTCCCAGGTTCTCCAATCGTTCTCTAACCGATTTCAGCTCATGATTAAATCCTGAGAACCTGCATATATTTGAAGGCAATAACTTAATATTAATGAGTTTCAAAGTCATCTAACCAGAACTACCAAAGTTTAGTTAGCACTGAAGATGTTGTCGAGAAGAACAATCAAAGCTTCACAATTAATTCACCCAGATCAGGGAATATGACAATACCGCAGTCATCCACCTGATTCACAAATCTCTATGACTTGAAATTCAGACTGATAAGCTCAATCAATGCTTTATCTTTTATTTTATGTCATATTTCACTCAAAATCATTATACGCAGATTCGTGACTTTATCCATTTTAGAACGTATTTAAATCTCAGTTTGAAAATTTCCATTGCTCAGTTTGTATTTATATCAGGAAAGAAGTGTTTTCAACTTAGAAATGTTTATCGTAGTAATCCAACAGAAAAGAGAATTACCAATACGTGTTATTCACTGAACTGCAACATGAGTATCAGTTCTTGAAGTTGGAAACAGAAAAAGTTGGTTGCAGAGGTAGGCCCCTGTGGAATAATGTGATGCAGTGGCACAGACTAATGTTTACCTACACTCGTAGGGCTTCATACGTACTTTATGCACAAATAGAAGGTCTGGCAACACTGGTAATTAACCGAAATTATAGCTGGTTAACAATAGTGGTAAATAAGCTTCACAGGAATTTATTGGTCACTTAAATTAAAAATTCAACAGATAACACATTGTCTTGAAGGGATGTAGAAGAGAGGGAAATACTGAAGTTAGAGAACTCGGACTGATAGAGCACTTCTAGTAGAGATATGTTTCATATTGCTGTGTAGCTGTAGTTTATTCTACCTGCTTCCTCTTTTTTAATTATAGTACTTTATCATACCCTTTGAATATTCTATACATTCAGCTGAAATGTATTTCATTCTTTCTTTTGCCTAAGAACTGTGGCTTATCAGAATTTCTACTCATGTGAAAGTGTTAAAATCTCAGTATTATATTATTGCTCTTCTCTTAGATTCCAAGTGGAGCATAGGGCTTCAACAGCACATTGTCATTTCGCTCCACTCTCTGCAGTTTTCCTCTGGCTGGCTCTACGACTGCCCACAAGCTTCAATTTCCTCTTCACCTGATCTCCTCCATGTCAAGCTGGGACTTACGCCAAACTGGCTGTTTCCCATTTAGGTTCCATCAGTAAACTTGGCCTCTTCAACGTATGTCCAATACATCTCCATTTCCCTCTGCATATTTGTTATATTTGGTTTGTTGTCTAAATTTCTTGTTGTTTATTCTTTCCCGTCAACCATGTGGTTTTCAGTATTGAGCGTAGGCGGCTGTTGAAAAACGTCTGCGGTAGCCTGTTGAAAACGCTTTTCGTGATGCACGGAATCTTTGAACAATATAGAAGGACTAATCTCATATTAGTATTCGCAATCTGAATCTTGTTCCTCATTTTGACTGCAGTAGATTTCTACAGTGATTTCACAGTAATGAAGGTCTATCCTGCTTTCCTGATCCTGACCTTGACATCCTCATCTGTGTTGCCTGTAGTTGAAACAATGTTGCCACTCTATTGGGAACGTTTACAGAAACATTCTAAAACAGTCAGCGGAAATGGTTAAAATTTGCTCTTGTCACTATGATACGCATTTTCTCCTAAAATAATCCCACCTAAAGTTGTGTGAAATTACTTAGGTGTATAATTCTGCTTCGACCGGAACAGGCTGGATTCAGGAGAAACAAGTCATGCATTGATCAGATCGCCACATTACGCATCATCATTGAACAAAGCTTGGAGTGGCAGTCACCTCTCTATCTCAAGTTCATCGACTTTGAAAAGGCATTCGACAATGTCGATCGAGAGGTGATTTGGAAACTACTACGCTACTATGGGGTGCCACCGACAATTATACATCTCATCCAACAGCTGTACGACAATGCTGCATGCCAAGTAATCCACAACGGGAAACTTACGGAACCCTTCGAAGTGAGGACAGGAGTAAGACAAGCTGGCTGTCTACTATCGCCAATGATTTTCCTGATTGCAGTAGACTGTATAATGCGACAGACAGCGGGCAATGAGGAAACAGGCATAAAATGGACTCACACAAAAACTTGATGGATCTGGAATTCGCCGATGATATATGTCTGATTTCCCACAAACTGGAAGATATGCAAGCGAAAAGCAACAAATTGGCAGAAGAAGCATCTAGGGAAGATAGGATTTCAGGTGAACATAGAGAAAACAGATGTAGGTGATGAAGATTCCTGGACAAGAACAACAACAACAGACAACAATCAGCATAAATGGGAGGAACCTGAAAGAAACAACCTCTTTTACTTACCTACCTGGGAAGCATCGTTTCAACTACAGGTGGAACTGACGAGGATATCAAAGCAAGAATCGGAAAAGCAAGAAAAGCTTTCACTACTCTCAAGTCTGTATGGAGGTCAACAGCACTCAACATCAAAAATAAGATCCGGATTTTCAACTCCAATGCGAAGTCATTGCTACCATACGGATCAAAAACTTGGCGCATCATAAAAAGCATCTCAAACAAACTACAGACCTTCATTAACAGTTGTCTTCGCTCAATACTCAAGATCAGATGACCGGCCACAAAAGAACAGCAACAGGGATGGATCTCTGGTAGCGAACCAACCAGGAACCGATTGTGAAACAAATAGGCAGGAAGAAATGGAGATGAATTGGCTGGCCATACTCTGAGGAAACCATCATGTGACATCACTAGACAAGCCATTGCTCGAGTGGAACCCGAAAGGGAAGCGGCGAGTTGGTCGTCAATGCCAGGGTGACTTGGAGGAGGTCATGTGAAGAGGAGATGAAAGCATGTGGGCAGACTTGGAGCCAGGTGAAGACTCTAGCAGAGAACCGAACGCAATGGAGACGCACGGCTGAAGCCCTATGTTCCTCTAGGAATTAAAGGAAATAATAATAATAATAATTCTACAGCAAATAAATTGTACTTTCGAAGCATATTACTTTTACTGTGACAATCTTCCCAGCACACAGGTTGATGTTAGATGGTTGGAGGCTATCGTCAGGAAGCCTTCGACCTAGGCTTCGTGCTAGTTGGCACTCACCAGTCAGTAAGGCGGATCTGCAACCTTGAAGGAACTCATGTCCCTTCTGAGATTCAAACCCACTGCAGTCAGAGGCGTTACCTAGAATGGTGGCTACATTGTAAACCTGACTGACAGAATTCAGTTTGAACCTAAGATGGGACTAGACACATCACACTAGTTGCTGGTGTCCAATGAAAGCAACACACAGGTTGTTAGTGACATTTAAGAAATTAAAGATTAATGTTGAATAGATTTGCCAATCTACTAGAGTAAAGGAACAATTTAATTTCATAATGTTAATCTGATGCCTATTAGGTTAAATCTGACGTTCGTTCAGCATTTCACATATGTCCTGTTAGTGACTGTTAACGTGGTTATAACTATGGGGTATTAGGCACTGAAAAGCTTGTTATATATGTCACTTAACCCTAGGAGAATGAATACTACATACATTTTTGAAACATAATATAACCTTGAGATTTTTTTACGACAATGTGAGCAGTACAGCACACACACACAGGAAGTAGGACTCTAAAACTAGCAATCCAATGAAATGTTTCTGTTTTTGTCGTAATTTTCATTTTAAAAAAAGATATACACCAGTTCTTTGTAAAACGAAACATAATCTCTACAACACACTAGTTGTCATTGTTATAGAATCATGTGCTCAATCCACATCAGCTGACTGTCTCCCACCAGTGTGAATAAGGACGAAATATGTTTTATGTGGCTGGTTGTCGTTAGATTTCCACATTGTAAACTATTCTTTTGAATTTTCTCTCTATAAAATCTGTATTTCGAAACATGTATTAACGATAGCCGAACAACTATTCTAGTATTTCTAATTTCATTTCACTTATCAGCTGCCTTCCTGTCTTTGTTTGTCTATGTTGTGTGTATAAGTGAATTAATACAAAGTTACTGGTCTATATGGAAGACAGGCTTATTACAGACACATACTATTGTCCAATAATATTCTCTAACGTGTATTAAATTCCGCAAATTGATAAAAAGGATATTCAACTTGTAAGTGAAAACAATTTGTAGGCATTATAGATTATTTCAATGTATGTTATCATACTACTTTTATTCTCTTGTTCAATTATCAATATTGAATGCATTAAAATTGGATCATTTAACATACAAGTGTTTGGACAGAATAAAGTTTCTAAAAAGGATGTTTTATCAATACTCGTTAAGGTTTGTAAATAATATATTATTTTGAAATAAGTGAAATAAATTTTTTTTTATTATAAAGATATTATCCCGATATGATTTAATTGTAGTGCAAGAAATTCGTGATGCTAAGAATACAGCATTCAGACATCTTGTAGATGAATTAAACAGGTTAGTGAAAGAGTGATTCTGATTGGTTGGAATTATTATAATCATCCATTTCCTTTTAGATATACTAATGGAAATTACAAGTTTGTAATAAGTGAGAAATTAGGTCGAACAAATTCAAAAGAACAATATGGTGTAATTTATAAGTGAGTTTTTCAACTCTATACATAATTTCTTTTCCATTTTGATGTTTACTGATAAAAAGTAACTCACTGTGAAGGATATTGATGAAGATATGACCAATATGTGTGTAAATCATTAGGATTGGAGGATTCTACCTTATTATAAAGCTTTATTAAAATTCTTTCTAGGACAGTGGTATAGCTTGGGTATTATGGATATCGTAATGACTAGTTTTCGGATAACATGTTGTTTAGACTACTTAGTCGGTACTGGAAGATCGTGGGCTAGTAGATTACGATCCACTCTCTGAATAAAGTGTTTATCTGAGAAGTTGACGGTCCTAGACAAGATTCTTCAAGGATTTGTGAATACGCACCACTAAAAAGTTACGAGCTGAGAATAGATAGTGAAGTTAAACGAATATTCGTATCACCAACATCTGAACAATCAGTAAGAGTTGCTATGCGAAACAACGAGTTGGGCGTCCCAGGGTGATTCTGGAGGAGATC
Source organism: Trichobilharzia szidati (assembly GCA_944472155.2). Taxonomy (NCBI): domain Eukaryota; kingdom Metazoa; phylum Platyhelminthes; class Trematoda; order Strigeidida; family Schistosomatidae; genus Trichobilharzia; species Trichobilharzia szidati. The sequence goes on from OX235272.1 coordinate 72,113,617, forward strand.
GTGTGAGAAGGAGATGAGAGTCTATGATAAAATTTTGCGACGAGTTCAAGAGGGCTGTGCTGTTGAAGCTCTATGTTCCACTCGGAACCCAAGGGAATAATAAATAAAAGATTTTTTTAGATAACAAAGTAGTTACAGTTTAAAATCAAGATTTACATTAATGAATGATGAGTAGTTTTGTAGATTTACTAAGCAGACTTTATCCTGAAATACAATAATTTCATAGAGGATTTCTGGGTGCCTACAAAGGAGAATACTTGATATTAACAGATCCTGAAAGGATATTGTCTACAGACGTTTAGATGAATATATACTTAAGATATGTTTCTGCGTTTGTATCGACACTCTAATGAAAAATTGTGATTTAATTTTTGCAACATGTCACTGAACGATATCCTGTTCATTCCTGTACTTTTCTGAACATTATTAAGTATACTATTTTCCCTGCTAAATATGCCTTTCCAGAGTTATTGGTGGTTTTAAGGTTAAGGTCGTGCTATCTCATGAATTGGCAGAAGTTGGAATTATTGGGTTGGTCATTGGATTTGTTCCCAGTGGCTTAATGGTCTACGAGCTCGCTAGCCTTGTGACCAGAAGGTCTTGGGTTCGCACCCTATGTGGTGGATGCATACTGATGAAGAGCCCCAAACTAGGACGAAACAGCTGTTTAGTACTCCCACATTGTCCAATCGTTCTCTTGCGGATTTCAGCTCATGATGAAATCCTGTAATCAATCAATTAAATCCCTACGAACCCACACTGGAATCGTTAGTGTTTAACTTCACTGAATAAATAGTTGTTCATCTATCCTTTTCTTTAATGTTTATTCTAGCTATTGTTTTTTCCTTTCCCCAGTGGAACATAGGGCTTCAAGCTAGAGGCTTGAAGTTTCTGTAGCAGTGTTTATTTTACAGGATGGGGTTGCTAGCCTCATGCCCAACCTTTCCTCTTTACCAGCATTATTTCTGGCTTAGCGAGGTAAAGGAGTGCGTCGGCCGGGGATCGAACCCCGGACCATGTGCATGGTTGGCGAGCGTCCTAACCGCTATGCCACCGACGCACAAGCTTTAAAGTTAACTAAAATTTTGATAGCGCTAATTTTATTTAGTTCTTATATAAAGGTGTTTTATTGATTTAATTGATTTATTGACTGAAATGTTTCTGAGCTTTAGAAGTTTTGATCTGTTTCTATGTATTCTCATGCTTCTTATTTTACGTTGTTTCAAAGTGTTCCCGACTAATTTAGATGACTGAAACTATTCCATACTAATACAGTTGTAATTTATTATTCATTCTACGATTAATCAACATCATACAATAAGAGCTAGGTAGTTGTGGAGCTAGTTAAAAGTGACGGTAAAGAACTGACAACAATGGAGATGTGCTGCTAAAGCCATATATTCCATTTGGAACGCAAAGAATAAATATTAATGATAAAGTAAAAGCAGCTGTTAGTTGTAAGGTTAACAGACCAGTAAAATTACTTAGGGAACCAGTGAGGTGGTGGCACAGCGGTAAGACGCTCGCCAACCATGCACATGGTCCGGGTTCGACCCGGTCGACACACTCCTTTACCTCGCTAAGTCAGTATAGAACTGGCAAAGAGGGAAGGTTGGGCATGAGGCTAGCAACCCCATCCTGTAAAAATAAACACTGCTACAGAAACTTCAAGCCTCTAGCTTGAAGCCCTATGTTCCACTGGGAACGTGAAGGAATAAAAAAACCAGTGGAAGTGATGACTTCTGAGTAGTACACATTAATGACAGTGAGAATGATCGAGTTCGTAACCATCATATCTAATGATAAGAAAATGACCATTCATTCACTCGGCTGAAGTTCACTGTTATACATTTCTTCATTTCTGTTACTTCAGGCAGTTTAAAAACACAAGCGATTGTGAATGAATCTACTGTCAGAGAAACGAAGGGTTTGATATGATACCGAATAATTTCAGGTTTTCAAGTGTTGGTTTGTAGGGATTTGATTGGTTACAGGATTTCATCATGAGCTGACATTAGTTAGAGAACCATTGGAAAACCTGGGAGTACTGGACAACTGTTTCGTCAGCCTAGTTCGGGACTCTTCAGCAGTACGCACCCACACTGCGGGATTCGAACCCAGGACCTTCTGGTTACAAGGCGAGCTCGTATACCATTAAGCCACTGGGACCCGACCCAATGGCCAGCCCATGAATTCTAACTTCTGCCAATTCACGACATAGCGCGACCCCTAGCCAATGTCTTCGGCGAGTATTTGTCCTTACACCCGACCTGCTGCACCCTAATGGTCACGACTTCTCACTAGAACTCCAGGTAACTACCTACCTGAATAGGGCCAGTCGCTAGTGAGCATCTCAGGTTTGTTGTTGTTGTATGAGGTTGTAGATTCATATTGCAGGAGATTTACAAGAATCTAGCTGAATGACTATCCAGTTCAACCTGATTTCCAGTGTTTATTTAACCAGTGCTTGTCAAACGGGAGGAATCAATTCAAGGATGAAAATCTTCATGAATTCTACAGTAGATTATAATAAGTACAAATATTTACGTGCTTGGTTTATGAGGATTTCATTGGTTTCAATTCGTGGTGAAATCCACCTTGGTATTTATGTTTTTTGTTATATAGTTTTATCTTTATGCCAGTATATCTTTTTTCCGTTTTAGACCGAATTTAATCACAATTGGAAAGATGGTAACATTTCACAATAAAGAGAATCTATTTGAGAGACCACCAATGGCTGTAGAAGTACATACAACTAGTTCAGGTATATCTAACAGAAACATGTTTATAATTATTATTTTATTGATTATTATCATCGTTTCAGCGATTTCAATGTTCGCTTTAGTTGTAGTACATTTGGATCCAGATAGTGTCTTTGAAGAAGTAAATAATCTATACACTTTTGTTAAGAATATTATCAAAGTCTGGCGTACACAGGTTAGTGATTTAACTACGTTCTAAATTCACTAATTTTGTTAATTATATAATAGTGCTAACCTAAAATATGGGCATCTTAGGTGAATTGTTTCTCTGTTTTCTTTTGTATACCTCATTTACTCTTCTACTTGCATAATGATATCAGGTTCAATATCATCACTGAATATCCTAACGGAACTATATGTTTACCAGAATGACTCACTCTGTCTTTGAATAGATCATTTAAGTAATAGTTCTCTTCCTGCCTCTTTGATAAATTCATGGAAAATTCTCATTGAGACATATGGGAAATCGAAACAAGTGATTCAACGAATTCATTATCAAGCTGTACAATCGTATATAAATATGGTTTTTAAGAAATTATATCCGGAAAGGGAATGAAATAAATAAATAATAATGGTAGTGTGAAATGCAATTAAAATATTTGCGATTATAATCATACATAGTTCAATGTGAAGTGGCAAAACAACTAATATCATATACAGAACAATTTATAGGATGTATAGAACTTGGGAAGGGTGTCAAACTATAGGATTAGTAGGTAAATAGAATAAAAAGAAACGTTACATAACATTGTCTGGAATTTGATAACACAGAATTTAACGTTGCAAAACAGAATTGATTTAGAATGACAAGTGAAACAAGCGAAATAATACCGGGGACAATTCAAAGTGAGAATAATAATCGTAGTAACAATTGGAGTAATAAAGGAAAAGTACGCAAATTACATAAAAAAACGGAAAATATGTAGAGCCGAAATATGATTAGGGATTACCATACTTTAGCATAGAGGGATTAAGACCATGAAAGTTGGAGGGGTTGAACGAACTTCTTCTGTACACAGAGATCTAGCTTTTCTGTTTCGATGGACAAAGCTTCAGAAATACAGATGAGTTGGATAATTAGTGATTTGGGTAAATTACTTTTCGCCTTGTAGATGACTTTAAAGGTGGAGGCTGTAGAGATAGGGTGATCATTATCGACCAGATGTTTAATGATCGCGCTTCTTATTGCTCCACTTCCACCTCTTCGTAACCATGCAGGATAGTGTTCTTGCACCCTCTTGGACAAAACTCGAGTCGAACGACCAGTATACCTAGCTCCACACGAGCAGGTGAATTGATAAACGCACATAGAGTTGGTCAACTGCGGGATCTTGTCCTTCAGGTTATTGAACAGTAAAGGTCGTCTGGAAAACGCTATTCTCAACGATGCATCAGGGAATATCCTTTTCAGGGACTGTGAGATCCTTCTTTTATTGATATCGGAAGCTAAGTCACCTTTGAATTCCAAGCTCATGTACAGTACTTTCGTAGTTACCAATGTTAAGTCACAATTCATAGGTTTTGACTGTATATTCTTATCTATAAAACGTTGCTGATAAATATTCAGAAGATTATTATAATCATTTCCTGTAAGTGAAAACAGTCTGCCACTAAGATGGCTCGAGAAACAGAAATACGTTTTGACTGAATAGGTAACAATTGAAGGTAAAATGAAAATCTCAGTTGCAGCAGGATTCAAAACAGCGACCTTAGGATTACTAACTCGGTACTCTATCACCTGATCTACGAGCTTCTGGACTCGTTTTTAGTCTCAAAACTTACTTCCTTTTGCACAACAGTTAGATGGATTATTGTTAGGATGTGTTTCTTTCAGTTGACCTCTTGTTTATGAAATTCAATTCTGAATTCATGTAACTCGGTTGCAACTTATTTTTTGTTTTGTGTTAACTGTCGAATTACAGTTGCTAAGCTAAGTCACAAAATATTACGAGGTAGTGAGTTTAGCGTTCTAGTAGACAAGATACATCAACCCATTGGTAGCCTATATTCCGAAACAGACTCAATTTTCCAACAGAGTATAGACTTATTCAACCTATTAGTTATTCATTGATTTAGTCGGTCGATAACTATTATATCTAATTTAATGGATCCTTGTAGGCTGACTGGAGGTGTACAAACTAATTACAGTGACAAGAAGTAAAGGAAACAAGATTGTATTCACTATCTGCATGTTGTTTTATGCGTCCTGTTACCTTCTAGGGTTTTAAAACTGATATTATTTAAAGTCTTTTTCACGTTACAGTTTATCACAATGTATAGATTGCAGTGAGTTTGCTTTTATAAGTTGTTACATAACGTCAGTTCAAAGTAATTACCTGATGCTTAGTATGCTGTATTTGATCGTGCTTCATGCCTCTAATACTTATTCTACAGAGGTCAGTCTTACGAAGCATTTTGGACTTTAGAATCACAGAGACAGGTATAATGTGAGCAATATCTATGTATGAATCATACTTGGATAGTTGTCACTGCTTCGTAAAGAGAAACTCAACTTACAGTTGACATTCAATCTCTTGCTTTCTTTCTACTAAACTGGTTGTATTCAATTCAAATGTTCACATGTTGGTCACCATTTCTTATATACTACCGAGATTTCAACTACTAAAGCTTGTTGGATGAATATTTACCTTTTGCAGAGACAATTTAAATGGAAGTGAGTTATTTTTATTTCCTAAATGCTAAAAATCCCATTTTCCGTTTTTGTTTATACCTCAGAATGTTCTTATTCTCGGAGATATGAACGCGGATTGTGGTTATCTATCGAAAAAGAAAATGAAACAGATACATTTACGTACAGACACAGAATTCGTTTGGGCTATTCCAGATCGTCATGATACAACTTTGGGCAAAGGTAATTGTGCCTATGATAGGTAAGCACATGTAAACGTGGCACATTATTCTTCTTATTGAAGTTTCAATGATACAATATTTCAATTTTTCGGCATGAAAAACTTTGATCGTTTGTCCTAATAAGTCATCAAATATTGAGTTTAGAAACATGGAGAGAAAATCAAGTTTGTAAAATAGCTTCCCTAACCAATCATATTAAAATGGCATTAAGATTTATTACCTTTATTCAAATCTTATGTTTTTTTATTTTTAATTATTGTGCATATTGAGTACACATGCATCCACTCTGTTGACGCCACAAAAATGATCGTTCACATCAGGTTGAATACAACGTCTGATAGGAAAACTTTTGTTTTTGTTAGAAGCTGTGTTGGACTTTAAGAGTTCGGCTACACTATACGGTGTCATTATTAAGAATATTCGAATATATTGCAGACACACATAATATTCCTTTTAAGTGTTGTCATGTGGTGAATCGAAAACATCAGCTGTCCGACCTGAATCTCTCTAGGTTTGTTGTATATGAGATTGAATTCAAATGAGCAAAATGTTGTTTAACTTACTGTTCATCAGTGGCTACCGTCAGCGCTATCCAGCCAAAACTTAACTGACTGTATAAATCTAGATACATATTGAGTACGTACTGATGAAGAGTCCCAAACTGGGCTGACGAAACAGCTGTCCAGTACTCCCAGGTTTTCCAATGGTTGTCTAACCGATGTCAGCTCATGATGAAATCCTGTAACCAATCAATCAAATCTCTACAAACCAATACTTGAATATCAATGAGATGCTCACTAGTGACTGGCCCTATTCAGAAAGGTAGTTACCTGGGGTTCCAGTGGGAAGTCATGACCAGTCGCGTACAGCAGGTCGGGTGTGAGGACAAATACTCTCCACCGATGACATTACCTAGTGGTCTCGCCATATCATGAATTTGCGGAAGTTGGAGTTCATGAGTTGGCCATTGGATTCGGTCCTAGTGGCTTAATGGTCAACGAGCTCGCCTTGTAACCAGAGGGTCCTCGACTGGAACCCCCTGTGGTGGGTGCGTACTGTGAAGAGTCCCAAACTAGGCTGACGAAACAGTTGTCCAGTACTCCCAGGTTTTCCAATCGTCCTCTAACCGATGTCAGCTCATGATGAAATCCTCCAACCTAACAATTATTAGTCTCAAGTAAGACAAAAAGTGGGCTATTATGTTTATAATTACTCCAAACGGCATACTACCGCGTAAGTCTATATAAGTTTGTGTAAATATGTTGTACTAGGTTTCAGACACTAGGAATTCAAGTTATTACATTACTAGAAAGTATTTCCAGATTCTTTAAACACTATGACAACAAAAATTAGGGTTTTTATTAATTCTTCCAACTGATTAGCTACTTCCTGATAGATTTGATCTAGTAATTTTTAATTTATTTTATTCCGGAAATGTTAAATGAATTTATACTTTTATTATTTAATTTGCAGAATAATTATACATGGGAAAGAATTGAAACAAGCTGTCAAACAAGGAAGTGCAAAAGCTTATCATTTTCCAAGTGATCTACGAATTGATGATAAATTGGTATGTTTCTACGAGACACAGTGACTTGCTCATTTTTTAAAATTTATTTAGCAAGTGTTAGTTAGTCATTCATCCTATTACCACACTAATATTATTACTATTGTTATGATAAAATCAGTTGTTCAATGGTAGTTTGCTCATCAGCCATGTGAAAAGTTCAACTTCGACTCCCGAAAGATTCACTTTCAAATCATCTGTGGTTTACTGGCAGGTAGTAAACCTGGAAAAGAGGGTAGGCCGGGCTCCTCTGGTAAAAACGATACCACCTCTATGAAACTTCATAGTCTGAAGCTCTATGTTCCACATAGGACGCTAAGAATAAAAAATCACAATGAACTTACAAGATATTTTTATGGAAAAGATCGTAGGAGTACATATTTGCAGTATTTGTAGTAAGAATTGTGTGAACTCAGTAAATAGTCTTATAGGCTATTTTGATTCTGGATTATTATTATTATTGTTCCCTTGGGTTCCTAGTGGAACATAGGGCTTCAACTACATGTCTCCACTTGCTTCTGTCTTCTGCTGTACTTTTCACTTGCATCCATGTTAGTCCATACTGTTTCAACTCCTCTTCACACGATCTCCTCCATGTCACTCTTGGACGTCCCACTCGTCGCTTCCCTTTCGGGTTCCACTCGAGCATTGGCCTGACGCGCGATGTCACCCAGCGGCCTCCTCAGCGAGTGTCCAATCCATTTCCACTTTCTCTTGCATATTTGTTGAGCGATTGGTTCTTGTTTTGTTTGTTCCCATAGTTTCTTGTTGGTGATTCTTTCCGGCCGGCCATCTGATCTTCAGTATAGAGCGAAGACAGTTGTTGATAAAGGTCTGCAACAGGCTGTTGGAAATATTCTTTGTGACCTGCCAAGTTTCTGATTCGTATAGCAAAACTGACTTGACGTTTGAATTGAAAATCCGAATTTTGTTGTTGATGCTGAGTGACGAAGATTTCCAGATTGGTTTCAGGTTGATGAATGTGTGAATAATGATTCTGGATTATTCCGCCTTAAAATAAATACTTGAAAAAATATTGCGGTCTGCTTTACGATTTAATTGTTTTGAAATAATTTACTGTCAGATTTATCATTTCAAGTATCAGAAATCACTCACTGAGCTGTTCTTTAGATTGTTGTGTAATGTGAAACACTTGCCAAGAGGTAATACAGTACTGTGTTACTTAGGTCGTGTGTTATACACCTGATACAGACGTTTCAGTGGGAACTTAGAACTGCATGTCAGTCGACTAGTCTAGATTTTTTAACTTTGATAATGAAAGTTAAATGATATATTAAAAAAGAGAACTAATTCATGCATATCATAGAATAAAATGAGAACGATTAATTAGATGAGAATTTTCGCATGCGGAGAGGATTTCTAAGGCGAAATATAATTTTTTGAAATTCATAGTTTTCACATTAATGCAGCGTTAAATCGATCTGTAATAGTGTGCCCATTGTTCTCTTAGAACCAAGAAAGTGAATTATTATTATTCGCTTGGGTTCCCAACTGAACATACGGCTTCAGCAGCACATCGTTATTTCATTCTGTTCTCTGCAGTCTTCTTTAGCTAGCTCCACGACTGCTCATAGGCTTTCATTTCCTCCTCACATGGTCTCCTCCACGTTACACACGAATCCACGCCCAACTCCCTGCTTCTCATTCGGGTTCCACTCGACGGCCTGGCGCGCAACGTCACTCAACGGTCTCCTATCCGTCACCATTTCCTTCTGCATATTTGTTGGACAATATGTTCATGGTTGGTTTTTTGCCAGACTTCCTTCTCCTTTGGCCATCTGATCTAAGTAAGCTGTTGGTGAAAGTCTGTAATGGCTTGTTGTCTCTGAAACAAATAGAAGCAGTGACTTGACACTAGTGTTGAAAATTAGGGTCTCTTTTGCTGTTCTGAGTGCAGCAGATTTTCCCAGTGATTTTATTGTCACGAAGGAAGCTTAAGCCTGGAGTTAATGAAATCAAATAAGTGAAGATAAGGTCGGAGGAAGTGTACGTTATTACAAGCCCTCATTATTTATCAAAAGTTAGTTCACAAATTGTTAGTCTTAGGCATACAGACAATCAGTAATTGTTAGAGTGAATATAGATTTTAATCAGCTATTGTTAAGCCTATTTTCATAGTAAGGCTTCAAATTGAACTGAGAAAACCATTTACAGTAAGGCACCTATTAGTACTTCAGTAGAAAAAATGTCTGTGAATATCTGTAGTAGGCAAGGTTGATGAAATCACAATGAAGTAACTGCCATTATTAGTTCTTAGGAAACACTATTATTTCCTTTTCAAATAACTTAATCTTTTGAGTACTATAATGAGATCTGTTTTTTAGACATCGCGTTTCTACAGTTTCCCGCCTATTTTGATTTCTGATAATTTTTTGATGAGTGTTACTTTATGCGAAAACTTATTTAGAAGATATCAGTAAAACTTTAAAATTTTAACCTGAATAAGTTGATACTTGTGCTTACAGCCAGAGTTTTCATTATTACTATTGCATTATCATCAATTCACAATTAACTTTTAAATGTGTAAATAAGTCAACCTCACTTGCATCTGACAACCGTTTGCAGTATTGTCGGTTGACTAAAGCTCCTTAAAAAGACAGTTATGAGCATGAGTTTGACAATAATCACAATGATTCTATTGCACGAATGATAGTACTTCTTCGAATAAAGTTTCTTGACTACATGTTATTTATGTTCAGTATAAATATAACACGCAGATGAATGAAGTGCCCACACAAAACAACTAACACTGACATGCAGCTGAACATTTCCAAAGGACGGTAAAAATCACTGCTACAGGGGATTTTGTAGATGGTATCTGCAGCTTTTAGTATTTACCCAGAGGCTCCAATCAACCATAGTTTTCTTCGGGATCTTCAGGAGTTATTTCCCAGAAGAATAAATCCCAATAATCACTCCTTGCATTCACTGTTATATTGATTAATAGCAGCAAAATAATCAGCATTTGTTAATACACAGTACTCGTAAGAATCCAAATATTTCTAAACGCTAAAATATTTCTGATGTTACTTTTGTTTACATTGTTCTACTATATTTTTTTTGTTACAGGCGAAACAAGTCAGTGATCACTATCCAGTTGAACTGGAGTTGTATTAGACTAATCAATCTCTTCTTGAATTTCAAAACTGTTTTATTAATGTTTACTTTTACAGGGAGAAAGTAATACATATATTCGGTACACTATTCCAGAATCTCATACATTTCTTATAATATGACGATCATTTTGTAAAAAACTTTAGTTGCCTTTTTTGTAATTTGTTGCTTATATGATGTAAATATATGAAAAAATCAGACTTATCGTATTTCTAAAGTTCTCATGCCATCGTCAAGCATACAGTACGTGGATATTTACAACAGCCAACAATAAAAATTAGTAGAAACAAAGACGAATGAGTGAACAAGAGTAGAACTAACTGCTTATTAAAGTAAGGGGAGTGAATGAACCATAACTGGGCTTACTACTGGACAGGCGAGGTTTAGGATTGCATCTACAGGTAATCAGACCCGTACCACAGGAGTGACTGGCAAGCATTCGACCAATGAACCACTGATGTCCTGATTAGTAGGAAGAGTCGAAAGTCATGAAAAGAAGACTTGAAAGAAAGAATACTTCTATTTTGGGTAAGCTATTTTCAAAAGCTGTACAATTGGATTTATATTCAACTGAGAATTCATAAAGCCGGTTGAATATCTGTAATTACGGTCTATAAAATGTCTTGCATAATGTGAGATATCATGTAGAAAGGAACGGGTGGCTCAAATTGAGAAACAAGGACTGTTACTGCATAAAAAATTTAAAAATGACCTCATCAACTGCGAGGTACAAAAATGAACATGAGAGTGGAATAGTACGTAGTATTTAAGTAAAATTTTAATGTGAAATGATATATTTGTGAAATGATGTATTTATCGCTACAAAACAGACCATGAAGTATATTAAAAGCCATTCAAAAAACACACGTGAGTACTGATTGTTCTCTAGGAAGGTAAGAACAAAGTGTAACTGAGCAAATTTGACGCACTGAGCTCTGTGGAAAGTTAGGTAACCCAGTGATCCAAGTAACACGTTGCAGTGGGTGATAAAAATAACTAAACATCAAATAGCAAAATGAAAAATAAAACAGCGATGGGAATATAACTCTGCTCATGTTACAGTGAGCAAGCTTATACTAATTTTCCACTTAGAAATAAGGCTTCATTTCCCAAGTTAGCATTGATCCACCTGCTTATAAGTCGTGTATTCAAAGTTCTCTGTTGCAACACTGCAAAACTTTTTGGATCACTTAGTGCAGGCACCCTAAGTCAAGAGTTTGAATGGTTATCTTGAGCCGGATAACTGACATTCTTCTTCTCTTCTATGTCTATCTAAACGAAACTATGTCCCACAACACGCCTGCGGGGTTGCCTCTGTGTATATAGGAAAAAGTTAACTGGTAAATACACACTGAGATGGTCAGGAACGGTATTCTATCCCTAACATATGGATCGACTAATCGTTTAATATAGAATGCAGTTCTGTCGGTATACCCAAGTGAAACATTCTTTTCCAACTATTTGTAGAGACAGATTTCAAGAATTTCAGATCCACTGTCACGCATGAACTCCAGGTTGATGAAAAGGGTCTACTTGGTGACCTAGGACACAAAAAACGTACCAATTTTCGTTTTCTGACCAATGGGCCATCCTTCTGGAAGTTAATAGACTGCTTTTGTATTCTACTCATTAACCTCTAAATATAACTCTCTTGTCTTTCAGTACGTAGCGTATCTTGGAATGGAAAAGACAGGTTTAGTCCCGGCTCTGAAATAAATTTTTTGGACGGATGGGTTGCCGTGTTAGTGTTGGGAAGATTCCCTAGGTTTCACCTTTCATTATAAATGATGACAGTATCATCTGCGTATTTTCTGTAAAGTTGAGATTGTACGATCAAAGACTAAGGATATTATTCTCAAGAATGACTACAATGCAATCGGCTCGAAGTGGGCTGATGCCTTCAATTTGTCTTCAAAGGCAAAAGTTCCCACTCCAAAAACACCCCTGACTAAGATGATGTATATCAGATGTGACTATATTAATTCCAAAAACCTATGAGTTTACCTTCCCACCAAATATCTAAAGAGACTACTCCTCAGGTACATTTTTACATTCAGCCCAAGTTCATAGAACAATTCCACGTACTGACTAATAGTATGACCACGGATCGCACATTGGCTTAATGCTACATAGTACTTTCATGGTCAGCTGCTTGACAAAGGATTGGATAAGATAATAACCTGTTTCCTCCACCACATCGAAGAATACCGTATTCAACTACCGACTATTAAATGTCAAATTTTCATCCAGTTACTGACTGTAGTAATATTATTACAAGAAGAAATATTAGCATATTACGGAACATTCTTGCTGTCAGTAAATTATTTTGGCTCCATATTGTTTTCATGGTACCATCAAAATTATGGCAGAGTAACTAGCATTTTGTATTAAACAACGGGAAATGAAATCGATGTCACCACAGGATTTGAACTGTACAAATTATGTCTTGCTGGGTGACCTACGAAACCACACTGCCAGCTAGGTTATCAATTCACTGTAAATATCGTGGATTATATTCATCTGTCATGGGGATGAGTGACACTTAACTGCCAGTTTATAACCGTACTAATTACTCAGTTTGGTTTTCGCATTTTTATTTATTTTTTAAAATTTATTCTTTTGATTCCCAGGAGAACATAGAGCATCAAGCTTGAACTGTGAAGTCACAGTAGCAGTGGTGTTTATTTTTACGGGTGGATTTGATAGCCTCATGTTCAACCTAACCACTTTGTTGGGCTTAATACCAACAAAGCAAGGTTAAGGAGTGAGTCGTCGGGACTCAGACCCCGACTAAGTGCTTGGTAGGTGAGTATTCCGCCAATGAACCACTGACGCTTCTTCATATTAGTTTGAATCATATCGAATTAGAAAGGGTGAACAGGTTGTTAAGTGATGACAAAAATACCTGGGATAATTTCTGTTTGATACAAAAGTTATAAAGGTGTCACTGATATACTGTCTTCCACACTTTTATAATTCTGGAAGTTGAAATTGTATTCGATAAATTAGATCAGCAACTGAAGTGACAAAAGTGATCTGACAATCAGTGATAAGAATAATCACAGTGGAATAGGAAACAACTTTTATTCATAAAGTTCAAGTTTTTATTTTATAAAAATCACTATTGCTACTTACCTTGAATGTTTTCTGTGAGTCTGCTGACAGCATCATTACAGAAACCAAATGAATATTTCATCTACATTTTTCCCTTAACTTACTTACATATTAAGTAGGATCTCAAAATGAATTTGACGACTAGACAGTTAGTTTGATTGAACACATCTAGGTAGATCAAAACGGACTGTCTGCAGTGCGAGTCTTATAATGATTCGAAAATTTGATTTTTAAATGAATCGAGTTTCTAGAATATTGTGAAGTGTACTCTTTTCTTTCGACGTCTGTATCATTTTAGCCAAAAAATATCATTAATGTTTGACGAAAAGTTGCAGCTTTAAAGCACACATTTGAAAGCCAGTTTTAAGACTTGATCTATTTATTTGTATTCAGAATAATAGACTGGGTGTAAGTTCAGACGGATAAATTTGTATTCTTCTTTTTGAATAACAAGATAATTGGTCAACCATCAATTAACCATCAGTCAACATCAATCACCAGCTAGCTATACGACAGTGCCACGTGTCAGGTGATACACAACAGAAAACTGACTCAGCGAGGAGTTCGAAATGAATGCAGAAGTAAGACAAGGCCGCCTATTTTCACCGATAATATTCCTAATTATGATCGGCTGAATTATGCGTCAGACTGTTGGGGGCGAGGAGTCAGGACTACGCTGGGTGACCGATAATAAGACTCTAGAACATTCGGATTTCACAGATGAATTATGTTTGATGTCACACAGACTCGAAGACTTTCAGGGGGAAACCAACAAACTAGCAGAAGAAGCAGCCAGAGAGGACAGGACTCCAGTTGAACATAGAAAATATGGAGGTGACGAAGATAACCAACCAACAGCGAAAATAAACAGCACCATCACCATCAAAGGGAGAGATTTGACAGAGGTTACTTCCTTCACTTATCTAAGAAACACGGTTTCAACCACAGACGGACGGCACGGATGAAGATGTCAAGGCAGACCAGATCGGAAAGGCAAGATACACCTTCATCAACCTGAAACCAGTTTGGAAATCTTCTGCTTCACTCACTCAGCATAAAGAACAGAGTTCAGATTTTCAACACAAATGTCAGTTGTGTAACTTCTTCTGTTCGGGTCAGAAACTTGGAGTGCGCATCATGAAAAGGATTTCAAACAGGTTGCAGACTTTCATCAACAGCTGCCTTCGCCTCATACTGACGATCAAATGGCCAGAAAGAATAAGCAGCAAGAAACTATGGCTGGGAACAAATCAACCAAGAGCCGATCGCTCAACAAATACGTAGGAGAAAGTGGAGGTGGATCGGGCACACATTGAGAAGGCCGCCAAATGACATCCTCGAATGGAATCTAGATAGGAAGCGATGAGTGGGTCTTCATTGCGAGGGTGATATGGCAGAGATCGTGTGAGGAAGAGATGACAGAGTTTGGTCAATCATGGACCTAGTTGAAGAGTACAGCAGAAAAAAGGACAAAGTGGCGATGTGTTGCTGAAGCCCTATGTTCTATTTGGAACCCAAGGGAATAATAATAGAGTACTAACTAAATGTTTGAGGAAACAACTAAGATTCTAACAGCATTTTACTCACTGAACTTAAGATTTTCTCAGTAGAACTTTCAGTGTCAATCTTGGCGGTCTTTTCACTGCTATCTAGTCAGGAAATGAAGTTGGTATATGCTTCATGAGTATTTATCAAGTTGTCTCTATCTGGTTGGGCTAGAAGTTGACTATTGTTTAAATATTTAAGAGGACAGGACATCGATCATTCTTCTTTAAAAGTAAGATCCAGATTGATGTTGAAAATAATGCCGATGAAAGTCCGGACTCAAAAAATAAGAACAACACGAATACAACAAGATTAACAATCCGAGATGTAAACCTGAACCTTTTTCATTTACAAACTAAAGTAAAATATTCTTCTGTATTTAAGTAAACAATACTAGAAAAGCATATTGTGAAGAGAAAACATTTTGTCTGAATACTATATCTTTTAGAATTATTTACAATTACTCACTTCACTTCTGAAGAGGGTAAACATCAGTTAATATGCTTGTAGACGAAAGTAACACTATAATAATAGTACTAATTAATTAATAACAAACAAATTAAGGTAGAGTGAAAATAAACACCAATCTGATTTAAGTGCTTATTGAAGAATCTCAATCAAATTGTATCTAAAAACACATGCATAAACTGATGCAGATGGATAAAAACTTTATTTCTATAAGAATAGAACTTGTGAAATGTGGTAGAGTATAACTCCATTGTAGGCAGAATTTATTTTGATAAAGTCTTACAGGGTTATACAGTAATGTTTACTGATGACGTTTCGAGCACAATTTATTGATTCTCATAAGCACATCAAGTCACTCACACAACTTTTTAACTTCGTTCATATAACTCCATTATTTTCCATCGCTTGGCTTGAATGGTAGTAGCATTTTCCATATTTCCGGTACCAGTGATGACTCGTTCCTATGGCACGTGTTAGGTGTAGATTTTATGAACAAAGATTCAGTAATCAACCTCTCTCTCCCACCTACCTATAATACTTTTTAGAATTTCGACTCTGTCCCACTCTGTTGTGTGGTTGTGTGTTAATCCATGCAGTGCAATTGCTGAGCTTTTTTCTAAATTACTTGTCTTCGCGGGGACAATCATTCTAAGCTTACGTAAATTTTTATGTTCCAACAATCTGACCACCCCCTATCTACCAGTTTTTCCTATGTAGGTGACCTCACAGTCATCGCAAGGTATCTTGTAAATTATATTATTTTGTTTAATTGGGTCCACCGGGTCTTTTAGCCTACAGAGCTTGTCCCAGAGTGAGTTTGTAGGTTTAAATACCACTCTAATTCCTGTTTTATTGAGAATCCTTCGTAAGATTTCAGATACGAAACAATTCTTATTATGTTGATCGTTTTCTTTAAAGTGTAACGGTAGCACAACGTAATTATTTGGTAGCGGAAATGCATTTTTTTGTTGTCAAAATGATAAACAGTAACGGAAAAATGCAAAAAACTTACTTTTAAATTTCAATTTGCGGAAGTTATCCCTATACTGCACCTTTTGTCTTCATTGCATGCTTCTTACATTCTTTCATGTGGAACTCTCGTTTCCCCTCTTACCAGAATAATTTGTCACTTCGCCACCCAAAATTCTTGCAGAAGAAATTACACAGGACACACTACTCGTCAATTCTTGTCAGTAGAAGACACTGCGCAATTGGTAAACACACGTTGAGCTATGAATTAGTTACACATGGAACTCATGCATGCAAAATGTTTTAATTTTTACTCACACATCGTTAACTTTCGAAATAAAGTAATACTGGGTTCAAATTTAAATAAGTAAAATACAATCAGGAGTGTTTTTGTTGAATCATTCATGAGGAAGAAATTCACTCCCAAGTGATTTACGTCAAACCTGAAATTGTATGTATGTACTGACCAATTATCCTAAATTAAGGCAAAATAAATATTTACCAAGCTTTTCTTTCAGCGCTTATTTGTCTAATGTCAACTCATAAGGAAAATATTATACACTCCAGGCACATTTAGAATAAGTGTGTTAACGAATTGATTAGAGGGGAAAGACGCTACAATAATGCTAGTTGAAGGTAAACTGGAATTACGTTTACGAAATTTTATACAGTATACTTTGAGGGCGAACAAACGCAGGGCAACTTTATTTCGTAAACGTCGAATAAGTTTGAGCCATAATTTTGAGCATCCAGCAAACATTTAATTCATTCAGATCATATGATTTGTGTGTATTTTGGATTAATTTCAATTGTTACACTTTTTTCACAAACCAACATCAGTAAGACAGAACACTAGAAACCAGACAGCACCGAAAAGTACACCACTGAGGAGTCCTGAAACAGGACAAAATAACTCTCCACTCCTCCCTAGTTTCCAATAATCTCTTTAACTGGTGTTGGTTCGTGACGTAAATCTAAGAACTAAAATTTTTATTCCTTTATGACGACATATTATTATTCCCTTCGCTTCCGAGTGGAACATAGGGCTTCAACAACACATATCCACTTTGCTCTACTTTATGCTGGGTCCACGATTTCCCGTAATCTCTCATCTCCTACTTCCCAAACAATCTCCTCCACGTCACCCTTGCATTGATGATCCACTGTCGCTTCCTGTCGGGATTCCACTCGAACGATGGCTTGCACTGCGGGCGATGTCATTTTACGGTCTCCTGAGTGTATGCCCGACCCACTTTCACTTTCTCCTACATATTTTTTGAACAGTTGTCTCTTGGTTGATTTGTTCACAGACAGAGTTTCGTGTTGCTAATACTTTCTGGTCGGCCAGCCATTCAATCTTCAATATAGAGCCAGCGAAGTGGGTAGCTGTTGATGAAAGTTTGCAACCTTTTGGAAATCCTTTCCGTGACACTCTGGCCAAGCTACTGATCTACATAGAAGAAGTGACTGACTTCACATCTGTGTTGAAAATCCGAATCGTGTTCTTCATGCTGAGTGGAGAGGTTTTGCGAACCGATTTCAGGTCTATGAATGTGTACCTTGGCTTTCCATTTCTGTTTGGTGCTGACGTCTTCATCCGTACCGCCTGTAGTTGAAATGATACTTGCTGCCTAGATACGTGAAGGAAGTAATTTCTGTTAAATCTCTCCCACTGATGTTGATTGGTGCGGGTAACAAGTGGTAAATTTCTCGTTTCGCCACACTTCAGGTACTGGAAGATTATATGAACAGCAGGTTAAGACGTAGTTACAGATAAGTATAATTAGGTATATTAAAGGCCGATTACTGACTTCCCACGTTTCAGGAAGTTATTTATCGAAATAAATTGGGGTTTTTAAGGCTTCATTTAACTCTGATATTTTTGTATCGCTTAATTATAAATTTCAGTAGTTGCATTTCAAGTACTTCAATATGAGAATTTCCTTGTTATGTGAAGTTTTATTATTCACTGATATTCCCATTCATAACTGTAATCAAAGTTTTCCCTCTCAGATTCCAATTGTTGATATAATCGTTTCTTCCATAGCTCTAAAAGATTGTTAAAATAATTCCATATATATATATATACCATAGTTGATTGTTGGAAGAATTGAGACCTGTACAGATAATGTAAATGCATACAATGTAACTGCTTTTTGGCCCTGCAACACAACTGTTTCTTAAAAATAAAGGATTCAGCGAAGAAAATTCTTTTTTCGACGATTTCATTTTCATAGCTGTACAAACGTATACATACATATGAATTACGATTGACAATAATAATCAGTTTTGTTGTGTGTGTGTGTGTTAAAGTTTGACAAAATGCAGCAATATTGGAGTATAGGATTATGAAACAAGTGTAGCAACAAGGTGATGAATTGTCACAAACAGTTGTTAAAAAGGAGTTGCGTAATAGCATAAATAGTTTGATTATTGAGTTGTACTCAGGATACACATAGGAACAAAGTGAATAATACGAAATTACTCAAGAGTTCTAAATGAATACAAGAATTATAGTCAATTAAAGAAACAGCCAAACAAACAAAATTAAGTCATCAAAAATCAACAAAGTTGTTACCATGATAGATGAAGTGGTTGAGTAATCCTCTTTTCTATGAACAGCTTCGGATTTTCTATGTAGATAGCCAGAGCTTCAGCAATTCAAAGAAGACGAAACCGTATTACCTTTGGTAGACTATTCTTGACTCTGTAGATTACTTTGAAGGAGGCGTTTGTTGAGATGGAGTGATCAGTGTTAACCAGGCGTTAAGTTATCACACTCCTTAAAGCACCACTATTACCTTTTCGCAACCATGATGAATACTGTTCTTAAGTCCTCTTGGACAGCATGCGCATCGAACGACCGATGTATCTGGCTCCACAGCAGCAGGTGAACTGATATATGCACATAGAAGTGGTCAGATGCGGGATCTTGTCCTTAAAGCTTCTGCAGATCAGTGGGCGACTGGAAAACACTGTTCTTAGCGTTGCAGCAAAGAATGTTGTTTTCAGAGATTATGTGATGCTTCTCTTAAGAATATCGCTTGTTAAATCTTCCTTGAAATCCAAGTTCATGTATGGTCTCTTTTTCTGAGCAGGTGAAGTTTCATTTCTCCAAATTCTTGGCTTGATATCTTTATCAATGAATCTTGGTGAGTATCAATTTTGGATGAAGATTTCTCTCAAAATATCTAATTCTGTTTCGAAAACATCAGAACTACAAATGCGTTGGATGTGAGTAGCAAGTTATTTAATTAAATTCCGCTTTTGTTGGATGGCTACCCAGTTATAGAATCTTGTTAGTTGACCATTCCAAGTAGCTTTTCTGTGGATTGATCTTCTTAGGCTCCCATCAGTTCTTCTTGTTAGTTCCACATAGAGAAACGGAATTTTCGATTCGTTTTCCATTTCAAGAATGAATTTTACTGCTGGATGTGAATGAATAACTAAATAAATAGAGGTCAAAAGACAAGTGTGAAATAGATGATCAGAAAATAAAGTACATTCGGAAATGTGAATATATGAATATAATTTGATGGAGACATAGGATGAGTGAAATGTTTTCAAAATGGTAGACTAGATAAAATGCTAGAACATAATAACAAAGTGAGATAAAATAAAAAATGTGGAACATGGAATAAAGAAGGATCACAAAGTTGTTAAGTGAATTACATAGTAAAATCAGGGCCATGGTAACGAAAGAGATCATACAAATTGTTTTTGTATACAAAGTTCTGGCTTTGTGTTATGTATTGCCAGAGCTTTCGCTGTACAAAGTAAATTCATTCGTGTGCCTTTCAATAAACTTTGTCGGACTTCATAGACTATATTAAGCGATGCGTCAGATGCTGCGTGGTCAGTATCTACAATATGTTGTAATATCGATGAATTAATACCTCTACGTTCTCCTTTGCTCTGCCAAACTGGGATGTGCTCTTGAACGAGGCGGAATATGTTTCTCGACGAACGTCCTATGTGCCTAACTCCACAAGAGCAGGCGGACATATAGATACACATGGAATTAGGCAATCGAGGTAACATTTCCTTGCAATTAAGGTGCGCCAGTGGATGACTAGAGTAGGCTATTCGTAAAGTGGCAGCAAAGAACGTCTTTTTCAATGATCTCACCAGACGATTTTTAGGTATCTTAATGGCAGTATTATCCCTAAACTCTAAGTTTAGGCGCAACACTTTCTTGTCAATCTCTGTATTTCTCGCGCGTAATTTTCTATTGGCCTCTACGAAGTGCAGTGGATGTACTTTCTCTATGAAGGTTTCTTTTAGTTGTTTAAGTTTATCATCAACACTACCTTCGCTACAAATTCTCCGTACCCGTGTTGAGAGAGAACTTCAACAATAATCATCCTAGTTCGCAACTAGTAAGTTAGAGAGAATCTCGAACTGGGTAATAACGAGTCGCTACAGCTGTGATTGCATGCCAGTTGAATATCGGACAACAATCGGTTCAGCTGTGCACTGCTTAAAGATCCTCAGAAATCTGTCAATCAGATATCAAAACTTGACAACTAATGCAGGTGACAAGCTGTGGCCTTTGGTGTCTCAATGGTGAAGTCTCTAACTTTCACAGTAACTGACGTAGGTCTGACCCATTAACTTCTACAAGGTTACGCATGAGCAACACAAAGACTAAGCAATCTGAAGAAGAAACCTACACTTGGAGTTTCGGGTTGACTGACCCTTTCTAGTGACAGCCACTGGATACAATGAAATGTAGTTTATTTGATTTAACGGTGAAGCTGCTTAGTTTTTCACAGTTGGCCCAACCTTTAACTCCTTCATTGCGTTATATACGCACTGATGATTAATTTGTTTATTAACTGTGTTCAAAAGCTGAGAAACAAATCAAAGGAGTAGTTTTGTTGAAGTGAAATAATAAATGTGTGCTTCTGAATGCTAATAAAGTTCTTTAAGGCCATAGAAATTCAACTAAAAATTGCTGTGTCCTACAATTTAAATATGAAAAAAATAGGTAGTATCAGATAGTGATGAAATAAAAGCTCATATGTACTCATTTGTATTATTTAATCCGGTTTAACTATCCTGATCTGAAAAAGATTGAGGCATTTAAACAAAGGCTTTTGTTTATCACCTAATAAGGCGAGAATTCTCAACTCGTTGTTAGATAAACACATTTTCTATTGATTTCCTCCATGAAGGTCATTGATAATTAGTGAATAGTGCTAGAATATAATGATTCAACATTGGTGAATAAGAAACTAAGGCTTGGAAATGTTCTATTTTTTATTTGACGTCCCACATTTTTATCCAGCTTGATCATGCAAGGTCAAATCGCCTTATTATTCTGATACTGCTGCGCTCTCAGTGCTTATTTAATCACGAAGCTTTGGTTGACCTTCAGGATACTATCCGCAGTGTTAACTTCACATTCAAGTTAGCTCAGAGTGTACAACAACTTCAGATTCACTTACATGAGATACACAAATTCTTAACTACCTACTTATCTTTTTTTCACTTAAGTTGCATCCAGGGCTACTCACGATTTCGAGTGAAACATTTTTTTAGCATTAGAAATGTTTCAGACTCAATTCACAATTAAACCTCCTTAATACACAATATAGTCAAGGTTATGGAAGCTGGAAGGGATATTTTTCGGTTTACTACTCTAGAGCCTGAGGATGTTGACGGTAACGGATAGTACGAAGTATAATAACGCAAAATATAATACCCACAACTTCCATAGTATTCGTTCCGCGTAGATTAAACGCAAAGCAACACACAAAAATTGATCGTCCAAATTACGAGATATAATTCGGGACCAAATTGGAGTGCAAGATGATTGCTTAACTAGCTAGAGATTGTGCGTGACTGAACGAACGTAACACGACGGTGCGCCGAATGGCGTGGATGCTTGACCGTAAGCGCTCAGCTAAATAAATCGACTTAAGCAATGAGGGCCAGTGTCCAGTGTTAAGTGGATAATAATTCTACGGCTAGACTACTAAGCAAATCAATCCTTCCCAACATTGACGCTCAACACTCTACTTTGATGTGACGTTTTCATCATAGGATTATTAAATTGAAAGTTGAAAGCGAGTCAAAATGAGTTTCGTTAGTTAAAACAACTATAAATGAACTACAAAAGAGGACGTACTACTTTTTTCAAGACAATTTAGACTACTGACAAACAAATCAGTAGTACAAAACACTTAATTAAAGAATTAATGTAATGTAGGGAGTGCAAAAAATTTAGGTTTCCAAAAAAATATATAAACTAAAAACTAATTAAAATTTTCCGAAAAAGGACTTTGTTCATTCACTTATCAAACTAGAAGCTAAAAAATACTAAATATTTGTTTTATTCAATCTCTTGAACTTTGAACAAACAAAGCATAAAGTTTTAAAAACACTTCGTTGTTACTATAGGTATGTTAACTGAGAATATGGCTTAAGTTTTTTCATGACTCTAAGAAAATGTGAATAATAATTTTTTCAGCACAAACGTGTTTGCGTCAGAATTAATAGTGGATTCGTTTTGAAATTAAAAATCATAATGAATTTGTAACAAGATGTTCAGTCCCTCAGAGGGAATTTTTGATGTCATTTCCTCTACTGAATATGATAAAAATTAGTCGTTTTGGAGATGAATTTCTCCTTTGAACGTGGTTTCGACTCAAAAGGGAAAGAAATGGTTATTTATCTTACTATTAAGTAGTAAAATACCCCAGAATTTTTTAAGCTTATTTGAATCCTACAGGAGGACAGTAGATGGTTTTCGCTTCCTGAGTGTGCATATCATGAAATGCTACTTTTCCCAATTTTCTGAGAAATATTCAAAAAGTGTGAATGGTCTTATCAAACAACGAGCGTGAATTCAGGGGCCTTATCTATTTTGATGAGGGCTGGTTACTAGAGCTTTTTCTGGGGAATGAAGATGACAGCATCAAATTAATTCAGAGGCAATTATCATATCAGCGTTGTTGATAGCAACAACACCAAAACAACGCACGGCATTTGAATAGAGGCCAGTCATCCTCAGTGTTTGAACAGCCTTACTTATATTCAGTGTAAACATAAAACCGAAGACTAGGTTTTGCTTTCTAGTATCCAGGTAGATGACGTAGGTGAATAAAAGCGAACTAATGTTAGTTCTTCTTATGTTCAGATAGCGAATTAGCTGAAGAAATCACTTAGTAAACGATAGCTAACAAACTTGCATAATCAGTTCATCATTTTTGTATGCCAATGTTAGGAGATATCCACATATTCTGAATACTTGTTCTATCTATTAATAACACATAAAAGATAATTAGAAATACTGTTGTGGTGAATGCTACTTATTATCCAATATAAGTAGTATATCAAAAATGAATTCAGAAAAGTAACAATATGTTTGGCACACTGGAAGGAGCAATCAAAGAAGAGAACCATGAGAAGAATGTTGTCATATGATGCAGAATCCAAGAAGCTATCGAATGTGACGATATTCGACCAATTCGTCAAGGATGTGGTAAATGATGTGCAAATGGCAGGTTGAGAATATGGTATACCAAATTTAGCTATGTTCCGTACGTTTCACTACATAAACGTGCCTTTCAGCCTCCTCAGCCTTTTCTTCATTACAATACTACCCAGCTGTACTGTCCAGCTTCAAACAGGTGGAGTCTCGTTTGAATTCGTTTCTGATATACTACTTATATCGGATTATAAGTAGCACTCACCACACTGTCACTAATAGCCTGCATCAGTATTTGATAAAAATTTTCACATATAACAAATAGCAAAGAGATGCCATTGATGGAACGAAAATTTAAAACACTCAGAATCAAAAAATTTGATGTTTTGTGGAGTTTCTCTGCAACCTTCTCAACCAGGAGCATCTTTATTCAAACCGCGCTAAGCATGTAACGTATAACTACTGTGTTAACGAGTGTCTGATTCACCTGTTTAACTAACATGTTCCGCACAGCAGTTCCTTTCCCCAGTACTAAATGGAACAGTCTTATCAATGAAGTTATACACTGTTATGTCTCTGCCATATATTTAGAAAATCAGAAAAGTTGAACAGTTAGATATCTAATATCAGTAAAAAGTTTGAGCATTGTGGATTAGATCAAATAAAGTATAATTATATTTCAATAGTTTACATACAATGATAAGTTTTGTTATTGGTAATATTTCGAGCAAAATTACTGCCCGTGTTCACACCACTGTTGGAATTGTTTTGTTCACACATTTATGATTTCTACTCATATATATAGTTCATTATTTTGCTCATTCATGTTCTTTTTTTGTATTTAAGTTATATTCCACATTCATTCATATTTTTGTATTCAGAATTATTTTTTATTATTTAATATTAAAAAAAAATATTCTTGATTACAGCTTGATTCCACACCGTATTTTCAGTACAAGTATGGAATTTTCAGCATGGAAATCGGTAGCCCAAATTTTGCAGGCCGACCATAGATATCAGGTGTGCGTCGGTAGGGGATCAAACCCCGGACCATGTGCATGGTCGGTGAGAGTCCTTACCACTGTGCCACCGACGCACAAGTTGTTGATAGTTGTACTGAGTCACCCTTGTTATATGTATCCAGTGTGACTTTAATGAATATCGATTCTGTTATAAGTCTCTCTTTCCATTTGTTCATGTTAGTTTTTAGAATGCACACATCGTTCCAATCGATATTGTGGTTTTTGTCCTGTGCATGTGCAGCTATCGATGAATTTTTTTCAAGATTCTTGTAGGCTTGTGTTCCTGTTGGTTGATCTTTGGTTAGGCGTTTATGTTCATTCACTCTTATTTTGAGTGATCTGGACGTTTGCCCCACATATTCAGTCGGACAGTCAGCAAAAGATATTTTGTAAATAAAGTTGTTTTTATCCATCATTTTTATATATATGAGTTCAAATCATAAATTTGTGAATAAAACAATTCCAACAGTGGTGTGAGCACGGGCAGTAATTTTGCTCGAAATGTTAACAATAACAAAACTTATCCTTGTGTGTAAACTATTGAAATATAATTATACTTTAGTTAGATATCTGTCTAATATTCTTTCTAAATATTTTTGTTTTGATAGATGAATAAATAGTTATTTTGAAATAAACAAATTAAATACTGTATAACGTTATCAAGTTATGTTTGCTTTATTGGGATGATAATGAGTTTTGTGTTGTTCTTTTTTCATACAAATTGATAAACATAGTTATTCATTATTGACTTTATATTGTTTACCTTAGTACAAAGTATCAGTACCGTATCAATCAGATTTTCAACATGAAAATGTGTACACAGTGAGTTATGAATCCTTGAACACTAGAAAAACCCCAGGTTAATGCATAGATTTTGAAAAAAACTACATTTCTACTGAACTGTTGTATTCATATTTGTTTTAGATCATTTGGAAGATATTTCTTGAAGATATCAGTTTTCATGCTGTCCAATCATGGTTTTACACCATAAATCAAATTCGAAATTCACAAATTAGCTACCGATTTGCCGTGTACCCAGTTCGAAAGATGGAATTCCCCTATAATCCCCTTTTGGAAAGCGAATTTTTCAGATCACATACTGCGTACGTGGCAAATCGCCAGCTAATTGAAAAGTTGTGAATTTGATTAATGGTGACACCAACTAGCCTAAGCACCTAGCCAAAAGGCGGGTGGTTTGAACTGATTCTGCTATCTGAGATGAGTCAAACTGACTATACCGCTGATGATCTGAGCTCAAGACAAGAGAAACTGCCCTCCGATGTTTAATTAGTTGATTTAATTAATTATTCCTTCACGTTCCCAGTGGAACATAGGGCTTCAAGGTAGAGGCTTGAAGTTTCTGTAGTGCTGTTTATTTTTACAGGATGGGTTTGCTAGCCTCATACCCACCCTTTCCTCTCTACCAGCTTTAATTCTGGCTTAGAGAGATAAAGGAGTGTGTCCTCCAGCGACCGAACCCCTGACCATGTGCATGGTTGGCTAGCGTCCTAACCTCTGTGCCTCCAATGTTTGGATCACTTCTATGTGGCTAGCAAACAATACTGGTTGACGTGAGTGGTATACAAATACTCATCTCAATCAATCAGTAGTATATGCATGGATCTTAAAAATGTATTATGTTAAAATCGTTCGATTGGAGACTAGGTTTTTGTTAATTGAGCTGGCATATGTAGCATATTAGAAAAGTTTATTTTATATAGCACACAGTGGTATGGTATTGATACTGAATGACGTTTCGAGCACAATTTATAGTTTATAATCAAACCAAATGTACTCACAAGGCTTCATAATTTGCTTTACGTAAATTTTTTCTATTCCCCTTGTTGTTCATTGTTATTTTCCATATATCTGGTATTCAATTCCACATGTTTGATGTTGATTCAATGAACAAACATTCAGTGATTAACCTCTTTCTTCGCCTATCTTTCGATTTGTCCCACTCTTTTGTGTGATTACATACGAGTGAATGCATTGTAATGACTAAGATTTTTGTTTAGGTTATTTAACTTATCAATCATTCTAGTTTTAGCTAAATTTCTAAATTCCAATAATGTAATTTATTCCGATTTACTAGCCTGACATATGTAATTGACCCCATGATCATTGCATGGTATCTGGTAATTTATGTTCGTTTCTGAAGTGGATCTGTTGCTTCCTTAAGCCGACAAAGTTTGTCTCTAAGTGAACTGGTTAGTTCAAATGCCATCCTAACTCCTAAGTAGGGCTTTTGATGTTCCGTATATGTATAAGCACTATTGAGGCTTATTATTTATACTGCTTTCATCATTTACATTACTACTTATAATTTCCTTATGTTTCTTCAAGTATTTTTGGATAAACTCTGGTGGGCGATTATTCACCATAATTATTTCCTGTATTAGCTTGATTTCATTGTTTAAATCTTTTCACTTACTAGTCAGGTTCCGGGTTGGATTATATAAACGCCTAACCAAACCTACCTTCACCAACTTTGGGTGGCATGAATCAAAGTCTAAATATTTATTAGAATGTATCAGTTTTCTTTAGATGCTAGTATCCAACCCAACATCCTGTTTTCGTTTGATTTTATAGCCAAGCACAACTGCCTCACCTTGTTCATTTTCTAACTTGAAAGTGAATTGGATTCCATCTACCACTGACTTCATACGTGTGAAGAACGTGGGGATATGATCAGGTTCTAATATAGTGATGAATGTGTTATTTACATATCCTCCCTATAATCTAAGAGCAGGATTAAACATTCTAAAAGCTTTACCTTCCCAGCTCTCTGTGATTACATCTGTAAATATTGGGGAAATTAGTGATCCCATCGTTGTCCCACATATTTGTTTGTATATTTTATTTTAGAGTTTGAACACACTGGAGGTTAGGCATAATTATACATCTAGTATTAATTCATCAACCAAGAGATTTGTCCTACTTTTGTTCAGTTCATTTCTAACTGCCTCTAGAACTGCATTAATTCGAATTATTGTACTTCGAAGCTTCTAAAGTAGTTTGCTTAGTATTGTGAGGTAGGGTCGCTAGCTCCACGCCCAACCCTCCATTTTCGCCTAGGCTTGAGACCGGCTAGAAATCCAGCGATCTAGTAGACTAGGGGAAGTGTCTCCTCATTTGCGAATAAATCTTTCGCCTTTTACATTAATTGGGATATTGACACATAAGCTTGTTATATCAAAACTAGTCAGGTTTTCATCCTTTTCTATTTCAATGTCATCTGGCTTTCGCTTCATTACACAGGAATCAATTAGCCTAGAATCTCCAAGGGGATATAATACTGATGCTAAATATTTAGATAATTCACAAGTCGTGGCGTTCCTAAAATCAACTATTGTCACAATAGGATATCCTGCCTTATGAATTTTACTAGTAGCATATATTGTATTAGGATTATTAGTTGGAATAAACAAATTTTGTCTGGTGATATATATATATAACCTGTTTGTTTGATACTGCCCATCAACTTGATCATTATAAGTTTTTTAAAGTCGTACAGCTCACAAGGTGAACTACCTAAATAAGGCAGACATTCGGCTAAGATCAATAGTTTCAACACCTTGGATAGCCTTATTTGTTCTACAAAACAACAGTGAAGATTTGGTCAGTCTATTAACCAAGTTTCTAGAGAAATTAGGAGATCTGTATATAAAATACGACTTAAGAATAGTTTCTTGTAATAAGACTGTTCAGCTTACTTCAAGCGCTCCACATCCATCCAAAGAAACAATGGTTATTCTTTTCAAGAATAGCCACAGTTATTAAGTACCCAAAACTTAAAATTATTAACTGTCTACTTTTCAATTGGAAGACCTAGTAATAAATAAAAGCGGCACCTTTGGAATCTCCAGTATCAGAATTCATGGTTGAAGCAGTGACAAACAGGCTAGAGGTTGCAAAGAATAATTATGTAAGTGGATAAAGATGGTGAGATTTATAGACGTTGTTTTCTTCATATTTTATTTATTCAAGCTATGTAATGTTTTTCAGTTTGTCTCCCAGGTTTTCACAACTTTGGGCATTATTTGTACCCATTCGTATTCTAATTTGCTATCCTTGGGTTTCGTTGTGACCGCGCTAGCCAAAACAGCTTTAGATGGCATACAGAAATTCCCTCTTCAGCCTGCACACAATTTATCTCCGTTGAGGTTCTGTAACTAGGGAACAAGAGTTATTTCGTTATTCTATAGAGTTGATGAAATGAAAGCCTGTATCATACAAGGATTTCAGTCATCTGCCATGAGTCAAATAATGTCATGGAACTCCACCGAATAGGCCACCAGACCTGGTCACTAATCAACTTTAAAGTTTAAGTCAGTCAATCAATTTTTCCTCAAGGTATAATCTAAAAGAGAAAAATTTGAGGCAACCCAGCACTATGAAAACAAAAATCCATATTAATGCATTATGGTTTATTCTAATTGGGAATTACTTTCCAGAAACTGAAGGCCATCTAAGTTAACAGACGACTAGAGTTTTGGCATATTTAAGCACTGGTCATTGACTGTTCTTATAAGATACCTTAAACGTTGCACTCATGTCAACTTAGTGATCTGTGTTTATCATATTTTGTGTGCGCTGGTGGTTTAAGGGTAGAATGCCTGGCAGCTACGCACATACTCGGAGGCTTTACTTCTGGTAAACACACACCTAAACCTCACCTAGCTAGTAACAAACCAGGAAGAAAAGGGGAGGATAGGCTTGGGGCCAGCAATCCCATCCGATAAAACCAATTTAGGCACTAATGCAACTTTAAACCTTTAAGTTTGAAGCCCTAATTTCCAATTGGAATGCAGAAGATAGAAATAAATACCGCATTTTAGAGAATATGTTGAATTGAACTTTATTCACTCGCTTTTGCTTGAACAATTGAAATTGTATGGTTACATATTCAACATGACTGAACTACAAGTCATGATTACTAGTGTGCAAGTAAATGAAGATAAGTTAACTAGTTGGATTGAGCTGCAACCGTTTGTGAATTATTATTATTTCCTTTAATTCCTAGAGGAACATAGGGCTTCAGCCACGCGTCTCCATTGTGTTCAGTTCTCTGCTAGAGTCTTCACCTGGCTCCAAATCTGCCCACATGCCTTCATCTCCTCTTCACATGACCTCCTCCAAGTCACCCTTGGAAGACCAACTTGCCGCTTCCCTTTCGGGTTCCACTCGAGCAATGGCTTGTCTAGTGATGTCACTTGATGGTTTCCTCAGAGTATGGCCAATCCATCTCCATTTCTTCCTGCCTATTTGTTGCACAATCGGTTCCCGGTTGGTTCGCTCCCAGAGATCCCTCATTACTGCTGATCTTTTCTGGCCATCTGATCTTGAGTATTGAGCGAAGACAGCTTTTGATGAAGGCCTGTAGTTTGTTTGAGATGCTCTTTATGACGCGCAGTGCAAGTCTCTGATCCGTATAGTAGCACTGACTTCACATTGGAGTTTAAAATCCGGACTTTATTTTTGATGCTGAGTGTTGTTGACCTCCACACAGACTTGAGAGTAATGGAAGCTTGTCTTGCTTTCCCGATCCTTGCTTTGATATCCTCATCAGTTCCGCCTGTAGTTGAGACCGTCTGTGAATAATTCTATATGTGTGTTTTCCTTTGCATCTACTATAAATAATCTGCATCTGACTCTTCAATTTCCATGCTAACATTTGATCTATTCATTTAAATAGGTATCTGATAAGAGTGCATTTGTTTACAGCTGGACTATATCTGTGATGGGTTAATTTTAGATCAGTTCTTAATAATCGAACGATATAGGTCTCATATTCATTGGATAAATATAAAATATGCTTTTTGAATTTCTTTAAAGCACAACAGTAAAGGTCTATCAAGTGTTGGCTTGCAGGGATTTGATTGGTTACAGGTCTGATCACCAGCTGACATCAGTTGGAGAACAGTTAGAAAACCAGGAAGTACTGGACAGCTGTCTCGTCCTAGTTTGGGACTGGATGGGAGCGTACGACTACCAAAATACGGCTTATCGATATGCAACAAGCAGCTGAATAGCAGCCATATCAATGAGTAGTACTAAGAAAGGATTTCAACTGGTATATGAATGATATATCAATGAGATGCTCACCAGCGACTTGCCCTATTCAGGTAGATAGGTACCTGGGGTTCTAGTGAGAAGTCGTGACCAGTAGGGTGCAGCAGGTAGGGTGTAAGGACGAATACTCGCCGAAGACATTGGCTAGGGGTCGCGCTAAATCTTGAATTGGCAGTAGTTAGGATTCATGGGCCGTTAGATCTGGTCCTGGTGGGCTAATGGTCAACGAGCTCGCCTTGTAACCAGAAGGTCCTGGGTTCGCATCCCGGTGGGTGCGCACTGCCGAAGATTCCCAAACTAGGACGAAACAGCTACCCAGTACTCCCAGGTTTACCAGTGGTTCTCTAACTAATGTCAGATCATGATGAAATCCTGTAACCAATCAAATCCCTACAAACCAACACTTAAAATTCTAAGTTATTTAAATAAAATTCTGATTTAAAGAATTCCTTTTCAAAATCTAGGATGAAACAGCAGCTGTCCAGTACTCCTTGGTTTTCAATGGTTCTCTAGCTGATATCAGTCCGTGATCAACTCGTAAAACATAACTAATCCTTACAAACCAAACTATAGATAATTATTCTGATGCTCGCTAGTGACTTGCTACAGGTTGGAGCTTCCTGCAGTTCTAGTGAGAAGTCGTGACCAGTGAGGTCCAATTAGAAGTCACGAGTGGATGGATTTCCACCAACGACAATAGTTGGGGTGGCGCTAAAATCACGAATTGGTAGAATTTAGAATTCATGAGCCATTGAATCGGGTCCCAGTGGCTGAATGGTATACGAGCTTGCCTTGTAACCAGAAGGTCCTGGGTTCGCATCCCGGTGGGTGCGCACTGCCGAAGATTCCCAAACTAGGACGAAACAGCTACCCAGTACTCCCAGGTTTACCAGTGGTTCTCTAACTAATGTCAGATCATGATGAAATCCTGTAACCAATCAAATCCCTACAAACCAACACTTAAAATTCTAAGTTATTTAAATAAAATTCTGATTTAAAGAATTCCTTTTCAAAATCTAGGATGAAACAGCAGCTGTCCAGTACTCCTTGGTTTTCAATGGTTCTCTAGCTGATATCAGTCCGTGATCAACTCGTAAAACATAACTAATCCTTACAAACCAAACTATAGATAATTATTCTGATGCTCGCTAGTGACTTGCTACAGGTTGGAGCTTCCTGCAGTTCTAGTGAGAAGTCGTGACCAGTGAGGTCCAATTAGAAGTCACGAGTGGATGGATTTCCACCAACGACAATAGTTGGGGTGGCGCTAAAATCACGAATTGGTAGAATTTAGAATTCATGAGCCATTGAATCGGGTCCCAGTGGCTGAATGGTATACGAGCTTGCCTTGTAACCGGAAGGTCCTGGGTTCGAATCCCAGTGGGTGCGTACTGCCGATGATTCCCAAAACTAGGATGAAACAGCAGCTGTCCAGTACTCCTTGGTTTTCAATGGTTCTCTAGCTGATATCAGTCCGTGATCAACTCGTAAAACATAACTAATCCTTAAAAATCTACTTTATTAAAATGTGTATGAGTTGTGTTTTTGAAAATCCTAACTTCCTTATTATACCTCCTAATCATTTGCAGCTTATTCTGTCTTCCTGTAAACTATGCGCTGTGGAATCATTAAAATGATATAGCTATCTTACTTAATTATACTTTAAGCATAAGGTCTCCAGTTATTAATTTCAGTTCAAAGAAAACTGAAATACACATGCTACAATTAATTCGCATAGTGAGAAAGCAGTTATGATATGTGGATCTGACGTAGTCTCATAATTTCTGTGTTAGCCGACGTACCCATACAAGACACATTGGACAAATTACAGGATTTCAAATCAATCCGCTACGTAATTATCTGTCAAGAAACTTCTGATTTATTACTGTTGTCGGGAAACTTATTTATGCCTAACTTTTAATTTCATTATTGTATTCATCACCAAATAGCATCAGTTACAGAATCAGTGAGAACCAGGGAATGCTGAATAACTTGGCCACATAGTCTGAAGGTACTTAGTTCGATCCCCAGTGAGGTTATGGATGCGCAGCACTCAAGAATCCCGAACTAGGACGAAATAGCGAACCACTTCATGGTTTTCAGTGATTCTCCGACTGATTTTGGTTCTCCACTAAATCTACACTGAAATTAAAGCACATAATCTAGTTTTCAGTATTTTTTCACAATCAAAATAGCCTGCAAGGATTATTTTTTCAACTGTCTGTTTGAAGAACCAGTGTTGATGCTTTTCCTTTCTGTCCTCTGTTATTTTTTTAGGTTCAACTCTGTACTACTTACCACTTGTTAGTAGTACGAGTTATATTTGTTACTTAATAACCATGACTTGTTCGCTGTTAGACTTTAATATTGCAAAAATATTCATTCAGACATATATAAAACACAAAATAATCGAGCAAAGAATATTCTTTTCGATAAATTCCTCTTCCAGGCTCTACAATTATATACATTCATTTACACAGAATATTTTAAATTAGTAGTTAGTAAAAATATTAGCGTTTTTTAAAATAATATCGATTTGTAAAGTATGGTCAATGCTATTGCAGTTCATTAAAGATGCTTAAATTATAATAATAATAAAGATATAACAGCGAATAGAATATCAACTAAAATTAGGGAAATTTCACAAAAATTCTGGATTATTCAAACCTGGATGGCCAAGGTAATGATAATGACTGAACTAACTTCTTTTGGGTGCATAAATTAGGCTTATTAATATGAATCCCCACAGCCTCAGCAATATTTAGAAGTCGAACTCTTAAAGCGAAATTGAGATTCGTAGGTATGCGGTAAATGACCCTGAAAGCATGATTAACGTCAATCTTGTGTTCTGTCTCCACAAGATGCGCCAGAATAGCGCTGCGAATAGATTTTGTTTGACCTTTGCTTAACCAGGCAGGGTGATGTTCGGAAATTCGACGAGAAACATGCCTAATTGTACGGCCTATGTAACTGGCTCCACAGGAGCACTCTATTTGATGTACAGTAACTATTCTCTTATTGTTAAACATCAACTGCTGTATTTACTTTATTTATATACCCCTTTCTGCTGAACATTATTTATTCAAATCCCCGTATTCTTCGTTTGAAATTCGCGCACTGTTAAGTCTACACGTGGATCGCTTTTCACAGTTTTGCTATTTTTTCTTAATAATGCAGAGTGATTGTACATTTGACGTCAATCAGCCACAGACGCCTCACAATTTATGGTTTGTATATTATATTTTATTATTTTATGTATAATATAGTGCCGTATTCTACAGTATATAATATATGGAGAATTATCATCTATTTGCGAATCATATCCTATATTCTGAATCCAAAAAGGGTACGTTTTAAAATAACTAGAATCCGAGTAAATAGAATTGTCTAAACACATTTTCCATTATTTGACCAGATTTGGATAAATCAAGATAGTGTCCTACAGAACAGTTCAGATATCACAAATCCCAGGTAATAAGAAATAAAAATAATATTCAATCTTTATTTTATTAATTAATATATTATGGAAGAAAAGGAATTATTTTAAAATAGAATAATTAAGTCTTTATTTATATTCCAGTTGCTTCTTCAAAGATGGATACCTGAAAAATATGATGAGGAGAATTTTAATATACACTGAATTATTAATTCAGTCTTTAATTTCAATAATAAACGATAGACACTATCCAGTCTGACATTGTGGAGTCATCAAACGAATACCTGAGAGTCTTAGCTTTTCAGAATTCTTGATTTTTTGTGATCATATAGAGAACGAATTATTGTATTCAGTCTATGATTGCTTCTTCAGTAACTGTTACTAAGAGTTGATACAGGCAACTGAACAATAGCTGACTAAAATGTCTCAAAAGACTATATGGTCCTGATGAGTTCTGTATAACAGGAAGAATCCATCATCAATAAGGAGGTTAAGCACATGGCTGTTAACTGCATCAGACAGAAGCATATTACTATTATTATCTCATGTTTCATAACCTATAATATGGTGATTAAAACAAATAATGGAAATCCAATATGTCTGACTACATAATTCAGGTGAGAAGACGCTTTACGTCTTTGGAATATCACGATTATTGTGCCATACCTTGATCCAACCTTGCATTTTTGTAGTGCTACTGTGACAAAGGACTATCTTGAGCTTACAGGCAGTAGTATTGAGGAGTCTTCAAATAAGATCTAAGCGTTTTCGACAACATTTATGTTTTCACAGATCTTTTAGCTGATTTTGATGTATGGTGGGAAAAACTATCAACACCCGACCCAGTTGTTTATCGTGTCAAGAATGTTTGTTTTAGTAGGCGGCAATGTCGGCCATCTGAGAAAATAATATATTAGCGAATAACTGTACGTTCTAAATACATCACAGCATATTTAAGATGCATAGCTTTGTCTGACAGTAAAAACTTTAAACCATTCACGTTTGATAATTTAGCAGAAGTGGAGCGAGAGCAGCAACTTTTACACGTCCATTATGAGAACATCAGGCTAAACACTGAAGTGGTATGCAAAAGTGTTTACAACTACTTAAAGTGAAATATATTCATCAGATTTATCTGCTTATTAAATGAAACTTACAACTTCTTATTTTCCATGTTAGTAGAATGACGCGTGATGATTTATGATGTTAAAATGTCTGATCAAGGTTCTGCGACACTGAAAGTGCATTAAAAACAATTAGATGAATGGCAATTAACTGAATTGGTATTTATGTATGCTGAATTAAAATGAATTCGACCGAGGTTTGATTGAAGTTAAATGTTGTATGTATAGTAATTGAATCATTCCTAACAGCATTATAATACTGAAGATGATATAATGACGAAAGATGTAACTGATACTGTGACAACTTTTCAAAGCTTTACAATGATACACATTATTATTATTATGACAAATTTCACACTTTATTTGATGTAGAACAGTTTGTAGAACTGGAATTGCTAAATACATCAATTTCATTAGCAGTGGAATCATGTAAAGTGCAAACAATTGCAGGTGAGATAAATTATCTCGTTTGGATTTCGACTTTCCCTCCTTTAAGAACCAAGATACAAGGTGTTACATTAGAAATAATATAAAAATGTGATCGCATTTTTATTTATATAAGCAGAGGTTTAGTTTGAGAGAAGGTATTATTATTACTTTAACGGAACAATTTTTTAGAAAGTTCCTCCTGAACAATCTGTTTACAGTATTGAAAATTATTTGGATATTTTAACTACCTTTGTAACTATTTTCCTCTTTTATCCTAGGCTATATACCATTGCTCTGACTTAATCCTTATTATCTGTCTTTGTTCTTGTTTAATCCTTAATTCGAATGCTTCCCTCTGCGGTTGTGTGATGATATCGATAATATGTTGTCTTACGATTGTGAATTTGTTTGAATGAAGTCAAGGTTTGCGGTGGGGATTTTGACCTTAAACTCTCTAAAGGAAGTTTCTGTTGCGTGATTCTCGCTGACAGAACTTCGATCCCAACTTATTAGGAATATTCTAGTTGATTCTCAGGTACTTCTTATGGTTGATTCTGGTTAACTAGTTTTTTGTACAGTACTTGTTTTGTACTGGAGGAACTCTAACTGTATAGCTGCCTAACGGCATTGTTGAAGTAATTTTGAGTTTTGATAGGTTATTACTGTTACTGAATAGTACCACAGATTTCACCGTAAATAACTGTCATTTTTCTGTCGTTGGGACACCGTGAGGCTGTGCGCAACTTAGGAAGTATTGGTTAGCTATACAATAGAACGCAACGACTAGTTTCCAGCATTCAGACTGCAACAAGTAGGTTCTGATCGCTGAAATTACTTTGATTGACTTGTGGTAATTATTATCATAAACCATCTAAATATTACACATTCCTAAGTCTCTTGTCGTTGGAGAAAAGCATTTTTCAAGCTAGATGCTGTGACAAACCATCTACTTCAAACAGACCTATTTAATTTTAAATTGTAAAAGGGAGTTTCTTTATTACTTCACATTCCCAGTGGAACATAAGGCTTCAAGCTGGAGGCTTGAAGTTTCGGTCGCAATGGTGTTTATTTTTACGGGATGGGATTGCTAGCTTCATGCCCGACCTTGCCTCTTTACCAGTCTTATTAATGGCTTAGCAAGGTATAGGAGTGCGTCGGCCGGGGATTGAACCTCGAACCACATGTTCGGTTGGCGAGCATTCTACCTCTGCGCCACTGACGTACCATGCAGGTGTTAACATTTAATATTTATAAATACTGTCTCTTAATATACTGTAAGATAATACTTTTAAACACACATCTGTGGAGGCAGTGGACGCTGAATGGCAGGAATTTCAGTACACCTTGTAAAATATACTACATCTAAACAAGTTTTCACATTTGGATACTGAAAATTTATTGAAATTACTGAAATTCTTAATACTGACCTAATTGATACTGTAGTCCGTAAAATTTGCGGTTCGGCTGGTGACAAGTTCTTGCTTGAAACAGTCTTTATGCTTTATAGTATTCATCAAGTAAGGGAATCTGCAACCTCGACAGAATTTATGCTTCTTCATAAACTCTATCTTGTTTTAACTAATGTTTAAGTTGGAGACTTTGTAACTACTTATTAATAATCGATACCAATCAGCATTTGCTTATAATTTGAACACTTTCAGAATACATATATATAAGTATAAATACATGTAAAGATATATTTTAAATGAATTTACAATACTTACCTTATCAGCCTCCGGGTTAATTTGTTCACAAATAAAGTTAATGATGGAAATCAATACATCTGTGTACTTTGAATTTACCAACCATGATTGAATAGTGGAAGCATAGTCTTTAATATTGTGACTCTTATCCATGTCTAAATGGTACGTATTGGAGAAGAAACAAATGATTAATGGTGAGGAAATATAAAAGTAAGCTTTCCAAAACAGAAGGAAATCTATCGAATAGAATAGATGCGGTGGCCTGCTTAAAGCTGGGGCCACCAGAAACCTCCATTATTATGTTATACATAATATCTCTTGTTCTTTTTGTTTTAATCTATTACAATATAACCTTTAGCGGTGTTGTTTACTCGCGCGAATATTTAAAATATTTGCAATCTGATGATTCGTAAGTTCCTAGTAAACTTGAGAAATAGCATAGTCGGGGATGGCAAAATATCCCAATAGGTGACATAACTGTTCCTGAGATTTTTAGTACAAGCTACCACCCACTGCATGAGAAATAAAGCCAGCTACCTGAAGACTTTAATTATTCAGTTATATCCTTTAGTCTCGAAATGTACTCCTGTACTTTTCTTAATTGGCCCTCGACTGGATTTCGTGAATTTTTCGAAGGCGTCAAAGAAGAAATATCATAAGGGATTGGTTTTCGTTTCAGGTGATACGGCATTATGTCATCCAATTTATTGTCAATTACTACTCTAATTAAAGATCATGGACGGAGAGAAACTATTATGCAGTAAATTCCACTGAAAACCTGTACGTTATATGAACACTTTTCAGAATAAGGCTGTTTTATTATTATTCTGAATGTTCCGAGTCTTTTAAATTACAGGAAGACATTCAACCTAAGGTAATACCTTCAGTAAATTACTCACAAGAATCAATCATATTCAAGGATAAAATGAAAGTGAGGATTGTTTTAGTGACAAAGCTGCTGAAAGTTCACTCATTATAAATTTATTTGACTTAAGGTATTACCAGTTCTACCAAGTGGACAGCTGGAAATCGGGTGGTTTGAACTGATTCGGCTGTCTAGTCTGAATCAAATCTGGTACACTGTTGATGAGGTCGGCACAAAGCGAGAGAAAAATATCATTCGGTGTTTGGATTACTTCAATGCGACTAGCCAGCAGGAATGGTACGTGTGAGTTTTATACAGAGTTTTTTTGAACGAAATAATCAAAATATTGTTGTATGAATCACAGCAATATGTGAATCTAATTTTTCACGAAATCCTAATCACTTATTCGCCGTAAATGCTGTAGGCTAGCCGGAAAAATTGAACTCCTGATAATGCTTTTGGTATATAGTCAAATTCGAGAACTGTGTTCAGTTGAATTCAAGATTCCTTAGTGAAATGTATTTTCATCTTGATGCCGGGCTGTTTTACACCTGAACTAGATGTTTGTATTTGGCTATTTAAATGAAACCTAGAAGGAAGTAGACGTAGACGTGATATCCGGCTGGCTATCAACCAAAGGACATGTGTACTGCTTAGCAGTCCGCTCCGTCCTCCTTTATGGCTGTGAGACCTGGCCATTGAGAGTGGAAGACATGAAAAGATTAGCTGTCTTCGATCATAGGTGCCTGCGTTCTATCTCCCATGTGAAGTGGTATAATAAGGTGAGCAATATTGAGGTTAGGCGTCGAGTGCTAGGTAAGGAGGGGGAAATCAATCGACGAGGCTGTGAAGTTACACCGATTGAGATGGTTAGGACATGTGTTACGTATGCCTACACATCGCCTTCCTCGATGGGCAATTTAAGCTGACACAGATTGGATCAGGCTGGAAAAGAGCTAACGGCGGTCAAACCAAAATATGGCTTCATCAGTCAATGAAATCCACAACGGTTAGTTTAAGCCACGTAGGAAGGTGTAGACTTCCCGGTTGGGGTCCTCGGGATGGTAAAAACCAATAGCTGGAGACAATCGGTGATATGACTCAAAATCGTTCTCAGTGGCTGGCGCAGATGCATCCACTCCTTGTGACTTATAATACCCAACAAAACTATATTGTTCTTCGTTATTACTATTCCTTTTGTCTCATATCCCTGTCTACTGTCTCTATTTTGTATTTCTTCTATTCTTGCTTTGTGTGCTACATGGAGTGTGTCGACTTGAACTGCTGCACATCGGTGCAAAGTTCTTTGTTGAAAACATACAGACAGACAGGAAGTATTTCAGACTTTATCAATACTAACTAGATAATCTTGTTCAATA
The DNA here is from genome assembly GCA_944472155.2 of Trichobilharzia szidati. Classification (NCBI taxonomy): domain Eukaryota; kingdom Metazoa; phylum Platyhelminthes; class Trematoda; order Strigeidida; family Schistosomatidae; genus Trichobilharzia; species Trichobilharzia szidati. Next base: position 72,153,516 of record OX235272.1, read on the forward strand.
ATGAAGCAAAAATGAAAATTTAGGACATGTGACATAGTTTAATCTCTCGGGAATTGAAAGAGATAGTCTCAATCTAGTATTAGTAAAAGAAAACCAGATAGAAATAAATATTAGTAACGCCTAGTAAGAAGACAAGCATGTTTTAATTTATGCACACTCATTGATAAGGTTAAAACAAAGATTCAAGTTAAAATTATTTTTATCAACTTCTTCCCAACGCAGTAAGGCAGATTTAGTTTTGAAATCATTCCATAATTCTTGACGAATTATGGTAAAAATTTTAATCAGAGAATAGAATACTAAAGGTGCAACTGAAAATTACTTCAGGCTGCATAAAGAGTTCCAGATTAAACATCTACTCTTTTGTAGAAAATACTTACATAATAATAATATTGACCTTTTTCATTGATATTAGTCATTTCATGATAGTTAAATTAGTAGTAGAAATATACAGAGGAAATAGTTTTCACTACTTAATTATCAATATTTTTGAAACAAAATAGAACAGTTCGAAACTTACCTAGGTATCCTGCATGACTGGAGTTTGTAGTAGTGTTGCATTCACGGAAAGCCTGAAAATGGTAAGGTTTATTTTTATAAATTACTGGGCGTGTATGATGGACAAAAGGGAGTGTATAATTAGAAAGGAGTAAATATTATCCCTTGAATTATGCATAATTTATTATGTTTAAGATTTCTGTTTTTTTTTGTTTTCTTTCACGTTCCCCAGTGGAATATAGGGCTTCAAGCTAGTGGCTTGAAGTTTCTGTAGCAGTGTTTATTTTACAGGATGGGATTGCTAGCCTCATGCTCAACCTTTCCTCTTCACCAGCATTATTTCTGGCTTGGCAAGGTGAAGGAGTGCGTGGCCAGGGATCGAACCCCGACCATGTGCATCGTCGGCGAGCGTCCTAACCGCTATGCCACTGACGCCGAAGATTTCTGTTACTTCAGGCATATCAATTTCAAGCGTATTTCAACTCAGACATTTGAATAATTGTTTTTGGATTTCATTCAAGGGATAGATATTATGTATTTGGAAACTGAAGAACACCTGACTCTGTCGTGCATAGCCAGTAAACTCAGTCATTTAATGTTGTTTAAGCTTTTTTTGTTTTAAAGTAGATAGAGTGCTTAGATTAGACTTTCTACCTATCAGGATGTATTTCATTGTGAACTTCGTAAATTTCAAAATCAACGAATTCATTATGTAGGCATTAAAACATTAGTTCTAAAAATACCCTTTCTATACAACATACCTGGCATAAAAATTCTGGTCGAATTGCATTCCCCATTGCAGTGATGGCTTGATCAAGGAAATGATCCACATAAAACATACACTAAAGAAAAAACAGCAAGTAAACGAAACAAATTTCTGTTGTTGAGACGTATATTTTAATGTATTAATCAGTGTATACTGAATTACTGAAAGTCTTTAATGTACTAAAATAAATTTATACAAGGTTGTGATCCTCAGTGGAGAATTGCAAGTGTTCACTTCATAGGGAAGTTAGCAGTGAAGACAATTTCCAGAAGGATAATAAAGCCAGCTTAATAAACTACACCAGTAGGTAGTTCAAATGTAAAATGACTAGTGCAGCACATATGTAATTTGTTAATTTAAAACCAGTTATTCTGAGTAAAGTTTAGCTGAAAGTTTTTACAGGTATTTTTCTTAGCTTAACAAGGTCAAACGCCATTATTATCCGAAGTGAGTGATATTTTCAGAATAGTATATATTTCACTTTTTTGAGTCATAGGAATTGAAAAGCTAAATATATACAGAAATAACAACTGCATAAATTGTGGCTGATGTGGTAAAAAATAGCCTAATTATTGCCTGTAGTATTTTTGTTACTTGTATGATAACTGTACGATAGTAGCATTCACTCAGGCTTTATCTGCATTCTTTCATTCACGCAGAAAGAAATAAAGAATGACTAACTCATTGAAAATTTGGTTAGTTAAAAGTAGGTTCTAACGAAGTTCTCACATAGCCCAGATAATTCATGAAAAGAAAACCACATTGGGTAAGGAAAACACAAAGGAGGACTGATAAACAGCTAGGTATGACACGAATATCTAGGAGCATTCTTTCGAGAGCCTGTGATCACTGTGGTTGGCTATGTTTGATGCAGGGAATAGTGAGATCGTAATATTTTTTATTATTTTTGACCATTTTTACTGGTAAACTTGTAGGAGATTAAAGAAGTTCCCCAAATCAATTAGAACTCAGCCGTTTTGACGTCAGCGATAAGTTTCCTTATATGTATGGAAGGAAACAGACTGAGGATAAGTGGGTTTTCAAGGAACAAGAGTACGGCCATTTCGTTGTGATGTGATTGTGTATCTCTACATTCTCTTCATACAACTGTCAAAAAATACATCCCTGAACAGCCGTAAGTTTCATGCAACCGGTTCCCTTTATTAGTTTGAAGAGAGAAAGAACGAACATGTTTGCAGGATAATACGAGCTCGTTTTATTTCGTGGATTCTCATCAACTGCATACATCCTAAACAAAGTCAAATTATAGGTTTCAAGAAAGTTGTGGAACATACTTTTTCATAAATACTTTGAGTTATAGATAGAAGGCATAGGGAACATAATTCCAGAATTTGATGTAGGTAGACAGATTATTCGGTGTCAAAGTATTTATGAAAAAGTATGTTCCACAACTTTCTTGAAACCTATAATTTGATTTTGTTTAGGATGTATGCAGTTGATGAGAATCCACGAAATAAAACGAGCTCGTATTATCCTGCAAACATGTTCGTTCTTTCTCTCTTCAAACAGCCGTAAGTGTTTCAATCCCCCTTCATCTGACCACCAAGCTAGATGGGTGAGGCTAAAGAGTCAACAGGTAGTGTGGCCAAAGTCCAAGTCTGGCAGGATAGGTGGCTACACAAAACTCGTGAACATTATTTCTAGTTGAAACCAACCGGGAACAAACTCGAAGTTGTTCAGGCAGAGTCACCAACTGGCCTTCCAGAAATCCAGTTGACCTTAATACAAAATGTTTTTTCTAAAACTATTGGACTAATAAATATGTGAATGAAAGACAATACTGACAAAGTGATTTACCATTCATAAACGTTAGTTATAAATGAACTGGGAAAAGCGCAAAATGCCAAAGGCATTTGAAATTGCAATAACTAACAACACTTACTGTATTTTGAAGGTTTCCAGGTGGGATAGACAGGCAGACTTGTTCGCCTATGATTAAATATGTTGCTCGCCAGTATGAATCAGTGAGAACGAAGTGGAATAAGCTTATTCCGGCAATACAGGCATCACATTGACCTTCAAAACCAAAAATTCATAAATTGGTTACTTTCATTAATATGTATCGTTTTCTCACTAATCATTTTATAGAGTAAGATGTATAGTATGATTTTTAAAAATATCCATATCATTATTATTATTGTTCCTTTGGGTTCCGGGTGGAACATAAGAATTCGACAACAACAATACTTTGCTCTATTATCTGCTGTCCTTTTCAGCTGGACACACGAGTGCCCATAATCTCTCATCTTCTCCTCACCATATGATCTCTTCCATGTCACTCTTGCACCGACGACCCACTCATCGCTTCACATCTAGAGTCCACTTGAACAATGGCCTGGAGCGCGATGCCACCCCGATGGTCTCCTCAGTGTGTACTCAATCCATCTCAATTTTCCCCTACATATTTGCTGAGCAATAGATTCTTGGTCAGCTTCTTCCTATAGTTTCTTGCTGCTGATTCTTTTTGGCTAGCCATTTGATCTTCAATATGGAGCCAGCAAAGGTGGTAGCTGTTGATAAATGTCTTCAGCAGACTGTTCGAAATGCTTTTCCTGGTGCACTGGTCACGTTTATGACTCACATTAGTGTTGAAAATCCGAATCCTGTTGTTTATGCTGATTGAGTGCAGAAGATTTGCAAACCAATTTCAGATTGATGATTGTATACCTCGCCTTTCCGATTTTTGCGTTGACATCTTCATCCGTGAAGTCGCCTGTGGTTGAAACGATGTGGCTGCCTAGATAAATGAAGGAAGAAACCTCTTTCAGGTTTCTCCCACTGATAGTGACTGGTGCTGTTTGCTGTTGCTGCTGGTTGGTTATCTTCATCACCTCCATCTTCTCTATTCTCACCTGCAGTCCTGTTTTCGCTGCCAGCTTCTTCTGCCAACTTGTTGGTTTCCGCCTATAAGTCTTCAAGTTTGTGTGACACTAGACATAAATCATCTAAGCCCGAAATCCAGATCTTCTGCAGTCTTCCTATCGGTCCAACGTATTCCCATCTTCTCGCTCACGTATAATTCAGTCTACCACAATTAGGAATATCATCGGTGATAATAGGAAGTCAGTCTTGTCTTACTCCTGTATTGACTTCGAACCCCTCACTGAGTTTTCCGTTGTGGATCATTTGAAATGTAGCATTCTCATGTAGCTGTTGACTGAGGTTGATAAAGATATGGGCATTGCACACCATCTTGTTGAATTAGTTTCCAAATTACTTCATCCATACCATAGATGTCACGAATTCCTTATATCAGCTGGAGCGCTATGAAGTGATAACATACTTTTATAACGGTATCATTTATTGATAGATTGACTGAACTTAATAAAATTAATGAGAACTAATGGTGTACACCTCTAGAAATGTTTTCTTCTATCTCAAGTTGTGCTGAGAAATAGGTCGGGCTAATGATGTTTCATTTCTTAGACTACGTGAAAAGAATGGTTTTATTCCCTGGACCTTACTTGAGAAAGGACGTTACTAAACTACTCTATGTTACAATGATTAAGCATACTAAAGATAAATTTCTTCAAGTATACTAAGTACTCCCGGTCAAGTTTCTTATAGAAACTATATACACAATCACAGAGAGAGTATGAATGCTCATACAGAGTCCCGAAAATAGCTTGTATGATGATTATTATGATTTGCTGTGGTAAATGTTTAATAAACATACATGCCTCATGAATCTCAAGGTTTGAATGCCTACTGTATATCTAGTCATGGTCGTGTCTAAGGATATTTATATTTATATACTCTATTACCTAAAGTTCTCAAAATAAGGGTGAAATAAGCATTTAGTGTCCCTTTGTGTTCAAAGGTTCAATGGTTGAGTTAAGTCCATGATGAAACTCATTAGTTCTCTACAAATCACTCCGTTTATCTTATAAAGATCACTTATGGTATATATTCGGTTAACGATATGTGACCTGCCTGATAGCACTAATGGCAACCAAGAAAGCCATCGAAATAGCATTATCATATACAGTAATAGCAAAACTTATCATTATGTGTAAACCATTGAAATATAATTATACTTTATTTAATATACAGTGTTGTTTGATTTGAATAGTTAGAAGCTCCTTTCTTCGATCAGTAGTGTTACTTAGGCAGAGTGAAGTGATTTAAATACCGGATGGCTGTTTTGATCGTTTAGGGCCGAAATCATCAGTGATACACACCTAGTTAAACTCAGATCAGAAAGCTGAGTCAGTAGAAAACATCTGAATTTTGGCTAACTTTTAAAATGAATCAAGAATCTAGTTTGTCATTTCCAAACGACACAATTAGAGGTAAAAAACATTCATTTATAACTAGACAGTTAGATAAGTTCTAATTTCTTGACTTACCGATTAACGTTTCATTGTCTACGGTAGTATTCTGAACAAAAAGAGTGCGAAATAATGCGCTTTAGGATAATGATTTAAAAGTATGAGTATTAAAAAATATAAAATAAGCATTTCTAACTTTTTCCCTTATATTTTACTTTGATGTTGGCCTTTTAACTTCACTGCGTTGTTTATCGATTTCCACTCCGAGTGAAGCATAGGATTTTAAGCTTAAAGTTTCAGTAGCAGCTGTGGCGCCCTCTTTTAGTGGGTTGGGGTTCCTATCCTCTGGCTAAATCATACTTCTTTACCACGTTTACTAGTGGGTAAGAAAGATTTAGGAGTGTGTCAGCGGAAAATCGAAACCGAACCACATGCGTGGTTGACAAGCAGTCCACCACTACACTACTGACTCACATTAATCTTCTGTGTTGCATAACTAAATTTACTTGTATCAAATTTTTGGATTTAATACTCCTGCTAATTTCGATTACTGGTAGTCCAATTATACAGGTTTAAATATTTTGCATACACATCAACGTTTTAGAAAAAGCTTTGTGTGTGTTAACTTGATGAAAACAGCTATCATATTTCGTTTTTTTTATAAGAAAACTTATTTCGTTATATGCCTGGTAGTTAATTTCAGAACTTTTAATTGAAAACATATACATAGATTACCTGTTGGAGTAATGTGTAAATATTTTTTGATGCAGAATTCAAACTGAATTTCTCATTTGCCGATTTTATTTTCAATAAAATATTTTGTAGTTGAGATATCGCTGTCGTATCATTTTCTTAGAAAAGGAAAAAAAATTGAAAAAAGTTCCTTTAACAAAGATTATACTTGATTATACTTGCTGTTGAAGGCCTATGTTCCATTCGAAATCAAAAGAAGTAATTATAATAAAACATTAATACTTGATTATAGTGGAGATATAATGTTAAACATTGCGAATACTTTTGATTAGACACTGACAAGTTATTAGTACCGAGTGTCTAGTCCTTTGTTTGGTACAGACTAAATTCTATCAGTCAAGTTTGCAGGTTTGGCCACCATTCTAGGTGGCTCGTTATCCTAGGTGCACTTTGAGTTTGTAAAAAATTATATTTGTGAAATCTCAGCGAGATTGAAATAAGCAATTCCAAAGTTTCGTTCGGCAATCTGGTCCGAACTTCTTCAGTGTTTAACAAAGGTAGACCAATATTTGTAAGTCCGAGGTCAAATTTTGATCACAGCTCATAAAGTTTTGTTTATTATACTTGTTGATACTTGTTGAATGACTCATGATTGGACAAAGTTTTTAAAAACAAGTGGTGTTCCTTTTATATATAAACCTCTGTTATGTTAATTTCGATTAATTTCCCTGAAGAAGTTCGGACCAGATTGCCGAACGAAACGTTGGAATTACTCATTTCAATCTCGCTGAGATTTTACAAATATAATTTTTTACAAATGTCTACTTCTCAATCGGCGCCCAAATATTTTAGAACTATTCTGTCAAATCTTGACGACAGTTCATTTGCACTTTGAGTTGTTGATACAAAGATGTTAGGAGGCAATCAAAAGTATCCAATACAGCCCTACAGGAGGTCAATCGTAAACCCGAATACCTCAGTGGTAACGTCTGTGACTACAGTACTCACTGGGTGACGCGGGTTTGAATATCAGAAAGGACATGAGTCCCTTCAAGGTTGCAGATACGCCTTGCTGACTTTTGAGTATCAACTAGCACGAAAACTAGGTCCAAGACTTCCTGTGGCCGATTGCCTCCAACCATCTAATAAAGAAAGAAAAATTGTGAGTATTAAGTATTCCAGGACAGTGTGAAACTTAAACCTGTTAGTTTTTCTTTTATAAATTTCAACAACAAGATAAAAAGCTACTTATCTGATAAGTGTAATGTATTTGTGAAATACATATCGGATATTCTCATCATAATCACACACATAATTGTGGAATTCATGTTTATTACATATCTCTACGATGTGTTTTGTGATAGATGAGGTTGTGCAACTAATTTCAGCGTTATTTAAGTTAGGTGAATACATTAATTCATACAGCTGCATAGGAATTTCTCCTGCAGGACTAACCTGCAGAAGTATACAAAGGGATAGTTCATTTCAATACAATATGTATTACAAATAAAAATGAACTAATTCGCCTAGAATAAGGCGAATAGGAGAAATAAAAGTCGTGCACAGGTTACAGTGTAACAAAATATATCACCATCAAATAAAACTTGGACTGAAAGTCAATATTCTACCTCAACTTCACGGATATTGAAAAAGGCCTGAAGTAAAATAGGCTGCAAACTAGTTTGATAACTATTGGAAACCAGGGAGTACTGGACAGCTGATTTTCATCCTAGTTTGGGAATCATCGGCAGTACTCACCCACTGGGACTGGAATCCAGGACCTTCCGGTTACAAGGCAAGCTCGTATACCATTCAACCACTGGGACCCGATTCAATGGCTCATGAATTCTAACTTCTACCAATTCCTGACTTAGCGTGACCCCAATGGAATTTCCTAGAGTTCTAGTGAGAAGTCGTGACCAGTGAGGTCCAATTAGATGTCACGTGTGTGGATGGATTTCCCATCAACGACAATAGTTGGGGTCGCGCTAAATCACGAATTGGTAGAAGTTAGAATTCATGAGCCATTGAATCGGGTCCCAGTGGCTGAATGGTATACGAGCTTCCCTTGTAACCAGAAGGTCCTGGATTCCAGTCCCAGTGGGTGCGTACTGCCGATGATTCCCAAACTAGGATGAATCAGCTGTTCAGTATTCCCTGGTTTTCAATGGTTCTCAAAATGATATCAGTCCGTGATCTACTCGTAAAAACATAACTAACCCTGACAAACCAAACTGTAGAAAATTTGATAACTCGTTCACCATTATGGAGTGTAGTGATACAAACATATACAAATCTCAATCAACAACTATACACCAACGTTGCAAGGCAAGTAATCAAAAACTGAAAGAACAACAAAGCTTTTCAAGTGAACAAACGGGTAAGAAAAGGCCGCCTAAAAAAACTCATGATCTACTTAGTCGTAGTGAACCGGATCATTATCATATCATTAACACAAATCATATCATGTTCACAGGAAAACACGAAGCAGTCCACCCCCTCTACTCAACATCTTTTCAAGTGTGTATCTTCTTAGCACAATTATCATCATTTCTACTACTAACATAACCACTTAAAAACACAAGTTTGCGATTTACACAAAAATAGAAACAAAGGTCAACTAACATGATTCATTAAAAAAATGAACTGAGATTTGTGTTATAAAAAATGAATGAATTATTTGTTTCACAAGTTTATGTACTTTGATAAAAAAAATAAATAACAAATACTTCAAAAGGCTGATTATCTCTTTACTATTTAAACATTTCAAAGGAGACTCTCAAAGTTATACTCATGGACTTTGCACTTTCATAAACAATATAACATTAATTAAATGAGATAAAATAATATAATTTTCAAAAATATCTATCAGAGGAGGCTGAAGTATTTCAACAGAATGTACTTTTATCTGATATCGAAAAGCGTTAAATAAATCATCTAGCATAAAAATTAAGCGCTTTGATTCTCAATCGCTATTGAAGTAATTTAGGTTCGAAATGGTGTCTACTAGAGAGGAAACAGCGCATTTTATTCAGGATTTACAATAAATCGTTTGATTAAGTATATCAACGAATAAAATAGTATTATTGCTATTTGCTAGGCGACATAATGTTTGTATTCTATGTCTCCTTGAAAATGAGATAGTGAGTGGCAATATAAGAATGGCAGTAGCTCATTGAAGAAGACATTGCGAAATGGCAGAAGTTAGAATTCATGGACCATTGGATCGCGTCTCATTGGCTCAATGGTCTACGAGCTCGCCTTGTAACCAGAAGGTCCTGGATTCGAACCCTGGTGGTGAGTGCGTACTGATGAAGAGCCCCAAACTAGGACGAAACAGGTGTCCAGTACTTCCAGGTTTTCCAGTGGTTCTCTAACTGATGTCAGCTCATGATGAAATCCTCCATCCAATCAAATATAAGAATCATCAATGTAAATATACAACCAATTTTTCACAAGGCTGACGAAAATTATTTTAAAATGTGTGGTGTTATACACTCACATGGAAGTAAATTATTTAGGGTGGGTGAATTCATCTGTTTCACTCTAATGTGGTAAGATACTGAAACTATATGAACTTTATAAGGATTGAAGAAAAGAAAAGACAATTCAGCGAAGAAAAATCTCTTCATCGACGAAATCATGTTCGGAGGCTGTACAATCTTATTTACATTTACGAAATAGTGGGTGACATAATTGATATTATTACTCAAAAGTGGCTTCACAAGGAAAAATAAAAGTTGTAAATTAAGTAGTACTCAATGGCACAAAGGAAGAAAGGGTTAGAAATTTGATGAGGTTAAAATTGTTATTGAGTGAGAATAAATGCAGTTGAGTGTCAATTTGACAAGTGTGAAGAGAGTGAGAAAATGTACAAAAGGATCATATGAGAGTGATAATAGTGAATTAATTATTAAAGTAAAAGCAAACTAAAAGTACGTAAATTAAAAGGACGTACCACTACGTCTAATATTGGTTATGATAAATTCACCATATCATGCTTCTTCTAAAAGGATCGCAGACATTCTCCTACCTATCAGAAATAATCTCTGTCAGTATAGTTTTTCAGATTCATTTGAATTCATCGACTCAGTAGGTGATGCTAATGTATCCAGGAAGAAAATGATATCCATGGATGTTACGTCCATTTTCACTAATGTTCCCCTCACTGAAACTATCTGCTTTATATGCAAATTCATTGAGGATAATAATGTAGGCGTGGATGTGCCGATCCACTACTTAAAGGAACTACTATTGAGGTGCACTTTCAACGTTCAGTTCAAGTTCAACAAAAAAATGGGTCATGGGTCTTTTGCAGACTGCTTCTTGTCAAGTCTAGAGAATAGTTTGTTCAACCACTATCTATAGTTTCCAATGCCCAAAGATAATGTGAATTTCATCATATGTGACGAGAATGCTAACATCGAAATGATAACTAAGGAGTTCAAAAACTGCCATCATGCCATCCAGTTCACGTCGGAGCCAGATGGGAACTTGGAATTCCATTATTTGGATGCTTTTCTAAAACAGAGATCTGACGGTTCTCTTCAAAGATCAGTCTACAGGAAACCAACATGGAATGGTCAGTAGACGAATTTTCATAGTTGGGCCCCTCTGAGAAGAAAGAGAAATCTAATTCATTACTTATCCTCAAGAATAAGAAGGATATGCAACAGTGATACAGTCGACTGGGAACTGGAGCGAGTCAAACAATTCTTCATGGGAAATGGATATCCTCCAAGGTTCATAGAGAAAAATATCAAAGTACAGCAAAAGGCTGAAAGAACCCAGACGGCGCCGAAGAAACTGCTATTTATGAACGTTGAATTTAAAGGTGATACCGCAGCTGAGATTCTGAAGAACCGTTTATCCAGATCACTGAAAAAAGCCTTCTTTGAGTCTGAGCTACGGATCAGTTTCCACAGACGTCAAATGGTCAATGGATGTGTGAAGGATACACTGCCGCTATGGGCTATTTCAGTGTGATTATGAATTCACTTTTTCCTGCGGAGCTAGTAGTATTTGCCAGAGGAGGCAGACATTTTCCAAACGTATCTGTCATGGTTAGCATGAGGACAATGCAAGACAATTACTAGCTCAGTTCTTGAGCACTTGGTGAACTCAAGACACGCCGCTCCATATTTCATGATTATTTACAAGGTAAGGCCAAATGGTACAAAGGGCATCAGGTTTCGGCTTTTGTGTATGGCGGAGGTGCTGACAATACAACCCCGAACACTGTATATAGAAAAATTTGTCCAGTCTCTTATTCTAACATATTTATTTTTATTTATTTTTTATTTTTTTATTTTTGATTACAGCTTGATGCCACAGTACAAGTATGGAATTTTCAGCATGGATATCGGTAGCCCAAATTTTGCAGGCCGACCATAGATATCGAGTGTGCGTCGGCGGGGGATCGAACCCCGAACCATGTGCATGGTCGGCGAGAGTCCTAACCACTGTGCCACCGACGCACATAATATTACTCTCTTCACTAGTCATTCCCTATAATTTTTTATCTTTAAATTTTACTTTTAGTTTGATTTTATTTCAATAATTGATTCATTATTATCACTCTCATATGATCCTTTTGTACATTTTCTCACTCTCTTCACACTTGTCAAATTGACACTCAACTGCCTTTATTCTCACTCAATAACAATTTTAACCTCATCAAATTTCTAACCCTTTCTTCCTTTGTGCCATTGAGTACTACGTAATTTACAACTTTTATTTTTCCTTGTGAAGCCACTTCTGAGTAATAATATCAATTATGTCACCCACTATTTCGTAAATGTAAATAAGATTGTACAGCCTCCGAACATGATTTCGTCGATAAACAGGATTTTCTTCGCTGAATGGTCTTTACTCTTCTACATGAAGATTATTAACCATCGAAAAATTCGAGCAACATTTTACTAGAATTCAGTAGGTCACTATGTCAAATGACACAAATTCTCTACTTAATCATGGGAAAATATCACATTGTTGCACTGGATAGTTTTATTTTGTTGATATTCATCAACAGAATATATTTCCAGTCATTAATATTACACGTGAACATCAGCTAAGGATGTACACAATGTATTAAACATATCTAGGAAAATAAGGAACCTTCCAGCAATTAATCATGAAATTACATGGGGATTTGGATGCTATCCACACAAACAAAGAGAGATTTTCAATTTATCGATTTAGCTGTGATAACATATTAAAGCCAGAAACAACCATCAGAGCTAAAAGCATTCTTCAGCATTTCCTAGTGACCGAATTGAATTTCGTATTTCGTAAGAGCATTTGTTTGTCCCAAAGATGAAAAGAAATTGCACAGATATAGATGTAAACAAAGATTAGAGGCCAACTGTGAAACAGCGGAATAAATTCCCGAGAAACTAACAGTGAGAATGACACATTGATCAATAAAAAGACAAAAAACATGTGACAATCAAATCCTTAAATAAAAGCATTCATTCACTCCACTCATATTCACCATGCAAAGTCAATACTTACCAAGGCGTCGTGGTTTGAACACAAGCGACTCAGTCGAGTTGCAAGCTTGAATTGCCTACAAACAAACAAATAAAGAAGTCATGTGCATATGGAAGTGGGCTCCTACAGGCACGGAACAAATAACACCAATAAACTCCTGTTCATATAAGTAGGCTTAATCAAAATTATCAGACATTGTAGGAGACGAGACGAACAAAATAATCAAACACATTCTGCATCGTCAATAATCATTCGACCAACGAGAAAAGAAAATATATGATACCTTCAACAACAAGGGAAGGGATCGGTATAAACATCATCACACCAAAATCCTCCTCATCTCAGTCTCACAAAATCACGTCTCAGATGTGGTCAACATTCAAATGTATATAACACAAACAGCTAACAAGTGCATTCATACAAAGCAAAACATATCTGAAGCGTATTCGACTGCTCACCTTACAAATGAACTGAGGTTGGATTGCAATTGCCATCGCCTTCAACGCGTGTGGAAAATACACATCGACGTAAGTCAGGCACTGAAGCACAAAACAAAAGAAGCAATAAATTGTGAGTGAGAGTGAGCTAACAACATTCGTCGGACACGATAAAAATTAGTGTAGGTAAAATTGAGTGCTAGTATTACATCACTAAACATTCTCAGCACGTCAAAGTGTTCGCCATTCAAGTAATCATCAGGCGACACAGCTTTCAAAACAACAACAAAAAGAGTTGGGTGATTCCCTTCAGATAAGCCGTAGTCACCAGCCTACATCTGTATTACAAACTTCACACTCACATCACATATATCAGTAGAGCAGGGATACGAGGATGGAAATCTCCCTCACACTCTCCATTCTCACCAAGTGATGTATCTCTCCTTGTCCAATATCCACAATATTCACATATTCCTTCACAGAATTACAATATCCACCACAAAATCATAGGCATCAAGGAAAATATCAGTAATCCTCCCACAATATCAAATTCAAACTGACAACGACAAACACACAATCATAGGATTATCAGAGACAAAAAGGCGTATCACGCATAAAATACACAAATCAAAACCATGTGATGAAAACAAGACACTACTTACAGTATTCCGGAAACTTCCAGGAGGAAGTGTTTCACACAGCTGTTTGCCCATTATGATGTATGTGTCTACCCAATACTTATCAGTGATGATGTAGTACACTAAATCCATGCCTGCCATACACGCATCACATTCCGCTGAAAACAATGAATACAAATTACAATAACCCAGACGTCTAGTAAACCAAAATGCAATACACCAACTGTGTGCACACGTTGGGTAGACAGTGAAAATATCATTCAGACACAGTCCACATCACTGAAGAATGACAAACATTCTCACAAGCGTATCCACACAAACAGCTGCAGGATAGAAATCAAGGAGGCAACATAGAATGCAATAGTGGGATAAAACTAAAGATGATATAAAAATCAGCATCACTGTCCTTACACCGGAACAATGCCTGCTGCCTCAATGTGGTGTCTGCTTTCTCATGACAATTCACCATATGGAGTGTTATTTGGAAGCAAAATGTTCCCTTAAGCATCCACCTTAATTCTACGTGACGTTACATGAGAATATATGAGTGAATCGATGACGTGAATTATTCGATTGCTGAATCACATCAACAAACAACTCAAACACGTAGGAGAGATAGTCATACACACTGAATTATCATCAATCTGCTATTATTACGGAAAAGAAGAAATGTAGGTGTTCAACAAGGGCACAGAACACACCATGAGAATGTGAATCTCAACTTCTAGGGAGAGAGAAATATAAGAGCATTCCACGAAACACTGTCGCTTCGAAGAATTGGTTACACATTCTGCTATACACTTCGGTTGATTACGCAAAAAGCAGTGCAGAAACTTAACCAAGCATATTCAATATAGATTCTCATAAAAATTCTAAGAGGTTGATTGGAGAACAAACAATATTCCTATCAATAATCTCTTCATATATTCATTCAACCGCTCCCCTAGAAACAATTATATTAGCCATGTTTCTAGGAACTTGATTTTCCGTGTTCACGAAGATCTACAAGTGTGGCTCAGTAGAGCTGTAGCAAAGCAAAAGCCATCAACAGTTCCATCGACATCATACCACCTGGTGCAAACACGTCATACACCTGATTTCGAGGCGTCCTTCCCAATCATGTCTCCAGTACTAAGTAAATAGCAGATAATCTCTTGACTCTGAATACTCCAAACACCAGACGAAATTACAATTCCCCTGAAACAACCGGAACTCTGACCGCATAGGAAATGTGTTCATGCACCATGACCAACCTCACCAGCTCTACAATCTATACACTCATCAATTCCATATTCTATTTCCTAATTCATCCGATTTTCAGTTTGGTGTGCACATATTCATGCACATCATCACTCACAAATGCCTTGGAACTGTCATCTACTCATACTAACAGTTAGATAATATTTAGAAAATTAGTGTTTCCAGTATCATTAACTCCCCAAGTATTACTGAAATATATAAACAAAATAGAACTTCATGTAGTCATCGAAAAAAGTATCATACACTAACTCATCAGCTTTCCAGGTACTTTCACTCTCAGAACTGTGATAATCAACAAAGTTGAAATCTGTCTAGGTTAGATCATTTATCGAGAGAAGTCTGCACCATCAGTCGAATCGAGTCGACTGTGCAGAAATTCAACACACATAGAAGCTTCTTCATAGCAAACGGTTCAACACGAAATAGGATGCATCAGAAACATTCTGACATTCACAATATTTGTTCGAATCACGTCCACTTCCACTTACGAATGATCGATGATGGGTGGATGAGAACCACACCCATCCACACACTGAAACCTCAATAAATGTCAGACACGAGGCATTAAATAAGGAGAGGAGGTAATTCACAATTCTCATCCTCAAAATCATTCACCAGAACATTTCACACTCATTCGGTGTTCACAGTAACTGGACAGCAGACAAAAACAAAAAAAATTCACCAGAAAATTCACTGTGAGAGACATTCCATCAGAAAACTTGTAAAGTATTCAATACAATCAGAAATAACATACCGACAGTTGCATTCTGGTCATCGTCTCTCTGTGGAATCAGAAAATTTCAAAAATTAATTAGTGTGATAAACAACTACGGTTATAATAATGCATAAGCCATGAGTGTCTCTTTTACCCTTTAAATTGTCAAAATTCACTTGATTTCCGGAAATGTATATTTCGCGATACTATACAGATATATGTATATTTTTTTTTTGACATTCTCAAATAAATTCACTCGATGAAACTTTCCTCAACTAATCGAATAGCCTCTCATGTGGCATCTCGTTGGTGAACTTTTCATTTTCGAATTAAGTCTGCACCCAGTCAAGTAATTTCAAGCATAAAGTCAATGAGGGGGACACTCACATTTATGGAACATACAGCCACATTAGGTGTTAATTAGATATTCAGTGTTTTATCATATACGTAGGTTATAATTTAATAGTGATTACTAAGAAAAATTCAAGACAGTTTGTTTCTAAAATCACGACACACTTCTTAGATAAGTGTCCACCCATTTCATCAGCGTAAAATCGTCAGACATTACAATTCAATATGCAGCTGTCGAGTTTTGTAGTGGTAACAGTGTGAGTGCCCATCATATATATCGTTTATATGGCTTTATCCAGTAAATATGATAGTGACACCATATGACACTCAAAACAAGGAAGCATATCCTACGACATTTTTCGTTTTCGTCCACTATAATTTTTATGAGGAAGAATTTAGTTTGTTATCCTACAGTGAAGGGAGCCAGTGTGTTTACACAGTGTTCCTCAACTGTGAAAATTAATTTAGAAAATGGAATGTGGTAGTATTCACCATGATACAAGTCTTACATACCATGAGCCAGTCTTCACTCATTCATTCATTCGTTTTAAAAGGGGAAATACATCAGCCGACTGTGCAATAAGTTGAAAAAGTTAACGATAGTGGCTTCGTTAAACATAATCTTTGACTGCCATACATTAATTGTCAATTAAAATGACTTCGTCTTTTGATAAAATCATAAATGTGACTATCAGATTTAATGAAGTAATGCAATTTCATGAAAAATAAATGTCAGGATAACCGTAGATTTCGCTGTCAGTCAGCTGGCTGATATGGCAATGAGAAGAATGTGACGGCATGTGTACAGATTATCACCATTGTATACAATTGCGATGCTAGTCGATAGATCACCCAAGCAGCGTTTCTTTTTTATGCTTTTATTGGCAATATACAGAGCTTAACACTGACTGTTAGAGGTGCACTGGATATTACTTCCTATGTCTAAATCGAAATGGAATGAATGCATTCCAAGTGCACCACGATAAAAATGTATTCCTAGTATACTCGCTTAATTCGTTAAATCTACCAACAGATTCAATGTTTCGTCTCTCTGAACCAGAAGAACGCCTCATAATAAGTAAACAAAAGTATTGTCACCACTGTGAATCAAAATGGTTAGATTAATTCTAGTATGTAACTACTATTCCTACAATGAATTCAATTATAAAATTACATAATGAAGAAGAAAATTTTGAAATGCCTTTTTACACAATTAACAAACATTGCTTCAAACACCTTTAAATAATAAAACTTACAAAATTGTTTAGCGCTGGTGATGCCATAGCATCTTTTACAGCGAAGGAAAGAAATGAAGCCAAGAGAATAATAGACGGGAGGAACATTCTTGTGAACTGTAACAAATATTGTGAGAATATCGCTTTGAAGGATATGTTCGAGTTTAAATTAATGCCACATATATTTATATGTATAATCTTTAAAAAAAATTACTTTAAAATTGGCGCGCGAGGTCTCAAGTATAAAATTCAAATTAATAAAATGATTCGCTGAGCAAAGTCCACATTCCACTAGCTACTACATATATATATGTGTCGCATTAACTTAAACGCATCGGCAGATTTCAAAGAAATATTAATACGCCAATTTCACAAATATTGTGACCAATCAAATAAAATGTTCGTCCCAGTTATCATTCTCCTGGCTTCAATTCTTTCCTTCGCTGTACAGGATGCAGCGACATCACCGGCATTGAAAAATTTCGTAAGTTAAATTAATTAAAGATTTCTAAGCCAGTGTTTGTTCATTCTGACATGTGAGCTAGTAAATACTTCTGCTTTAATATCACTGTAGTTGTATATCACACTAATTAATTTTTGAAATTTTCTGATTCCACAGAGAGACGATGACCAGAATGCAACTGTCGGTATGTTATTTCTGATTGTATTGAATACTTTGCAAGTTTTCTGATGGAATGTCTCTCACAGTGAATTTTGTAGTGAATTTTGTGTTTTTGTCTGCTGTCCAGTTATTGTGAACACCGAATGAGTGTGAAATGTTCTGGTGAATGATTTTGAGGATGAGAATTGTGAATTATCTTCTCTCTTATTTAATGCCTCGTGTCTGACATTTATTGAGGTTTCAGTGTGTGGATGGGTGTGGTTCTCATCCACCCATCATCGATCATTCGTAAGTGGAAGTGGACGTGATTCGAACAAATATTGTGAATGTCAGAATGTTTCTGATGCACCCTATTTCGTGTTGAACCATTTGCTATGAAGAAGTTTCTATGTGTGTTGAATTTCTGCACAGTCGACTCGATTCGACTGATGGTGCAGACTTCTCTCGATAAATGATCTAACCTAGACAGATTTCAACTTTGTTGATTATCACAGTTCTGAGAGTGAAAGTACTTGAAAAGCTGATGAGTTAGTGTATGATACTTTTTTCGATGACTACATGAAGTTCTATGTTTATATATTTCAGTAATACTTGGGGAGTTAATGACACTGGAAACACTAATTTTCTAAATATTATCTAACTGTTAGTATGAGTAGATGACAGTTCCAAGGCATTTGTGAGTGATGATGTGCATGAATATGTGCACACCAAACTGAAAATCGGATGAATTAGGAAATAGAATATGGAATTGATGAGTGTATAGATTGTAGAGCTGGTGAGGTTGGTCATGTTGCATGAACACATTTCCTATGCGGTCAGAGTTTCGGTAGTTTCAGGGGAATTGTAATTTTGTCTGGTGTTTGTAGTATTCAGTGTCAAGAGATTATCTGCTATTTACTTAGTACTCGATACATGATTGGGAAGGACGCCTCGAAATCAGGTGTATGACGTGTGTTTTTGTCACAGGTGGTGTGATGTCGATGGAACTGTTGATGGCTTTTGCTTTGCTACAGGTTAACTGAGCCACACTTGTAGATGTTCGTGAACACGGAAAATCAAGTTCCTAGAAACATGGCTAGTATAATTGTTTCTAGGGGATCGGTTGAATTAGTATCTGAAGAGATTATTGAGAGGAATATTGTTTTTCTCCAATCAACCTCTTAGAATTTTTATGAGAATCTATATTGAATATGCTTGGTTAAGTTTCTGCACTGCTTTTTGTGTAATCAACCGAAATGTATAGCAGAATGTGTAACCAATTCTTCGGAGCGACAGTGTTTCGTGGAATGCTCTTATATTTCTCTCTCCCTAGAAGTTGAGATTCCCATTCTCATGGTGTGTGCTGTGCCTTTGTTGAACACTTACATTTCGTCTTTTCCGTGATAATAAGAGATTAGTGATATTTGAGTGTGTATGGCCATCTCTTATACGTGTTTGAGTAGTTTACTGATGTGATTCAGCAATCGAATAATTCACGTCATCAATACATTCATGTATTCACATGTAACATCAGACAGGCGGAAGGTGGAAGCTTAGGGGAATGTTTTGCTTTCAAATACCACTCTACAGGATGAATTTTGATGAGAACACAGGGACCACTTGGAAGCCGCACTCAGTGTTCCTGTGTAAGGACAATGATGGTGATTGGTTTATCATCTTTATTTCTATCCCACTGTTGTTTATGACAAGTCATAGACTGCAGTCTATGTTACCTGCTTGATTTCTATCCTGCAGCTGTTTGTGTTGATACGCTTGTGGGGATGTTTGTTGTTCTTCAGTGGAGTTGACTGTGTCTGAATGAGATTTTCACTGTCTAATCAACGTGTGCACACAGTTTGTGTATTGCATTTTGGTTTTACTAGATTATTATAATTATTTTTGTAATTTGTATTCATTGTTTTCAGCGGAATGTGATGCGTGTATGGCAGGCATGGATTTAGTGTACTACATCATCACTGATAAGTACTGGGTAGAAACATACATCATAATGGGCAAACAGCTGTGTGGAACACTTCCTCCTGGAAGTTTCCGGAACACTGTAAGTAGTGTCTTGTTTTCATCACATGGTTTTGATTTGTGTATTTTATGCGTGATACGCCTTTTTGTCTCTGATAATCTTATGATTGTGTGGATGTCGGTGTCAGTTTGAATTTGAGATTGTGGGAGGATTACTGATTTTTTCCTTGATGCCTATAATTTTGTGGTGGATATTGTAATTCTGTGAAGGAATGTGTGAATGTTGTGTAAATTGGACAAGGAGAGACACATCACTTGGTGAGAATGGAGAGTGTGAGGGAGGTTTCCATCCTCGTATCCCTGCTCTACTGATATATGTGATGTGAGTGTGAAGTTTGTAATACAGATGTAGGCTGGTGTGAACCACATATCTGAGGGAGTCACCCAACTCCTTTTGTTGGTTTTGTTTTGTAAGCTTTGTCGCGTGATGTTCACTTGAATGGCGAACACTTTGACGTGCTTAGAATGTCTAATGTTGTAATACTACCACTCAATTTTACCTACACTAATTTTTATCGTGTCCGACGAATGGTGTTAGCTCACTCTCACTCACAATTTATTGTTTCTTTTGTTTTGTGCTTCAGTGCCTGACTTACGTCGATGTGTATTTTCCACACGCGTTGAAGGCGATGGCAATTGCAATCCAACCTCAGTTCATTTGTAAGGTGAGCAGTCGAATACGCTTCAGATATGTTTCGCTTTGTATGAATGCACTTGTTAGCTGTTTGTGTTATACATTTGAATGTTGACCACATCTCAGACGTGATTTTGTGAGACTGAGATGGGGAGGATTTTTGTGTGTTGATGTTTATAAGGAACCTTTCCCTTGTTTTTGAAGGTATCATATATTTTCTTTTCTCGTTTGTCGAATGATTATTGACGATGCAGAATGTGTTTTATCATTCTCTCCATCTCGTCTCCTACAATGTCTGATAATTTGATGAAGCCTACTTATATGAACACGAGTTTATTGGTGTTATTTGTTCCGTGCCTGTAGGAGCTTACTTTCACATGCACATGACTTCTTTGTTTGTTTGTTTGTAGGCAATTCAAGCTTGCAACTCGACTGAGTCGCTTGTGTTCAAACCACGACGCCTTGGTAAGTATTACTGCAGTAAATTTGCTGACACCTTATCTTAGTAGAATGAATGATTTCTTTCCTCTTACGTTTTGAAATTTGAGAAAGTGTTTGTCTTTTTACTCATTAATGTGTCATTCTCACTGTTGATTTCTTTGGAATTATACCCACTGTCTCTCTGTTGCTACCTTGTATTTCTTTATATCTGTATTTTTGCGATTTCTTATCATCTTTGGAAAAAATAATGCTCTTAAGAAATACGAAATTCAATTGAGTCACTAGGAAATGCTGAAGAATGTCTTTAGCCGAGATGATTGTTCCTGGTTTTAATGTGCTTTTAGAGCTAAATCGATTGTTTGAAAATCGGTAGATACACACTGAAGTGTTCAAATCTTTTATTGTTCTTGTGGACAACGTCTCCAGTCCTAAATAACCTCGTGATGAAATGTTGGAAGCTTCTTAATTTTCCTAGATATGTTTGGTACTCTGTGTTCATCCTTAGTTGATGTTCAGTTGGTGTGAAATTTATTATAAGTCAGTTAGTTCATCCAAATTCGAAATACACTCTGTTGATGAATATCAACAAAATAAATCTATCCAGTGCAACAATGTGATATTTTCCCTTGATAAAAAATTGAATTAGTGTCATTTGACATAGTGACCTACTGAATTCTTCCAAGATATACCTTGAATTTCTAGATGGTTAATAATCTTTATTTAGTTCATATAGTTTCGGTATCTTACCACATTCGAGTGATACAGATAAATTCTCCCGCCCTAAATAAGTAACTTCTGTGTGGTCGTATAACACCACACATTTTTAAATAATTCTCGTCAACATTGTGAAAACAAATTAGTTGTATGTTTACAATGATTACCCTTATATTGCCACTTACTATCTCATTTTCATGGAGACATAGAATACTAACATTATGACTACAGACTTGTAGTTTAAACAATGTGTGATACTCGAAATATCGCCCAGTAAATAGTTTTATTAATATTTTATTCAGTGATATACATAATGAAACGATTTATTGTAAATCCTGAATAAAATGCGCTGTTTCCTCTCTAGTAGACACCATCTCGAACCTAAATTACCCCAATAGCGATTGAGAATCAAAGCGCTTAATTTTTATGCTAGATGATTTATTTAACGCTTTTCGATATCAGATAAAAGTACATTCTGTTGAAATACTTCAGCCTCCTCTGATAGATGTTTTTGAAAATTATATTATATTATTTTATCTCATTTAATTAATGTTATATTGTTTATGAAAGTGCAAAGTCCATGAGTATAACTTTGAGAGTCTCCTTTGAAATGTTTAAATAGTAAAGAGATAATCAGCCTTTTGAAGTATTTGTTATTTATTTTTTTTATCAAAGTACATAAACTTGTGAAACAAATAATTCATTCATTTTTTATAACACAAATCTCAGTTCATTTTTTTAATGAATCATGTTAGTTGACCTTTGTTTCTATTTTTGTGTAAATCGCAAACTTGTGTGTTTTAAGTGGTTGTGTTAGTAGTAGAAATGATGATAATTGTGCTAAGAAGATACACACTTGAAAAGATGTTGGGTGGAGGGGGTGGACTGCTTCGTGTTTTCCTGTGAACATGATATGATTTGTGTTAATGATATGATAATGATCCGGATCACTACGACTAATTAGATCATGAGTGTTTGTAGGCAGCCTTTTCTTATATCCTTCTCCATTTCTAACATTGTGGTGTTCTTTTCATTGTAGGTTACTTTGTATGCGGTAATGTTGATTTAGGTTTGTATTTCTGGAGTGCATAATTTTGAGGCAGCTACCGATGTGGTTTGTGACCTAGTTCGTTGAAGGCATTTTCGATATCCATGAACTGTGATGTAGACTGCTGAGTATCATTCCAGACTTTTTTCGATGATGATGAATAGCGCTGCATTTTCATCAGCTCATGACTTATTTTCCATGAAATCAACGTGTTCTGGACAAATTATTCAATCCAGAACATCTAACATTCTTTTCAATATGATACCTCTTAGTAATTTGTTTGGAGTGGACAGTGGTAAGATCCCTCACCGGTTCTTGCATTCAACTTAAGTCACCTCTCTTTGGCAGTTTGACAATATAGCCTTCTTCTCAATTCGTAGATACCTTTCCTTCTACAACTTCTGCAGCAGTGGTATGAGCAATTCTGATTTCTTCTCTTACCAGATATCTAGCGATCAAGTTTAATTGATATAGTGTTGTCAAGTCTCTCTATCCTGGTATTATTTCTTCTTAAGCTGACAGTGTTTCGTAAAAGCTTATTTTGTCTTTATGAGAGTTATGCTCCACTCATTTTTTTTCACTGAGATGTAGATAACAGTCAGCTTCTTCTTTTCGTTGTTCATCTCTACACTGGTTCATTTTCTGCTTCACCTTCTTTCTTCTATCTGGTTACACATGTCAGTAGTCAGCCATTATCATTCTTGCCTCTTTTTATTACTTAGAATGCCTACATACGTTTCCTTTCACGTCGCTGTCACAGAGTTTCAGTGTTATGGTCCAGTGATGCTGCTTGATTCTTCAAACTATTTTTGGGGAACGCGGGAAATCGACCTCTGTAGCATCGTCCTTACATTTCTAAGCAGTGAACTTAAATTATGATCAGTCGCGAGAATCCATGAGTGCTTTCACCTTGATCAGGAAAGTTTCTCACTTTAAACAGAAGTCCGAACCCACATCTGCCTCTCTTCTCAATCTTGTGTACAGTAGGCTGTATCTCCACTTTCTTGAGGTGGATATGAAGCCCAGATGACTTTCGGTTCGTCATGTGTCGTCATGAGTATATCCCTGCACTGGTATATTCTACCTCCATTCACCAAAACATTAAACTCTATGACGTCTGAAAATATTTCTCCATTCTCATTCATCTGACCTAGTGCTTCCTGCGTTGTCTGATTCCAGCTTACCATTCATATCATCTATTAGAACTTTGATGTTTCCATATGATTAGGGTCTTATGCACTACTACTTGCAGCTGTTTGTGAATTTTCTTGATCTTCTCCGCTGGATGTGGGGTATTTGTAGGTGAATACCATCGTATAATTGTAACTTTCTTTTATTTTTGGGCTGAATCTTGCTGTCGTCATCCTCCGTGGGGATACTTGTTTCCAATGCTTGATAGACTTCGAGGCTGTCAGTAAGCTCATGGTTGACTTCTGGATGACCAGTGCAGATTACTGACTCTCATAGTGAACTTTTATTCCATTGACTTTTGCAGATTCCTGAAACTTCTGTACCGTACCTTCTCATTTCTTTTGGGATCTAACTGCTTCGTCAGGCAAACGTGGTGCAGATTTTCCATGTCCCTTTGCTTACTTTTGGTTTTATTGAAAAGATGTATATCAGTAGACTGGTTTCTCTAAGGTTATCACCAAATTATCACGAGTATTGTTTAAGACACAAAACATGGTATGACAAATAAAGCAAAACAATTGCTATTATTATTTTATTCCTTAACGTTTCCAGTAGGACATAGGCCTTCAGACTACAGGGTTGAAGTTTCGGTAGCAATGGTGTTTATTTTTACGGGATGGGGTTGCTAACCTCATGCCCAACCTTCCCTCCTTACCAGTCTTAATACTGACTTAGCGAGGTAAAGGAGTGCGTTGGCCAGAGGTCAAACCCCGGACCACCTTCTGAGGTTGGCGAACATTCTCCTGCTGTGCCACAGACGCACTAAAGCAAAACAATAAACAGTTTGAATGAAGAAAATTCTTCTTGCTGAACTTGTTATTCCTTATATAACATTTATTTCAGGTGACAACATATTCTGTGAAGAATGTAAATTTATTTATATGTATCTTCAAAACTGGTTAAACGATAAACAACAAACTCAAGATGTAATGTTCACAGTTAAACAGATGTGTTTACTTTTTGCCGAAGATGAGACTAAGGTATGTTCATTAGATTAAATCATTTTAATACATACACTATAATAACACTTGTGAAGTGTAGCTAAAGCCTGGCGAAGCTCAAGTTTTGAGGAAGTAATTTGTTCTTATAAGGTAATTTATCAATATTTAAGTATTGCAAGATATGTAGAAAGAAATAGTCCCTTTATTAAATTTCGATAGGATGGTATTAGAAGGCGGAATTTATTTCAGTGTTTAGTGAAATACACTGAGGTGATAGCCCCTGACGATTTTTATAAATAATTCTGAAGGCTTTTTTGACATCACTCTTGTTATTCATATTTGCTAAGCGCTTTATAATATGACTGGTAGTCTGCTACCTGCATTTATTTAAGGTTTCACAGTCCAAGCCATTTGGGTATATGTTACGTCACCCTCAACGGGAAGACGCGATTACTCCTTCCTATGTATATTTAACCACTCACACACACACATGAAGATCGGTGTACAATATGGGAAATGACAAAATCACTTGTGTAACAATGATTTTTGTGGTAGAGCATGTTTTGTTCCATCAGAGTTTTTCAGTATGTATTAGACAGACTGCATAATAGGCTTTACAGATGACATAATTTAATCTCTCTCCTAAAATCCTACGGTTCATATCCGCATTGCAAGACAATTTGATGAAGATATCTTGCTTTTGACAGTGTAGACTTTGAAAAAAACCAATCTTTACACCAGTTCAAAAACTTTAAAGGATATCCATTTTCGATAAGTATATCCATCAATATTTTATTCCTATCATCTATAGCATCAGCTATTAGAGTACGCTGAATCCTCATCAAGTAAACACTGAGCCAAACCTCTTTTATATTATAATGGACAGGAACTGTAAAGACTTATATGCTACTCTATGCAAGTAGGCCTTCTATAAGTCGATTGCTTAATTGAGCCATCCCCTCTATGACTCAAAAGCATATCTACAGAATAAATAATCAATTACTATTTTACTACAGGAAATTATATCTTTTCATCTATCAATCTGGATTATGCACCGAGGGTAATGATGGTCTTGTGAAATCAATTCAAGTCAATATAAGTAGGCTTAGGTTTGCTTGTGTTAATACAGACGTATCCTAAATACCTAGTGACACTCAAGGTGAACATCAGCAATTTATTAAACAGTGATTTCTTACTCAAAATTATTAAAAGGAGTATCTTCAGTCTTAAAAAAAGATAATATCATACAGTGTATGCTTGTGTATCTTATTGACGTGTACTAAGTAAGGAGCCTAACTTACCAAACTACTGGCAGGTATCAACTAAAAATTTATCTATTGCTTTGAGTTGAATCAGGTTATTTGGTCCTTGTATTGCATTTTACGAAACTCAAAGACCCATCTGAAAACCACTCATCATTCTGGGCGTAACTGTTATTGCCCTATGAGAGTGAGAAAGATATAGTGAGTGACTGTGACTGACTGTCAAAACTTTCCATTGCATGAGAAGAACGTGACCTGCTGTGTACACAATCAATGTCCATAATACCTATAACGCTTTACTACAGAAAAGATATGAAATAAAGTTCATTAAAGCTTATAACTCTCAGTGGATGAATATTTTTAATACACTTTTTCCTGATTAATTTTCTATTGAATTCGTTAATATTATTATTCCTTTGGGTTCCGAGTGGAACAAATGGGCTTAAGAAGCACATCTCCATTTCACTCGGTTTTCTGCGACCTTTTTAGCTGTCTGAACGACTGTTCGTAAACTTTCATTTCCCCCTAACATGACCCCTTTCCATGTCCTCCTTAGGCCAAGACTGAACTCTCCGCTTCCCATCCAGGTTTCATTCAAGGGCTTGATGCCTGATGGCTCTCACATAATCTTCTACATATTCTTTTGCATGTTTGTCGGAAAATAGGTTCTTAGCTGATTTGTTACCAAAGTTATTTGCTGTTTGTTTCTTCCCACGAAACGTCTAATCTTCACTGTCAAGTTAGCAAAGGCAGCTGTTAACGAAATTCTTAAGTCTGTTGGAAAAGCTTCCGGTGACGTACTTCCCAATCTGTTGAACTGTATAGAAACACTGACTTGAAATTAGTGTAGAAAATTCGGATCTCGTTCCCTACACGAAGTGCAGTAGATTTCCACATTGACTTTAGACTAATAAAGGTCTGTCTTGCTTCTCAGGTTCTGGTTTTGACATCGTTATCCATGCCACCCGTAGCTGAAACGATGTTGCCAAGATAGGTGAATGAGATGACTTGTTGAAGAATTATATATATATATATATATATCGTATTGGCATATAGCCTATAATCTGGTACCAGTATTCACTTGTCGTGCAGTTTTACTATGTCTTACCTAAAAAGGCGGAAATCTGAAAGCACACTGCTATTCCAGTAATTATTAAGAAGTTTATTAGACGAAAATATGCAAATTATTATTCTGAGAACAGACAGAGATTTACATTTGTACAATCTAGGCTTATGAACAATTGGGATATTTTGATACTAAAGGAACTAGGTTATAAATTAGATAGATTTATTGCTTAATGTCATATGAATGTTTTAAATACCCAAAGTAATTCCTTTATTAGTGACGACAGATTATCAATGGTATGATTGTTTTAGAAAGATGATTTAATGAATTGAGTTTATCATATATATATATCGTCGGTATTCGTGTACCTTACCTGCTAATCATTTTCAATTATGCTTTCATTTTAATTTCAGTGTTATCACGTACTTAAAGGATATTATGAAAACTTTAGAGAATATTTTCAAAAAAACAGAGCAGATGAGATATGCGGTGTAAGTCAAACATGTTATTAGTTAAAAATATATGTTTTACTACTTAATTGTGTATAATGCAGTAGTGTTGTTCTATTTTCAAATGTTCTCCTATACTCTGATTCATCAGTAAGATTTCATTTGATAATAAGTAAACCTGACTGATAGAATTCAGTCTACAGCAAACACAGGACTAGACACATCACACTAGTTACTAGTGTCCAATCAAAAGTATCCAATGCAGTCCTATAGGAGGTCAGTCATGAGCCCGAATAGCTCAGTGGTAACGTCTCTGACTACAGTACTCACTGGGTGACGCGAGTTCGAATATCAGAAGGGACATAAGTTCCTCCAAGGTTGCAGATACGCCTTGCTGACGAGTGCCAGCTAGCACGAAACCTAGGTTCAAGGCTTCCTGCTGATTGCCTCTAACCATCTAATATCATCAAATCAATGTGCACCGTGATGGCGAGCTACCTAGAATGGTGGCCACATTGCAAACCTGACTGATAGAATTCAGTCTGCACTAAAGAAAGGACTAGACACATCACACGAGTTACTAGTGTCCAGTCAAAGACAATAAGTAATATTCTTAAAAATTAAACCTGTGATTCAGATGAAATCTCACTGCTAATCATGTAGTTAACGAGTTGAATAGCTGTCTCTCCGATATATGTTCCACCGAATAAAGCAACATAAAATGTTAAGCGTGGATCAAACTTGTGGAGAATAAGCCAGTAAAAGAATTATTTCATTTTTTAAAATCTTATTTCTTTACATTCCTAGTGGGATATAGGGCTTCAAGACAGAGCTTTGAGGTTTCGATAGCAGAGGTGTCACTTTTATGGGATTGGGTTGCTAGCCTCATGCCCAACCTTCCCGCTTTTATTGGCTTACTAACAGCTTAGCAATGTTTCGGAGTGCGTTTGCCGAGGATTGAACCCCTGACCACATACCTGGTGGGCGAGCGTTCTAGCCCTGAACCACTGATGAAAGAGAACTATGAGGCGAAATTTTGTTATTTAAAGAGAAGTATTTAATATGGACTAATGTTTCAGCATGAGATATGAGAATATGGATGAGATTTTGAATAATTGTTAGACTGTATGAACAGAATATTTATAAAAGCATTTGCAGCTAAAAATTATAGGGGTGCAAAATCTCTTAAATGACAGCATATACTACTTTGTTTCATATCATTCAAGTGGTAAAATTAAGCAGTATCGAAAGAGAAATAAGAATATGATAAAAGAGGGCATAGCAAGCGAATAAATTGTTAACGACTTCTCACAATTTCCGAAAGTAAGATACAAGACCCACTTCGGTTTTATTTCATCAGAATTGTTCACACATCAATAAAGGCATAAGGAACTGCTGAACATTCCTTCGATTAACCTTCACTGTATATTTAAGCGACTATGGAATACAGAAGTTCACTTTAAACTTCTAATGTCTCAGAAAGATTTATTCACCTTTTCTAAGACATTACCATGTCATGCTTTGAGCTAATCAAATATGAATGGAAAAAAACTCACTAAATGAAACATTTCTCAAATATTGATTTCAGAAACTCTGCATTTTTGCAAACTAACTGTTGAAAATTGATATATAAACAAGAAGTTTTTGTAAGTTATCAAAGTAATTCCGTTTTATTATTTCACTAACGCCTTTAATTTTAATTTTATTTACAATGTTAACAGTACAAAGGCGGTTGATCTATTTGATTAAGTGGGGATATCAAGAAGCTGTAAGCACCGCAACTAAATGTAGACATAAATGGGTTACGTATTACTTTAATTAGTGTGGTGGAAGTGTAAATTTCCATTGAGATAGTAAGGTTATCTAGACTGCTAGTAATAATGAAGTCCAGAAAAAGCCCAACTAACGTCAGGTCTTGTATACATATTGAAAATTATCCAGATGATGAAGAAATATTCTGCATGTACTCCTCGTCAAGCAATGTTAGCTGACATAGAATCAGATTAGAATACATTTAGAAGTGAAATCAGTCCATGAAGTATTTTGTTGCTAGTTTGAGCTCTGTGGGAAGGTGTAGATTGCTTGTTTTTGGTCCTTGAGACGTCACAAACCTGTTGGTGATATGACTCATAATCCTTCTCATTGGCGCAGATGCATTCACTGTTTGCAGCCTCTCAGATCCGTTAAAACTTAATTTTTCCCCATGTAATTATTCCATTTTCCCAACATATCGTTCCACTAGAGTTCTTTTCAGCATATTCTCTATTTTTTTTATTGTCTGCCATATGCAGAGTGGCAGTTTAAAATGCTGCACTCCTGTGCACAATCTTACATTGAAACTCAGTCAGTCAGGACATGGTATACAGATAAATAATTATGGAATATACATACTGGATCATAAGTATTATTAAAAAGACGGTTGCAGAGAAGAAAATTTTCTTTTCTACGAAGTCATCAGCTAGGCTATATATTTGTGTATTTATATTAAATGTGTGAGAAAATTTTAGAATAATTTCCGGTTAAGGGTTAAGGACATAGTGGTAAAGAAATGGGTAGGAGGTTCCGACATATAAAGATAAAAACAGTAACCAAATCTAATAATGCAGATAGGGATTTGAAAGGTAAATATAACAAATAAACGGGAAGGTTGGACAAGAAAGGTAATAGGATAATCATCATTGGTGAGACTGACTTTTAGTGATGGTCACGGTAGGGACAACGGTTGGGTAGAGTAGGCTTGATTTTTTGGATCGCTATTTCTAGATGTCTTTGGTAGGTTGGATCGGATCTTGTATATGCCTCTGAATGACTTTTCAAATGAAGCTGAATGTCCAGAATTCACCAGATGTTCTTTTATCGAACTGCATACCCCTTTGAGTTCTCCCATTGCGTTTATAATATTGATAATTGTGAACACTCAAGATTTTTAACCATATTTTGTTTGTTTTTCACAGGTTACTTTCATCGATGTAATTGATTTTCCATAAGAATTTCTACGTATTACTTATGAAAATAAAAGTAGTATAATTTGATTCAATAAAACTGTCTTTTGTGTTACACAATTACTGTACTTAGTAGAAGTATCACTTTCATTTCATCAAATCTCCTCTATAATAATTAAAGTAATTTAACAAATTAACTCAGTCTTTTTTCACTTATTTTAAATGAAGGCCTCCCTTGTAGGGCAATAGCATTAAATCTGGTGTAGAAACTGACCTTATCTTTTAATTAATTTTAGATTTTCCCGTCGATTGATTGGACCGAAGTGCTCGGTCTCAGGTTGACATGTCGGCTTCTTGTGCAAATGACCTTATCTTTCTTTATAAACATAGTGAAGTTTATTTGCTAAGAGAGAATGATTAGAATTAAGTCTTGAAAATAACAGGTGCATACCAGTAGGCTGTTTATTTTGATGACTCTGCATTTACAGTGCAGTCTGCGTCTTCAATAAACACTTCAGACAAAGTCTCTTTCACTTATAATTAATTACAAATAAACAAAAAAATTTTGTAAAGAAGCTATGGCCAAATTACCTATGCCATTACGAATAGTTATCGATACTTTACGAAAAGCCATGTGGAAAATTATATCCTCTGTATGATGTTTCATTTCATGAACATAGACTTTTAATCTCAAAGACTTATGTAACCACAGAGATTTACACTATCTTAACTGCAAGTATAACCTGTCACTCACGTGAGCATGTACAAATGAACAGTATGGTTTAAGAGTAATAGTTCTAGTGTATTCGATCGTTCTAACCAATATGACTAATACTGACGACTTTGCATAACAGTTTTAAAAGTATATTACTGAAGCCATCACTTTACGATAGAAATAATAAGTGCAGTCATTGTCTTTAGGTAAAAAATATTGAAATAAATGGTTCGAAGCCTATATTTGAAAGAATTCTGCATTGCGTGACCGTTTTTCTATCTAAATGTGTGGTTTCGTTTCAGTTAAATCTAACCCCTTGTGTGGTCATAGGGTATTATTATCTATTTCAAAGAATATCTAAATATCCAAATGGGTTACAAACAGCTTTTTAGGTATTTGGTTATTTCAAATGTAGACAACCAGCTGACTTAAACTTGGTTTCTTTCTTTGAAGCGATTATCTATTAAGAGACTAGGTGTGACTGATAGATTTCAGAATTGATTCCAACTGAAGACATACACTGTAATGTAACTGTACAAAATTACTAAAGTGCGAAAATCTGAATGCAGCTAGGTTTAAAACGAAACCGTTTTCCATAATTTATCTTAACAAAACAAGTTGTAGGTGTTTTAGGAAGCTTGAAAATTATGTAGCTAGTTACAGACATTCCTTCCGAGGGGCTATTGCCACAGTAGTACAAACATATTAGAAGCAATGGGCTAACACTTTACCTAATTCTGGACACCTCTGAACCTCCCTGTCATTTAGTTCTAAATGGCTAGCAGGATTATTTCAGTTTTAAGAAAGCTAACCTCTAAAAAATAT
Organism: Trichobilharzia szidati; assembly: GCA_944472155.2. NCBI lineage: Eukaryota > Metazoa > Platyhelminthes > Trematoda > Strigeidida > Schistosomatidae > Trichobilharzia > Trichobilharzia szidati. The sequence continues at coordinate 72,185,759 of OX235272.1, forward strand.
CTTGGTGACGCCTTTCATTTCACTGGCTATGTCATTGTATTAAGTAGATACGACAAACGCTTGATATCACTTGGCATCTAAGTGTTTTTTCTAGAAGTACTTCATTTACAGGAATAATTTGTTTCCTTTCAGGTGCGTAGAAGATAATAACTTAAAGATTCAAATATCGGACTCATGACTGAAAGAACTATTGCTTAAACATACTCTGAATGTTCAGTTTACTTTTTTTAGTGTGCTTTCCAAAAACGTTAGGGAAATCTAACAATGTGATCACCCTAAGGTTCACTACTTGTAGACTGTTCAGTCTCAATCTGAAAAATAAACCACTCTAACAGATGAACGATGGTTTTCATCTTTATAAGACCTGTATGACTTTAGTCATATTCTAATGGTTTTAATTAGCTGCTATCTGTCCATCAGATCAGATCTTGAGATAAAATAGCACAAAATGTTCCCTTTATTACCGTATTATTGGTAAGAAACAGTCATAAAGCACCGCTGAAATCAATCCAAAAGACATCCAAGTGATTAGATGACAAACATTTTACGGCCTAGTTCTTGCAAACTTAGACCCATAATCGATCGAGTGTGGGATAGTACACAGCTAAGGTGTAGTCAGTGATGAGATTCTTTTGTTTTTCAAAGTAAACATGACCGATATTTGTATCCTTTACGCTTTCAAAGTCATCAGCATCCAAATCCTTCGTTTTTCTAAAGCCGTAAAAACTGTCATGGAAAAGGAAGATCTTTAGAGAGAAAAGAGGTAATCCCTCCACTTCTACTGTCTATGTCTTAAATGCGTGTTGAAGTTTCATATTTACTTCGTATTACTAGAGTCTACCTTACAGTCTTTTTCATATTAGATAAGCTTATCTGGTGCAGTACTAATAGCTAGATGACGTTTCGGGTCACAATTAATAATAATAATAATTTGGTTTATTCCAAAACAGTACTTGATTGATTGATTGATTTTTTTGATTTTTTACAGCTTGATTCCACACCGTATTTTCAGTACAAGTGTGGAATTTTCAGCATGGATATCGGTAGCCCAAATTCAGGCCGACCATAGATATCGGGTGTGCGTCGGCAGGGGATCGAACTCCGGACCATGTGCATGGTCGGCGAGAGTCCTAACCACTGTGCCACCGACGCACTTGTGATACAGAATGGAATTCTCAGCATTTTACTACAGTACTGCATTCAGTTAGCACATTATCAAAATACATAATACATAAATATATACAGCACATAAAATTCGACATAGATTAAGGAAATGTCAGTTCATTATGACAACAACATATTGCCATGTCGGTAGCAAAGCCAAAGTTGAACAGTGTTTGAAGGTGTTAGAAAAGTAGGTGCTGTCATATTTACTGGTGTAAGCGGAAGAAAGAAACAAAGCAGCACATAACGGAAAAAGAGAGAGAGAAAAGGAAAAGAAAGGAAGATATGTTGTACCTATAAATGATATGAGTTGGAAAGACGAGGTCCAGTTGTTCTACTGACTATTTAATGAATTATAGGTGTCACGCCTAATGCTTTCTTTATCGCACAGAACACGAGCTAAGTAGGGTATGGTTGATTTTTTGTACTTGCTGGTGCGAGCATATAGTTCTCTATATAGGCTTCTGGTTCTGCCTAATGGGATACAAGGGGAGAGTTGTGAGTGAAGAGGGTGGTGTGAGTTAGATAAAATGGATTCGGCCCATTTTTCACATAAGTCCATTTGCCTGTCAACCAGAGTATTAACAAGCTGGTTAAGTGGCACGTTGCTTACCCTGCTGACAACCTTTAACATCCTGTGTAATATGTTACAGTCTTTCTTCAGTAGCCTTGGAGAAACTAAGGGGGAACAATAGAGAATAATAGGCAGAATGCGAGAGTTAACGAATTGTAGGAGTAAGGATTGTGTTATACCAGAATGTCTTGACTGCTCGTAATTATATTAATGTACTCACACGGCTTCATAATTCGCTTTATGTAGTTTTTCCCTTCCCTTTGTTATTCATTGTAATTTTCCATATATCCAGGACATATGTTGCATCACATCGACTGCACGTGCTATGAATACATTGATATGATTATGAGCACTAAATTATGCCCAGAATGTCATCCAGTGGCTAATACTGTATTATATCAAATGAACTTATCTAATATGGAATTACATTCTACCTTAGTGCCTAAGTTCCACACGTACATTATTTAATGTCTTTTGTCAAGTTTATCACTTATGTGACATCTGATTACCATAATTGGTGCACCTTTCCCGTTCACCTCCAAATTTCCAAATATCTTAACCGATTATTCAGACTAATTATTCTTCATATGTTTTGGCTACACATTTGTGAAGTTTTCACTAATTGCAAACATCTTTTTTCAGTCTTAGTTATTTTGATTTTATGGGTAATAACTTAATATCTACATTAGTGAGTTAACAGACTTTATATACTCACCATAAATTTGTATATATATACCACCGTGTGACTAGAAGTGAATGAACTCCCCGAAAACAAAGACCCCTAGCCTAACTATATGCTTTTGCTTTTTTAAAATTCATTGAACCTGTTTAATGAATGTGACTGTCTGTAGTCCAATAGACATAGTGAAAATATAACGAATAATTATCAGATTCAGACTTTTGATGAAGGATAGGAGACTGTCAGTCTATATTAACCCTTTCCTATAGAGTAACCGTGTTTCTCTAGTTCTCTGTTGAAGAAGTCAGCTGAGTAGGCACATAACACTTTATCCTAGGAGTCAGTTCCAGGAGTAATTGATAGTGATGAAAGAATCTTTTATTTCACAATAGAAAGTGCTATTTAACATTGAGTATGATACAGTATCTCAGCGATCCCTAGTTCACAGTATGTAACTGAATATAGTACAATAATATCAAGAATTTTGAAAAAAAATTCAAGTATTGGTTTTGTAGGGATTTTGTTTGATTGGTTGGGGGATTTTCATCATAAGTTGACATCAGTTGGAGAACCATTGGAAAACCAGCTAGGAATACTGGACGGCTGTTTCGTCCTTATTTGGGACTCTTCATAGGTACGTACCCACGACAGGGTGGTTCGAACCCATTAAGCCAGTGGGTCCCAATACAGTGGCCAGTCCATGAACTTCAACTTCTGCCAGTTCAGTATATAGAGCAACCACTATCCAATGTCACCAACAAGTACCTGTCCTTCAAGCAATTTGATATCGATCACGTTACAAGTAGCACAAAGTAAATGTTTTCACATTTACACAAGAATACATATGGGGACAAAAATTATACAGTTCATAGTCTGACGAGATGACAAATCATATTGTTAATTCGATCCAAACAGAACACAGTAGTCGCAAGTTGTGATCAAGATTCAGGCTGGTAGGGAGGGCCGATTAAGATATGACATATATGGTAAGATAGAGGCTGAAGAATAGACCAAGAAACAAGATCATCTTGTTGGTAAATGTAATGGATAGTGAAAACTGTCATAAAAATGAACAGCGTTTAAGAATAGTAAGAAGTTGAGACAAATGATAAAATAGTAAGTAAAGAAACAACAAATCACCAAGGCAATTCAAGGTGGATCACAAAATTCTTCTGTACGTATAAATTAGGCTTCAATCTTAGGACTGATGCTGCTCCTGAATATCGTAGTAATCTACTATTATTGTGTCTATTTACCATCCGAAGAGTTGTGTTGGAACTGGTGACGTGACCCGTATCAAGGATATGTCTACTGACAGCACTGCTAGGCACTCTAGCACTAAATGACAATTTCTTCGTACTTGTTCAGAGGTTCGCTTTTGTAAGCAGCCTCTCACTTCTTCCAACGTACATGCTACTGTGGGTACAGGTGAATGAATAAATATAACTGGAAGTAATATGAGGGGTTCTCACATCAAGATTTGAATACATTCTACTTTGGTACAGTTGTTACAACCACTTTTTCGTTATTCGATATGGAATATCTATTAATAAACTTATCGAGATATACATTGTCGGTCAATATTTTGCAAATTTGCCCCAATTTATCATCGATCACTTCTTTAGAGCATAACCTGAGTGCCCGTGAGAACAAAGTTTTAATAAGGGCTGTTTTGTGTGAAATAGGATTAAAGCTGTTCAGTGGTAAATACAGATCTGTCCAAGGTTGCTTATGATAAATCCTACCTGATATAGATCCATCTTCATTTCATTTAAAATCCAGGTCCAGAAAACAAATTTCATTCAAGATCTTATATTCGCATGTGAATTTTAGGTTTGGATAAACTAAATTAAGTAGTTGAGTAGATCCCTTACTTGATTTTCAATCTCATATGATAAATATATATCACGAATATATCTTTTACACGTTTTCACCTTCCTTATTCCATCATTCAGTTTGGTGTTCTCTAACTGAGCTAGAAATGTATCAGTAAATGCTGGATCAAGGAAACTTCCTATGGTGTGCCTTTTTGTAATACCAACCATTCGGTTGAAATTGCACCTTTTGGGCATAATAATAATAAGTCCTCCAGTTTATTACTTGGAAAGCTTATTATGTTAGCATGATTACACATTGTGTCAATTGTCTCTTCCAGTGGTACTTCCTTAAGTAAGGACTCAACGTTAGAAGAAACTAAATGTCCCTTTCTTATATTGATATCATGAACCTTCTTAACTAATTCGAAACTATCTTTCAAAGTATGGATAAAGAGTTTTCATATGATAGGTTCAGTCAGTTGTGCAAGCCACTTGGCTAATTCGTGTTATGCAGAGTTGGATATTTTGCATTCGGAGTGCAAGGGAGTTCTGGTCTTGTGTATTTCGGGAAGGCAGTAAACTTTTGCATAAATATGATCCTCGCGGCTTTAGTGTCTCATAGAGATTCTTATCGATTAAACGTTTTTGATACAAATTGTGCCTGCTGTCACTTAATAAGCTGCGCATTTTCGATATATAGTCTAGATTGTTTAACACGACCATATCAGAACCTTCATCAAGTCTAATTAAGACAGTCAGATCGTAATTTAACAATTCACTGATGGTTTTTGATGCCCTTTGGGAAATGATTTCTTATGTGACTTTTGGGCTAATGCTGATTTGGTTAGCTAAGTTCACGAATATAGCTCTAAGTCAGCTTTCTTTGTTACTGGATGCCGGCTTTAAATCATATGAGTGACTCAACACATTCTCAAGATCGATTCGCTTCACTTTAATATAAGATATATGAAAATTAATCCTAAAAATAATGCATTTAACTCAAGTTTTGTTGAGCAAACATCCTAAATACTTGTAGCATACTTTTCTGGATATTTTTGGAATACATTTTCCGCAAGATTTTCGAATTATTGATTTAGATAAGTAATATAAACCTTCGTTCTGAAATTGGATTACTAAGACAGGTTCATAGTGACAGATAATTTCTGAACATACAAAAAGGACCATTGGAGAACCTGGGAGTACTGGACAGCTGTTTCGTCCTAGTTTGGGACTCTTCACCAGTACGCACCCACACCACGGCGTTCGAACCCAGGACCTTCTGGTTACAAGGCGAGCTGGTATACCATTAAGCCACTGGGACCCAATTCAATGGCCCATGAATTCTAACTTCTGCCAATTCACTGCATAGCGCAACCACCAGCCAATGTCTTCGGCCAGTATTTGTCCTCACACCCGACCTGATGCACCCTACTGGTCACGACTTCTCACTAGAACCCCAGGTAACTACCTACCTGAATAGGGCAAGTCGCTAGTGAGCATCTCATTGATATTCAAGTGTTGGTTTGTAGGGAATTGATTGATTAGACCTGCGACTAGCCCTATTCAGGTAGGTGCATCAGGTCGGGTGTGAGGACAAATACTGGCCGAAGACATTGGCTGGCGGTTGCGCTATGTAGTGAATTGGCAGAAGTTAGAATTCATGGGCCATTGAATTGGGTCCCAGTGGCTTAATGGTATACCAGCTCGCCTTGTAACCAGAAGGTCCTGGGTTCAAACGCCGTGGTGTGGGTGCGTACTGTGAAGAGTCCCAAACTAGGACGAACCAGCTGTCCAGTACTCCCAGGTTCTCCAATGGTTCTCTAACCGATATCAGCTCATTATGAAAATCCTGTAACCAATCAAATCCCTACAAACCAACACTTGCATACAAAAAGAGTTTAAGCCTTTCTATGACTAAAGCTTCAACGAATTTAAGCATATAATCCAAACCTGTTTTACATGAATGCTTAAATGCACTACAGTGACTTTTCTAAAATGATTTGCTTTGTGATAGATGGAGCTGAGCATCTGTTTTCAAAGTTGAGTCAGAAGATTTCGTTTATTTGTGCAGCTGCTTAGCAGTGTGTTCTATAGCACTTGCCTCATTTTTCTACCCCTCATATATTTTCCCCGTAACCCGTAAACATTTTAACCTATATTGACAATATTTTGATGCTTTATGTTCTGTTAATTAGATTAGATTGTCTAAAATGTGTCGTGCAAATATATCCACATATATCAGATAAACTGAATCTTCTTACTGTTTTATCAAAGTTCAAAAAAGGAACCCATTGCCTTATATATCTCAAGAATGTTTTGAGCACAAAGTTTCCATAATAACATTTACTTGAAAAGCTTTGTTTATGACCAGTATTTTGTTTACTCGTTTGAATGAATTCAAAGTTCATATTGTTATCAGCTTCCTCAAGTGTTATTAAAACAGAAAATAACTTGATATTTCAGTTAGGTTTTTTTATTATTTTGCGAAAATACAAAGGCATATAATTATCAGCTTTTTGTACAAAGTTCAATAGTGGTGTGATAAGATATTTTATAGTTGTTTTTTTTAACCATCCTCACTAAAACTTAAAAAAACAAAAAAACATTTCAGATTATTATTTTATAACCTTTTACTCCGAGGTTTTAATTTTCATCTCAAAAAGTTTAATTAAACGTTAATCACCATAAGTTATATATAGTGTTATATATAAGATAGGATTATAACACACTGAAAGAACCTGTTGCTCAAAAAATATGCGGAAGGCAGTGGAGGTGGAGATCTTCATATGACATCACATGCTAAGCTGTCGAAAGATACCTGCATGAGAAGTGACGAGTTGGGCTTTAGAGAGGATGACATGGATGAGGTCATGTAGAGAGAAGATGAAAACTTGTGAGTGATAGTGGAGCTAATTGATTGTGATGTCAAATGGGTTCGTGATTCTGAACCTTTAAGCTCCACTCGGAGGGCAGGAAATTAATATGTCATAAGACCATCCGGTTAATTCACTGAATTCGTATGTGTTAGTTATATGTGGCGTTTCTATTATTAACACGATTGATATCGACTTCTCTGGTCAGTAAACTCATTCTTTTATTCAAGGTTGATGACAAATATTTTTGAATGTATAGGTCACGACAAACTTCAAATCAACGGTAACCGGCTATAATAACCCAGTGTTCTTAGTACAAACTGCAAAGAAGAAGTTTCAGTTCCACTGAAGTTTGTAAACAACTCAAATAATATTAAGTTATAGACAACTCTTAGAAGGTTAATGGCTGAAATCACATTATAATCAATCTTTACTGCGAATATTAAATGTAATCTTTCGAGAAACTCTGTTTTATATCAGAATGAAAAGTTGTATCACCATTTTACTATCGATTTTTCCTTTTTACAGTGTAATTAATCCCAAATCACTGAATGACATTTCGGGGTGTACATCGTTTTCTTATCTAACTTCTGTTCTCTGAATTAAGCTATTACTTTTCTAATCGACTTGCCTTAAGGAAAAGTTGAAGGACAAAAAATGCTTTGAGGATTTCATTAAAAATACGGTCTCAGAAAATGCCACAAAATTCATTCCAATATACAAGAAAAATATTACTGAAACCTTTTGGGATAAATATCTGAAATGAACCAACAAAATCATTTGCTTAAGTACTGCGTAGACCAAAGACTTCAACAGAAGACAAGATCAACAAAATGAATTGCATCAGTTGTGAAAAGTACTGTTTCAGTCAAAGTAGGCATCCTCTTCGACTATGAATCCAAGAGTATAAACTGACCACCAAAAGACATAAATGTATTCCTTCATATCAATAAAGACAAAACTATGGATAGCAATTTGACTAGAAGAATATAAACATTTTGAATAACGGAAATACTAAAATTCCCAGAGTAGCATGGTTCTCGGATAGATCTTTACTTAAAAGACTTGTTGATATATATATTTATATATCAAGGGTGAAAAACAACTAAAGAGTTCAAACGACAGTCAAAACACTATCGTAATCGATTAGAATTAATGCAAGAATCACAGTCAAAGTCACTGAGGGGGATAGTGACATTAATCGACAAGAATTCTAACAGAACTCAGTTCATATTGCTTGGAAGGACAATGAAAGCTGAAAAGTTAAGCCACCTTGTTGAGAGAATACAGTCTCATAGGAAAATACTATAGCCTTATTTATTTACAAGTGTCATTATTGTACTAAAAATCAAACGTCAACTTATAAAAACTCTAAGAATACTTCATCGACGAAGGGGTTGGTAATATTTCTGATCGAAAAAAGAGCTGCACAGAAGTAGATGTGTACACAGATGAGTTTTCCTAACTTTCTAACTTATGTGCACCTCTTATTTCGCATTCAAGATTCAGAATCAGAAGTTTACAACCCGCACCACCATTGTTTTAAAAACAGTTTCTTTGACATCATTATGTTGTCTATATGATAAATTTGTTCAACTATTAGTTATTTAAGATTAATCTAATTTGATAAATTTTGGATCGATAGACCGTTTACAACGTGCTGAATTAGATTTTGTTTCCTTGTCTGCTATTCAGTTTTCAGTAACATCATGTATGAGTTTAAATCTGATCATCTAACTTGATATATGTGTTAAAATAAGTCATGCAGTCGACATTTTTATTATTATTATTGTTCCCTTGGGTTCCTAGTAAAATATAGGGTTTCAACTACACGTCTCCACTTGCTTCTGTCTTCTGCTATACTTTTCACTTGCATCCATGTTAATCCATACTGTTTCAACTCCTCTTCACAGTATCTCCTCCATGTCACTCATGGACATCCCACTAGCCGCTTCCCTTTCAGCTACCATTCGAGGATTGGCCTGACGCGCGATGTCACCCAACGGCCTCCTCAGCGAGTGTCCAATCCATCTCCACTTTCTCCTGCATATTTGTTGGGCGACTGGTTCTTCTTTTGTTTGTTCCCATAGTTTCTTGTTGGTGATTCTTTCCGGCCATCTGATCTTCAGTATAGAGCGAAGACAGTTGTTGATAAAGGTCTGCAACAGGCTGTTGGAAATATTCTTTGTGACCCGCCAAGTTTCTGATCCGTATAGAAGAACTGACTGACTTGACGTTTGTATTGAAAATCTGAATTTTGTTGTTGATGTTGAGTGACGAAGATTTCTAGATTGGTTTCAGGTTGATGAATGTATTTCTCGCTTTCCTGATTCTCGATTTGACATCTTCGTCCGTTCCTCCTGTAGTTGAGACAATGTTCCCTAGCTAGATGAGTGAATGAAGCAACCTCTTTCAAATCCCTCCCGTTGATGGTGATTGGCGCTGGATGTTGCTGTTGCTGCTGTTGTTGTTGTTGGTTGGTTGGTTATTTTCATAACCTCCGTCTTGTCTATGTTCACCTAAAGTTCTGTCTTTGCTGCTTCTTCGACCAGTTTGTCGGTTTTCGCTTGTAAGTCTTCGATTTTGTGTGACATCAAACATAAATCATCCACGAAATCCAGGTCCTCTAGGTTCTTCACGTCGGTCCAGGATATCCCTGTCTCCTCGTTTCCCACTGTCTGACGCATAATCCAGTCCACCACAATTAGGAATATCGTTGGTGATAATAAGCACCCTTGTCTGACTCCTGTGTTTACTCCAAATGCCTCTCTGAGTTTTCCGTTGTGGGTCACTTGACATGTGCTGTTGTCGTACAGCTGTTGAATAAGGTTGATGAATTTTTGGGGTACGCCGTAGTACTCGAGTAGTTTCCAAATTACTTCGCGGTTAACGCTGTCGAAGGCCTTCTCAAAGTCTGAAGTTGAGGCAGATGTTAGTCGACATTTACTGTGACTTTATCACTTGTTACAAGAATACTTTCTATGCTGAAAGCATGAAGTGTATAAATCTCAGCAGCAATTTGCTTGAACTCATGCCCTTTAAACAAAAAACACCTATAAATAAGCAAATGCAACCTACCTGAGTAAAATAATCTATACGAAATCTCCTCTATGATAAAATCCAAAGTGAGTGCTCTCCGTCTAATATCACTTTTACGTTTATTATCTAACAATTTTACTATTCGTATTGAATGTAAGGCGTAAATATTCACTACAAATGAATGCCTAATTTATCTTTGGAGTAACACTCACTCCATCAAACGCTTATCAAACGTAACATCTAATTCTAAACTCCAGAGTCAATGTAAAAAACACTTTCATATTGAAATTTGGATAGTGTAACTTCAACATACTTCAGAATAATTTACCTCGGAATTTTATAAAACCAAAGGTATTTGATTGTAATAAAGCAATACTTTATAGTGAGCCATTTTCATTTTTGGTAGCTAGTTAGTTGAATAAACAGAAATAAGTTAATTCACTTATGTTAAAAAAGACTAAGGTGGTGGTTCATCTATCTACTAGTTAACTGGTAACTTCAAAAGATGTTCTGAAAATCAGAGAAAAGCAATATTTCTCTCAGTAGATTGTTCAGAGAAGATTTCAAAGTTCCTGAAGTTAAATTTCATTTTCAAGACTGCAGACATCCTTTCAATCTGCCTGTAATCTCTGAACTACTAAAAAATAATGATATGATGAAAACTCCCTCAAAAACATTTCTGCTGGCTACTTGAATGGGCAGTATTCCACTTATCTTCATGTAATAAAAGTGTCGACAAGAATTAAGTATCTAACATACAGATTTATTCCTTTTCTTTCCGAAAAGATGGAATATTGTTTAGTCTGTTTGCATATTATCAATGTGAATAACGTTCACACCAAAGTATAATAGATCAAATGAGATGAAACAGATTTCTTTCTTTATGTTTATCTTCTTAGTTGTTGATTTACATTGAAACCTTTTTCTTCACCAAAGTTTCTGATATGGAACTTCTAATTTATATCAGTACTTCTACATTTGAAGGCTTCTACAGATTTTAGACTACAAGTGTACTAATAGAAGGCATTTCTGATGATAAATAGTGCACTAAAAACTTGATACGCTGCTTCATTCTGAAAATACAAACAATCCAGGTATAAATACAACTTATGTTCATGGTCACACTCGTCATAAATTGACAACTCAATGAAAGTACTCACATCTTTACAAAGACCTGATATCCCAATTCTTTAAACATTGTCATCGTTCCACTGAACACACTTTTACTGCACTAATAACACTTCTCAACACCATGGCGTGTAGTGTCCAAGATTTTATCAACCTCATTCAACAGCTGGCCATATGACTATGCTACTTGTCAGGTGATCCACAACGGAAAACTCATCGATGGCTATGAAGTGAATGCAGAAGTAAGACATGGCTGCTTGCCTATTATCACCAATGATATTCTTAATTGTGGTGGACTTGATTATGTGTCTGACTGTGGGGAGTGATAAGCCCCATAAGAAGACTCTAGAAAATCTGAACTTCGCGCGTGGATGATTTATGTTTAGTATCACAAACACTTGAAGACTTACATATGAAAACCAACCAACTGGTTGAAGAAGTGGTCAGAGAAGACAGGACTCCAGGTGAACATACAGATGGCGGAGATGGAGGTGATGAAGATAACCAACCAACAACAACAACCAGCACCAATCAACATCAACAGGAGAAATTTAACAGAGTTTACTTCCTTCCCTTATCTGGCTAGGAGGCATCGTTTCAACTACAGGCGAAATGGATGAAGATGTGAAAGACAACCAGAATCAGAAAGGCAAGATACTCCTTCATCAATCTGAAACCAGTTTGGAAATCTTCTGCACTCGGCATAAAGAAGAAGATTCGGATTTTCGACACAAATGTGAAGTCAGTCAGTTCTTCTATACGAGTCAGAAACTTGGTGCATCACGAAAAGCATTTCCAACAGTCTGCTGAAGACTTTTATCAACAGCTGTCACCTTCTCTGGCTCCATACTGAAGACCAAATGGCCAGAAAGAATAAGTAACAAGAAACTGTGGGAACAAACCAACCAAGAACCGATCGCTCAACAAATATGTAGGAGTAAATGGAGATGGATCGGGCATACATTGAGGAGACCGTCAAATGACATCGCCCGCAAGGTCATCACTCGAGTGGAATCAAAATGGGAAGCGACAAGTGGGTCGTCAGTGCGAGGATGACATGGAAGAGATGAGAGATTATGGGCAATCGTGGGCTCAGCTAAAGAGGACAGAAGAGAATAGAAAAAAATGGAGATGTGTTGTTGAAGCCCTATGTTCCACTCGGAACCCAAGGGAACAATAATAATAACACTTCTCTTACCATTAAACGCACTATGAAAAGGGCATCAAGAACATATTCATAATGGTAGAAAACTTTATTGTTTGTTGTGTAAACGGTAATCAAGGGAAATGTTAAAATGAAATGCATTCTACAATGCCTGTCGTCCAATGTTTCGACCAGTAGGAGTAGGAAGATACCATGCAACAACTAAGATAAAAAAATTCCACTTCATGCTGTCAGATAAGCAGTGCTATTTTACACTACTAGCTATGCAGATTTCGAATTTGGATTACAAAACAACTATCGCCTACTCACACAGTGAAACACACTTCGTCAAGAATTTTATATCAAGCATAACTAAGAAAAAGCACTTTTAAGCATCCAGTATCTCCAGTGAACATTCTCTTCTAACATCTACCCATTAACATCACTTTAAAATGAAATACATAGGGAGATGTGTCTTTTTATTTAATAAATGCTGGATAACCGCTCGTAAAATAAATGATTCAAAAATCAGTGGAACAACGTTTCCTGATGTTTGGGGCTGGGTGGGGAAATAATGAGAAGCCCTTTTTAAGCTAAATTCAGTTCTTATGATAGCCATCATTGCTTTATATTCCCATATTTGTTTGTATCCGTGTCAGTCAATACCTTAAGTCAGAAAATTCATCACTAATATACTCAAACCACAGCTTCTGCTCTGTACAACAGGATTACTGGTACACACTGGTCTCCGGAGAGCAGTCAGTGTATCTGTCAAAGATACTGCAATGTGCTGACGACCACTGAGGACGGCTTTTTCTTAACAGTTGTTTGAGTCACTTAGTTTAATGACAATACTTCACAAATGGATGACAGATTTTGATTAATACATTAGGCGACCACACCACCATCATTGGGCTACAAATCTCCAGGATTACAGAGGTTTGACTGCGTGAGCTCCACAGTGTTGCAACAATACAAATAAACGTATTTTTTATTTAAAATCTTTTGATAAGAAAGAGTAAGTAGTACGCACAGTTTAAAAAGAAAAGAACTGACAGGAAAGTAGTAAACTGTAATTAAAGACTTTCACACTAAGTTTAATGTCTGTATCTGATAAATAACAATCAACATTATTTGAAGACAGTTATTTAAAACTCCAAGATATCTCCACCTTCTTTGATACTGACCGTACTCTGAAATAAATTAAAGCAAGCCAATAGTTTTTATGCTCATCATTAACACAATTAAAAACTTTCAAATGAATTCATATACATGTACTTATATATATATATATAACTTATCAATAAATTGTAAATTAGTATTGCTCACTATTATCATTCCCTTGTGTTCTGAGTGGAATATAATGTTCCATCAGCACATCACCATTTCATCCTGTTACCTTCAGTCCTTCTTTACTGGTTCCATGATTGCCCACAAGCTGTCATTTCTCCTTCACACAATCTCCTCCATGTCTTTCTCGGACGTCCAACTTATCGTCTCTCATTCGAGGTCCACTAACAGTCCTGTGGCGGGGTGACACTCAACGGTCTCCTCAGCTTGTGTCTGTTCTCTTTCCATTTTATTCTGGATATTTGGAGGAGTTCCTTGTTGCTACCTTTTTTGGCCATCTAATCTTCAGTACAGATTGAAGATAGCTGCTGGTAAATCCAAAACCCGTAGGAAATGCTTCCCGTGACGCAAATGTCAAGTCACTGAAGCATATGGAAAAATTGTGTTGACATTAGTACCATATGCTGAGTGCAGAATATTACCATACCGTTTTTTGGGTAATGAGGGTCTATCTTGCCTTTCAGACCCTGCCTGGCTCCATTATGGATGAGATTTTATTTTGATAAACCACACAATGTTGTACAGTAATATTAACTGATGAAGTTTCGAGCATAAACCATTGCTCATAATGCAGGCGAAAACCGACAAAATGGTTGAAGAAGCAGCCATAGAAGACTCCAGGTGGACATGGAGAACATAGATGGAGGTGATGAAGATAACTAACGAACCCCAACAACAACCAGCACCAATCACCATCAACGGAAGAAACTTGAAAGAGGTTACTTCCTTCACTTATCTAGGCAGCCAGCACTGTTTCAACTACAAGCGACTACGGATGAAGATGTCAACGCGGGAATCGGAAAGGCAAGATACACAATCATGAATCTGAAATATGCTTAGAAATCTTCTGCACTCACTCAGCATAAACAACAAGATTCGGATTCTCAACACAAATGTGAAGTCAGTCAGTCATTTCTTCTATACGGGTCAGATACATGGCCAGTACATCACAAAAAGTACTTCCAACAGACTGCTGTAGACTTTTATCAACAGCTGCCTTCACTGGCTCCATACTGAAGATCAAATGGCCGATCAGAAAGAATTAACAACAAGAAACTCTAAATGAATTTTAGATTTTCCGTTGACTGATTGGACGGAAGTGCTTGGTATCAGGTTGTCATGACGGCTTCTTGTGCAGATGCTTCGACAATGCCTGGGCATAAAATTAGAAGTAAATTGCTGGATGGTGACTAGCAGTGGAATCCAGGATTAATATGACCCGTCGCACGAGAGGTGGGTCTCGTGGCCCAAGTAGTCTAGTGGATAACGCTTTGGCGTTTGAAACTATGGGCACTGGGTTCGAGCCTCGGGGGGAACATCATCACTCACTGAGGAATGCAGGTACATCTAGATGACGAATCCCAAATAGGACGAAATGCGCATCCTGGATTCCACTGCCAGTCATCATCCACCAATTAACAAGAAACTCTGACTGGGAAAAAATCACCTAAAAGCCGATTGCTCAAAAAATATGCAGGGGAAAGTGGAGATGGATTGGGCATCCGTTAAGGATACCGTCAAATGACACCACTCACTAGACTATTGCTCGAGTGGAACCCGGGTGGGAAACGACGAGTGGGTTATCACTGCGAGGGTGACATGGAGGGAATCGCTTAGGGGAAGAGATAAGAGATTAAGGGCAGTCGTGCGCCTAGCTGTAGAGGACAGCATAGAATAAAACAAAGTGGAGATGTGTTGTTGAAGCCCTATGTTACACTCGGAACCCAAAGGAATAATATTAATGTAATAAAAGGTGCAGGATTTATTCAAAAGCAAAATCCATGTCTAACACTCAGAAACTATCTGAAACAAAAGTTTATGAAATAATTCACTTAAAACTCACAAGAATCCATTTTATCGGCATGATACCTAGGTGATATAATGTAATAATAATCAGAACAATGCAATAATTCTTGTAATTATTCAAACAACATTTTGATTATGGATATCATAAATTTTATACTATTTGCGCTTTCTTAAATTTTTCATTAGATGCGAGTATTGTAGAATTAAAATTCAGCGGATCACACTTCACCATCGCATTGAATATCTGCTCATAATGATATTGTCGCCTTCGAGCACAATTATGTAACAACAGTGGTTACACTCTTCAAGTGTCAATAAAAGTTCAAAACAAGCAACAAAAGTTAATAAAGCAGGATTCAATGAATTCATCAAACTTTGGCAGAACTCTTCAGCTGAATACCATTAGAATTACATTGGGAGATATAAGACTGAAAAGGAAATAAACTATTTTGAATTAATCATGCAAAACGACAGTTGTGAATGTTTTCACAGAGCTTATAAACTTGTACAATTTTTTTATTCCTTTACGTTCCCATGGAAACATAGGGCTTCAAGCTAGAGACCTGAAGTTTCTGTAGCAGTGGCGATTATTTTTACGGGATGGGGTTGCCAGCCTCACGCCCGACCTTTCCTCTTTACCAATCTTATTACTGGCTTAGAGAGGTAAAGGTATGCGTCGGCTGCGGATCGAACCCCGAGCCACCTGCGTAGCTGATGAGCATTCTACCACTATGCCACCGACACCTGGCATTATGCATGATTAATTCAAAAGTTTTATGAATGATCCCGAAAGGAACATATCACAAAGACAATTTTCAGTTGATCATTTACCTAAAGAATTACAACTGATGTTTTTGGAATATGTTAATAAAGTAACAGTTAACAGAAGGAATAAAAAAAGGATTAGTCTCGTCAGATCTCTCAAGCTTGATGATATCTAATTGAAAACGATATTGTTCGCTTATTTGTGTTGTTCTTATTTAATGTAGTTTATTTGGTTATCAGTCTTATATCTCCCAAGATATTTCTCAGCGTGTATTTATCTCTATCTATAGAGTATTCAACTGAAGAGTTCTTCCGAAATTTGATGAATTCATTAAATCCTGCTTTATTAACTTTTGTTGCTTGTTTTAAATTCGTATCAGAAAATGTTTCCAAACAAATAAAAGTGAATTTGGTCCTATATTTATGCATTTAGGCATACAGAATCATACCTTTGATATTGCATCTATAGGCATCCATCATTATTTCATTAGTTACAGATTATAAATGTCGCACATACACCAGGCAACGTTTTTATGCAATAGGGAATTAAGTGATCAGTAAAAAGAGTTCAACTGCATACGGAAAGGTCACTGTATACAAGTAAATTAAATTCAGTCCAATGGACTGACTGACCAGTAGGAATTAGAGAACATCATATGTACAGTCCTTAGTTCTAACTAAATTCTATCAGTTAAATTCTCAAAGTAGTGACTTGCCGTCGTAGCTCACTTAAACTTGTTGTTAAATGATTGGAAGTGATCGACAGGTTTTGTGTCTAGTGACAGTTAATAGAAGACGTGTCCAAAAACTCGAAGTAACTAACGTTCCCACGAATATTCAAACTCCACTGTCCCAATGTAGCAGTTAGGGACGTTACCACTCAGCTATTTAGTAGGTACACCATATTGGCAGCTACTAGTATGCAGTGCTTCCTGCCTACCGATTCTCACCATCTTACACCAAATTCTATTCGAAAATATTCATAATCTAGATGCCTCCTTGATACAGTTATACTAAAATATACTGATATAGACATCATTCGTTATGCAAACTCTGTTTGTTAGAAAAACCAATTATTTTATTGAATGGTATCAGCCGCTTTTGCATGAAAGGTAGTGAACAATAACAAATGATTTGAAACAACCACTATGACAGTAACTAAATTAGTTGAACTGAAACGTAAACTTCGCTCACGAATGCAGTTCAGCTCAGAGACCAGGTTACTTATCACTAATTGAGTTCGACAAAATGGCAGATAAGTGCAGTGGAAGCCACTAGTTGAAGTCCTGCAGTGATCAAAGTTTTCGTTAAAAAAATTAAACATCAACATGTCAAACCACACTAGGATTACCTCGGATGGTCATATGGGAAACCACGTAAACCATGTAAAATACACACAAGTATGAGCTTACCTTACAAACTCTACCCAGATTAAAATGAACAATTTCCTTCACGTTATCCAAAAGACTTTTAGAGTATTCCATGCACTGAAGGAAGAAAATACGTATAAAGCATGCTAATATTTTTTTCAACTTGACAATAAAATAACACAACTAAATTATTACCTGATGAATCTAAGTGTAGCTGTAAGCTAAATAATAGTCAATAAAGGAAAAGCGGATCAAGTAGTTCTCAAAACTATTTGAGGTCATTTGAAGGGCTACTAGAAGAGTTCCAAACTAGGCTAAAACGGCTGTTCAGTATTCCCTTGTTTTCCAGTGGTTCCCTAACCGATGTCAGCTCGTGATCGAACCTGTAACCAATCAAATATCTGTAAACCAACACCTTAAAGTTAATAGCTTTAGATAATATTCTAGTATTAATCATTCCTAGCATGACTGTGTGATTGACGCGGACTGAGATTATCTCGTGACTGCTTATACTGTCTAATTTCCATTCAGTGTCTTTATCCTATTCGCATTCAACTAGTTAGATCTTCTGCTTGAGTTTCATATATTCACAAGGAATGTGTTATCATTAGTTTATCTATTTATTCATCTACGACATCTTTCATAATTGTCATCATAGGAATTAACTGGCTGTGTGTTCTCTGTGTGAGCCCACATTCACGGAATGAATGTTTCATTAATTTTCTCGTAGCTTAAGTGATTTAGTGATTAACCTTTTGGCGTTTCAAACTATCGGTACTGAATTCGAGTGTCAGCCGGGACAACATCACTCACTGAGTATTGCAACTACGTCCAGTTGATGGGTCTCAAATACGACGAAATGCACATGCTGAACTCCACTGCTGATCAACAACCACCAAATAATTTAGTTTTGCACTCCCCCTGTAGATTTAGATGATTTTGTTTTTGTGGCATAACTTGGATGAAATAAGTTTTGAGATTTACCATGCTTTTCTTTTGAAACTTGCGTAAGACTTGAAGGATTTGATATACATATCCATTGTTAATACCTTTGGTTGCAGAACACAACTGATGCGACATTTGTTAATTAGTTGAACGCTTTTGAATTCCAAGCAGCATATTTAATCAGTGAATAATTCTTCATTGCTCTACACGACAGCTGGTAGGTAATAATGTCAGCAGGAGTACTATCACTCAAAACCTTGTGTCTACCAAAAGGAGTTATATATGCGTTAAAGTGTTGATCCCGTGTTTTATTGTTAGCCACTAATAATCAAGGCATTTATCCTGTCTAAATTTCGTCTTTAACTAGCTTTCATCTTTTCGGTAAGAAAAAAGCCATCATTTCACTTCACCAATGGAAGACCGGAAAAAATAACTCAATTAAGAAACGTAATAAAACCCGCTGTTTTTTCAACAAAATATCTAGTTAATCATGTCAAGAAAAAATCACCTGGTCTTTATATCCTTCAAAGAAGCTACAACCAGATTGAATTGATTCCTGCAGCGTTTCAGAAAATTCTGTGCTATGCATCAGCTTGGAAACTGATTTGCTCAAAACTTGACACTTTCTACAGCTATCAAAATCATCTATTGAAAAAAGACATTGGAACATACTGGCTATCAGAAGAAAAAACTTTAAAATAGACGAAATAAAAAGACATTGCCATCAAGATACTTACTGATGACATGTTTTCCAGTGATATATTTGAGCACAGTGGAACCTAATATCGATTCCAACAAAACGGATTTCAAAAACGTTGTCTTTTTAGGACGATTGTTTGAAATCTTGCTAGGTTATTCATAACTGTACCATTGTGAATACACAGCTAACATACACAAACTTGTGTGAATCTCTAAGTGAATAACATGAGGTATTTTTAATGCTACCTTTAAATGATGGCCTCTAGTCACTGTCTACATGTATGCAAGTAAGTAGTCCAAAAATGAGTGAACAACTCCGTTTCCTCCTAAACAGCTGTTAACTTATCATGCTTTCTTCACCATGAATGTTTTAGTTTTCGTCTTTTTAGGAAGAAAACAATAATGAACTTACTAATATGAGTTTTACAACATCTTTGACAAATCTAGTCTCCTTAAACCTTTAAAGTGAGGTTGAGTTTTCCAGTTGCTGACCTGTTAATTTATTCACTAACCAGGATTCAGTTGGTTTGAACTGATTTGGCCTTCTAACCTCAGTCTCAGGTGAACTACTGATGGTGAATATATATTTTGAATTTTAAATTTTGATTATAGCTTGAAACCACACTGTATTTCTGGTACAAGTATGGAATTTTCAGCATATGATATCGGTAGCCCAAATTTGCAGGCCGACCATAGATATCAGGTGTGCGTCGGCAGGGGATCGAACCCCGGACCATGTGCATGGTCGACGACAGTCCTAACCACTGTGCTACCGAGGCACAGACCGATCAAAATACTAGTCAGTTCAGTGTGAATCCTTATCAAAGATATCATAAAATTCCTCACAAACTAGAGATCAATCCCTGAAAAAGTTAGTCCGACCTACATAAAATGAATGTTTCAAAATACATTCACTACATACTGACTGAGTGACGCTGTCAATCAGACTGAATATTCAGCGCTAAATTCAGGTTGAGGTGTTGCAACATCACAATCGTGGTCTCCCAAAAAGCATACACTGACATTTGTGCGCAGTGATAGAGAGCTTAAGATTGAAACCGAGAGGGTAATCAGTGCTCTTTGGCTGTGAGTAGAGTTTTAGTTGATATGAGTTGAAAAATTTGTTCATTAAACAAATACTGATTGAAAAACAATTGACTAGGTTCCATAAGTAGGTACATTTCAGTTTACAAAAGAAATGGACTTAAAATTCTCTGATACTTAAAAAATATGAGAAACAGAAGATTCTTTTCAGAGATATAAGCTAAAACCCTATTTGCACATATAATACAGGTTAAAGTAAGCCTACAGTATAGGAAACTGTGGTTTAAAATGAGTAAACTTCAAGAAATCTACTCATCACTGGAAGCGTTTTTAATGGTGAATAAAGGTTTGTAGGCATGATGAATGCCTATTTTACTCTTAATTGCATAACTTAACACAATGGTATATAACTCAAACATTTATGACTTAATCTTTGAGTAGAATAGTTTTCTTTTCGTCTGAAATTCCAAATATATTTCTTTTTCTGAACGATGAAGGCTTCTCTCCTGTCTAGAAATTATAATATTCAAATTTTTGTCAATTTGTCTTTCAAGGTAGCACATTATACTCCACACTATATACGTGTGTTTACAAAATTCTCTCAGTTAACTCAATAAATCTTTAAAGACCATAAGTGAAAATTTGTTCCCAGATATGAAAGAAGTCCAGTCTCACTTGTGTTCCGTACTTCTTGATGCAGCACACTGTCAATTTTAGAAATCATCTGCTATTGTCATAGAACACTATGCCTAAATCAGACACAGAAGGTACCAGTACAACTTAATTTCTCACTTTGTTTAAGTACATGCTAACTACAGGTGATTTTAGCCAATAGTAGGTAGTAAGTGCATTCTTTTGCTGAATGTTTTAGGTATTGGAACGCCTAATACAATTTGTTGGGAAATAAAGCTTACGTTCAGCGATACATTTATGTAGTTGTAAAATAAAATAGACAAATAACGTTAATGATAAAGTAACAAAAGTGTATGCTAAAATATAAAAAAAATAGATAACATTGTTCTTTTACCTCTCTCCGTAAAATATTTCGTAACTTTGGTTGCATTACACGCTTGAAAGTCCTGTGAATGATTTTAGAAACACTTTAGAGGATGAACAGATACAATAACTTGTAAAACTGTGAATGGATTTTACAGACAACATGTTATCCAAAGAAAGAAAGCTATGCACGAGCAAAAATGAAATCAAAGCTACTAGTTAAGCTTATGTTATATTTTATATTACCCTTAAGTTAAAGAAACTAGAACCCAGTTTATGCCTGCTTATGATTAGGTGAATTATTATTATTTTCCTTTGATTCCTAGAGGAACATAGGGCTTCAGCTGCACGTCTCCATTGAGTTCGGTTCTCTTCTAAAGTTTTCAGCTGGCTCCAGGTCTCCCCACATGCTTTCATCTCCTATTCACATGACCTCCTCCAAGTCACCCTTGGACGACCAACTCGCCGCTTCGCTTTCGGGTTCCACTCGAGCAGGCTTGTCTAGTGATGTCACCTGATGGTTTCCTCACAGTACGACCAATCCACCTCCATTTCTTCCTGCATATTTGTTGCACAATCGATTCCTGCTGGCTTGGTTCGCTCCCAGAGATTTCTTCCTGTTGCTTATATTTTCTGGTCATCTGATCTTGAGTATTGAGCGAAGACAGCTGTTGACGTAGTTGATGTAGTTTGTTCGAAGTGCCCTTCATGACTCACTAAGTCTTTGATCTGTATAGTAAGTAGCACTAACTTCACATTGGAGTTGAAAACCCGGATCTTATTTTTCATGCTGAGTGCCGTTAATCTCCACACAGACTTGAGAGAAATGAAAGGTTGCCTTGCTTTCCCGATCCTCGCCTTGATATTCTCATCAGTTCCGTCTGCCTGTAGTTGAAACGATGCTTCCCAGCTAGGTAGGTAAGTAGGTGAAAGAGGTTGCTTCTTTCAGATTTCTCCCATTTATACTGATTGTTGTCTATTGTTTTTGCTGTTGCTATTGGCCAGGAATCTTCATCACCTACCTCTGTTTTCTCTATGTTCACCTGAAGTCCTTTCTTTGATGCTTCTTCTATCGCCAACTTGTTGCTTTTCACTTGCATATCTTCCAGTTTGTGGGAAATCAGACATTTATCATCGGCGAAGTCCAGATCCTCCAAGTTTTTTGTGTGAGTCCATTTTATGCCTGTTTCCTCATTACCCGCTGTCTGTCGCATTATCCAGTCTACCGCAATCAGGAAAATCATTGGCGATAGTAGGCAGCCTTGTCTTACTCCCGTCTTTACTTCGAAAGAGTGACAAATTAACTAGAAATATCTCTTAGGAAACTTCTGATGCTGTCAGTTATTTATTGTAAGATTAGGAGTTTTTATTTAAGTGAGTGAGTGTGTCAGTGTTAGATTTCTTACCATAATAGTATCTAGGCTATGACTAACTTTCCATTGGACGTTATTATATATAGAGAGAAAATTCATTGGATGACATAGGGTATGGTATCAGTTAACCCACTTAGGATTCAACAGCTACATTGTCTGACATCCCACTATCTGTTTGCACGAGTATTAACTTAGTTCAAGCGAAAATACATTTTGATACACAGGTAAATAAATGTAGTACTCATAAATAATCGCCATTCAGCAAAACAAGCAGTTCAGCAAAGAGGCTGTTTTTGGCGAATTCTTTTTCTTTAGCCATACAATCGCATTTATATATACATTTTCGTTTTTCCATGAAAGATGATCCTAACAAAACTGATGAGTCCATGTATTGTCTAATATTAACAACTATTATTATGAAAACTCATCACTTCTGTTGCAAACCTCTTTCGTGAAAAATTGTATATAAATGTGATCATGTGGCTGAATTCACCGAAGGCAGAGTCTTTCCTGAACTACTTATTATGTTATTTTCGTAAGTGTGGTAATAATATTCAGGGTAACTGAGGATTTAGAAATATGTACAAACAGTGTTAACGTTCAAAATCAAAGGGTCTCATTTACTTCAAGCTTATAAAATCAGTTGCTTTTTTAGTAGGCCACTGTAAAGGTAAAATCTCTCCTTTCTTCTGAATACACTTGATTAAGAAATTCTGAGATAATTTATTGATTACATCCCCAAGCTTACAATAATTCCAAACTAATTCTAACCTATGTGTCGATAATGCCTTTTAATGGTAAATGAATATTTTATCTACCTAAAATGAACCCACTACACGCTGAAATAACTCTGATCATTCTTAAAAAAGAGCACTGGACGCTTAATTAATGCGTTGAGACCTTAAAAGTAGGATTTACATCTGAATTAATGCCTTTAGTGCTGAAATAAAGCTGAAAAATTGTCACTACGCGTTGAATTCAGTCTTTTCCTTCTGAAGTAATGCCAATCAGTGCTAAATCTGGGCTGAGAGGGCTGAAACAACGCTGATTAGCGAACCCGGTAGGTTCTGAGCTACTTCTGAAAACGCCTAGAAAAAGCACAGGGTACTGAATTAGTCCCAGTCATGCTAAAAACCAGCACTGATTTCTAGTTTATGCGCATAATCAAATCCTTTCAGAATAATTCCAGAATTTACTCACTATAGAAAGTTAGAGTTAGTTCAGAATCTGCGAGATTTATTTCAGCATTATGGTAAGCCTGAATTATTACTGGGTACCAGTAAAGTTTGTGATGGGTTAATTACAAAAGAAAATAGGATGTCAAGAAACACCTGTTTCTGCTAGACGCAAATACTCGGAAGAATTAGTCTAATCCCTGAATTCATTACACATTCTTGGTAAAACGATAAACATTCAATGGTTCCAATAAATTATGACAGTTTTACATTCTTCTTTTAATTCCATTATTTTGATAAAGTCTCACAGTGTCATACAGTAATGTTTACTGATGACCAGGTTCCGAGCACAATTTATTGCTCATAATCATATCAAGGTACTCACACAACTTCCTAACTTCGTTCATATAATTCCATTATTTTCCATCGCTTGATTTGATTGGTAGTAGCATTTTCCATATTTCCGGTATGAGTGATGAGTCATTCCTATTGCATGTGTTGGGTGTGGACTCTATGAACAAGGATTCGGCAATCAACCTCTTTCTTTCTCCACCTATCCAGATTACATTTTAGAATTTTGACTCCGTCCCAACATATTGTGTGGTTGTGTGTTAATCCGTGCCTTGCACTCACTGAGCTTTTTTCTAAATTACTTATCTTTACGGGTTCAATCATTCTAACCTTAGCTAAATTCTTATGTTCCGACAATCTGACTACCCCTGACCTACTAGTTTGACCTATGTAGTTGACCTCACAGTCATTGCAGGGTACTTTATAAATTATATTATTTTGTCTAATTGGGTAAACTGGGTCCTTTAACCTACAGAGCTTGTCCCAGAGTGAGTTTGTAGGTTTAAATACCACCCTAATTCCTGCTTTATTAAGAATCCTACGTGGGGTCTCAGATGTCCCTTCCTTATATGGTAAAACTGTAGATACCTTATATTCTCTCTTATTTGTGTTATCATGATTAGTTTCTCCATTATTTTTATTTTGCTTTTGACCTTTGTTGACCTACCTAATGAATTTTATAGCATATTTATTTAACACCAACTCTTCATCTATCTGTTTCATTTCATCATTATGATGAAATGATGAAAATACTACTACCGATCAAGTCAAACGGTGAAAAATAATGGAATTATATAAACAAAGTTAGAAAGTTGTGTGAGTACCTTGATATGATTATGAGCAGCAATAAATTGTGCTTGAAACGTCATCAGTAAATATTACTGTATAACACTATAAGACTATCAAAATAAATTCTACCTACAATGGAGTTATACTCTACCATAGTGCACAAGTTCTACTCTTATATTAACGTCTTTTAATTCATTTTCTTTCCCAGTGGAACATATGGCTTCAAGCTAGAGCTTCGAAGTTTCAGTAGCAGTGGTATTTTTTTACGGGATGGGGTTGCTAACCTCACGCCCAACCTTCCCTCTTTATCGGGCTTATTGCCAGCTAAACGAGGTAAGGTTATGCGTTGACCGGGGATCGAACCCCGGACCACTTACATGTTTGCCCTGTGTTCTATCACTAAGCCACCAAAGAACTACAGTTATACATTATCACTTACTAATATAATTAACAAAATACTTAAGCACTATAATTAAATAAACTACGAATATTTTACCACGCATAATTCTTCTGGTTTTGATGCCTTTCCAATTGTATTCAAAACTTCTAGTAAGTATTTTTCCACGTAGGTTGAACACTGAAATAAACAAAAGTGATGCATAAACCAATTCAACTGATAATTTTAAAAAAACCTTTTAGATTATTATTTAAAATGTCATGAAAACATTTTTCTTATGTAAACATGCACCATAAAGTTTCTGAAATTTGTAAGCAAATGCGCTGATAACCTCCAAAATACTGTCAGACTACTTAACAAGACATTTTTATTGAAGTCTACCAAAGTAATAGGGAGTAGAAGGCTCATCATCCTTTATTATAAAAGTATTCATCAGTGATTAAGCACCGCCGTGCTTTCTAACTCACTAATGATCTCAGAATGGATAGCTAACGTGAACTTTGTGTTAAAAATATCGAGAAATAATAAGTTAGCACTAACTGTATGAGGAGTTCATTGTAAAATACACTGAAATCAAGTATTAAGAATGTTTTTTTTAATGTATCTAAATATTCTTGGACATATGTTTTTTTTCTTCACTGTAGACTTCGTCATGAGCTAATATCAGTTAAGGATCATTGAAAACTAGGAGATATATCATAGTTGCTTCATCCTAGTTCAGGACTATTCAAAAGTAAGTACCCACAACTCTATTAGAGGTCGCAACTGGTACCATCAGGTTACGAGGTTATCTGGTTGACCATTGAGCCACTAGGACCAGAATTCAGTAATCAATGAATTCTCACATTGTAAATTTTATGATAAAGTGCTACTTTGGAATTTATTCAAATCCATACAAAACGCATAAACTTAATATCAGTTTTGCAGCTCATCGGTGGCAACTAGATATATGTTCTGAGCTTTCCAGAAGAGTTCACCATGTCGAAGTGAAGTAGATACTCATCAATAGCATTGCTTAACAGTTGTGCTATATCACGAATTTAAAATGTCTGAATTCACGGGTCACTGAATTCCTTTTCAAGTGGCTAAATTGTTGGTAAATGAGCTTAACATCTTAATGTAAAGGTTTTCGGTTAGTTCATTGATAGAGTCATGAGTGTGCACTGCTGAAGAGTCCTAAACTAGAATGAACCGGCTGCACAGTGCATCTAGTTTCCAAAGATTCTCGAAATGATGATGGTTCGTGACGAAATTCGCATTGAAGTTAATCCAAATTTCTACAGAAACTACAATCTGAAAATAGTTTACGATAATTTTAAAGCTGATAACTAATTATTTTTGTAATAATGATTAAAAGTTTATTTTAATCAGTATATTCGATACAGTTTGACGTTTTGTGCAGGAAAAACAGCCATGATAAAGTTTGACGTCCTGATGATACGTACTACAGAATTAATCCCTAGAAATATATGAAAATGTGTTCTTTTAGGACTAAAATTGTGTCTCCTAATAACCTTAATAGTTATCATTGATCTTTTACATTTCAGCATCTTTCCTATTTATTTTAAGTTTGTTATCGTGAACCACGAAATGATAAAATGGTACGCCGAAAATAAGAATTTTAGTTTTAAGAAAGCCCTTTTTAGCACTGGCAAATCATTTACTTGTAATTAAAGTAGTTATTTAAATCTTAACTTCATCTGTAACACTTCAGTCATCTTTTAACCAAGACTGTTTCATGATATGCCCCGAAATACTGCGAAAAATTTTTTCAGTCACCATCATTTTTCAAAGATTCACTAACAGATATCAGTTAGTACACTATAAATCCTTCAAAAAGGCGCATGAAAACCGGAAATGTCATTTTTGTCTAACTTAGAAACCATAACAGACTGTGTAGGAATAACTCTTTTCAAATGTTTAATCTACAAGCTGGTAAATACACCTACCAGGATAGTATTAAGTCTACAAAACATCTAGGAAGATATACGGAAAGGTATATACAATTCAGTTGAACTCACAACATCTTGTGTTCTTCCAGGTGGAATAAGATCACATATACTATTGCCGGCTAGTATATATACTTCACGGAGATAATTATCAGTCATTAGATAACGCAGAAAGCTGAGACCAGCTTCGCACATTCCACATCCTGTTTAATGCAGAGAATTGTTATATAGGGTAGAATACACTTAATCGGAATAAAAATTCAATTTTTCTAAAGAATAATAGTTACAGTAATAGAGTAGATGTACTTATTTAACTATCATTAGGCGAAATCAGCTTACAAAATGCATTTTTTGGATACAGGATAGTGAATATTGTGGTTTAGAGATCTTTAGTTGTCTGCATAATTTAAAATTTTGTGAAGAACTCATGAATGTCAAAAGTTTAAAACTGCAAAATTAGATGTGCTTTCCTAAAATCATAACACATAATATACTTATTCATCCTATTGTTACTCCAGCATTCTCACTGTTCAGTGATTTCTAATGCGTATCAGAAAATTTTGGTGTATAATAGTAGCATGTCACTTAAAGGACAAAGTGCTTGCTTGCCAGTAGAATTTAGCTAACACTGGAGCCTACACAGATCCCCTAATCACCGTATAGTAAACAATACTGACTCAGAGCCCTATTTATCCTATGAATAAAAACACTGGACACTTAACCTGCAATTCACAATAGATAGTTAACAATAACACATAATAAAAAGATAATGGCTTTTTCTTTGAAAGATGTTATATAACATTTGTGATCAGAGTAATATGGAATACTAACATACCCCATGATACATTTTCTTTTTGAATGTAAATATCCTGTCAACACAAAAAATGATAAACCCAATAACATAAGTTGAACTGATGAAAGACAGTGCATAAATTGCTAAACATTTTATGTAAAAATGTAAGCAGTACAGAACACTGAAGAAATTAAGTATGATTTTAACTTAATTTGGCTTGAACTAGCTCATTACTTTCCTGTGTTTTATAATTTCTGTAATGACTGTATTGATTTTCCGCGGTTAGGTCGCTAACCCCACGCCTAGCCTTTTTTTCTCGGCTTAGGACTTAACATACTCTGAGGAGACTCTGACTTGTACCAAAGTGGAATCCGAACAGAAAACAACGAGTTGGATGACCGAGGGTGACATGGAGGAGATCATGTAAGGATAAGTTTTGAACCTGTTATAAGAGACTATAGAGAAGCAGACGAAATGATAATACGCTTCTGAAGGGAATAGTAATAGGGATTCATTATTTTGTTAAAATGTTTCCTACCAGGTCGATCTGGATACTACTCGATGTAAGCTAGGAGGAATAATGAGAACCACTAAGGTGCTTGCTCTATTTCATATATCTAGTGAAGAATGTAGCCTTTTTGATGAGTAAGTGAACATGAAATTAGGAAAAAATATAACAGATTTTTTATAGATATTTTAAATTTTCATGAAACAGTGAGAATTTAAAGGTATGGTACTCTACATATTTTAACTGTAGCATCAAAATATAACTTCTTTTAAAAGGACAGCTACAACAATTCACTTCTTAAACTTATCATGAAAAGCCATGGCTAACGAGGTCAGTTAGCTAACTTGCAGATGGGAATAGTTACTCATCACAAGAACTGTCAATCACAAACAATTGAGCTATAATAACCCATTCAAACAACTGAAAACACATAAACAAACTAGTTTTCATACAGTTATGTCATAGATTGCAATGATCCTGATATCAATCTCATGTAGGATGCCAAGGGAAGTACAACTAATGAGCTCGAGGCTAGAAAGAAGTAGTTATTTTACAGTACCTTAGTCTCTAATAGCTCTCAATTTCGTTGACGAAGTGTGTCTTAAAATAATCAAAATTAGGTCTTACAGAAAATTAGGATAGAATATTGGACAACTCAAGTTTTAATAAAAATGAAACGTACTTCAACTGCCAAAGCTGTTGATAAATCAAAATTGTTAATTAAGCAAAACACAGTTAGCAATATGATCAACATTCTGTAGGTTGTGACAGATGTATGGTAAGTTTCCTGATATGGCGTGATAGATATATATATATACATAGTACTAAAATCTATGTGAATGATTAAATTTCTTCTTTGCAGATGACCAAAGTCTAATTATGTGAATGAAGCATAGTTTTTAATTAATGATAAGAAAAGAATAAAAAACTAACTATAATGTGGTTAAATAAATAAACCAGCACTATAGCATCTGCATGCTAATATTCAAAACAATAAACTTCATTCAAGTAATTAGGCATTTTTGAGGAAGTGATTATGCTGAACCCATTTATCATTTAAATAAACGCCATTGGAAATACTACTAATGCTTTTCAACGCATTTGTAGTAGGGTTCAAATTCAGGACAAATTAGATACCGGTAATTATTTCTATGAATTAAGATTTCAATGGCCCAGTTAGCGAGGGCGATTCAAAAGGACATGTATCTATAGTTAACATTTTTTTATTCCGTTACGTTCCCAGTGGAACATAGGGCCTCGAACTAGAACTTTGAAGTTTCGGTAGCAGTGGCGTTTATTTTCACGGAGTGGGGTTGCTAGCCGCCTCATGCCTAACCCCTCATTTTTACCAGTCTTATTACTGGCTTAGAGAGGTAAAGGAGTGCGTCGGCTGGGGATTGAACTCCTGATCACATGCGTGGTTGGTCACCGACGCATCTATAAGTAATAAAGTAACACAACCGGTCTGTTGAATATTATAAGCAAAAATATGCCTACCTGGTGCAACTAGTCTCACTGTTAGCAGTTAGTTATGCATGCATAACTTTCTAAATGCTATGCATAATTTGTGTACTTGTCGATGACTCTGCAAGATGATTCCATCCATTTATTAGTGTTTCAGACTATATGTTCTAATATCACCTATATGGATGTGGATGTGGGTGAGTACGCAGACTAATCTAAAGTAGCATTAAGATACAAGTAGATATTTTTAGTCTACCTTGATATTAACAAACTCTTAAAAAGTCGTTGACTATAAAAGCCATTTCAAGGCAACGGTTTTACCCAAGTTAGTAAAAGTAATTCTGGTATTAAAATATCACAAATTTGTGGATTTCTAACATGTACTTCCGCCTTTATGCATTTACTAGAGAATGTACACTGATTTCAAAAAACCTACACCTCAAACACGTCGGTGGCGCAGCAGTAGAATGCTCGCTAACCCCGAATGTGGTCTGAGGTTCAATCCCAACCGACGCACTCCTTTACCTCGCTAGGCCAGTAATAAGACTGGTAAAGGAAGAAGGTTGGACAAGAGGCTAACAACCCCATCCCGTAAAATCAAATGTCACTGCTACCGAAACTTGAAAGCTCCAGTTTGAGGCACTATGTTCCACTGGAGATGTAAAGGAATAAAAAGCACCTTAAGTGAAAACTTTATTCGTCTCTTGACTTTGGTCTTTCATGTATCTTGGATAATCTGTGAAATGCAGCAGTTGTTAATATTTTCGTATCATGAACAAAATCTAATACAAATTTATAGCAGGACATTCTGATGCCTTATCCAATGTTATGGGTTATTCTTTCTAGGTTGAATGTGAGTAATGAAGATGAAACTTTTAAATTTAAGCGTTATTTAAGAAAAGACTGAAAGCCTAATCGTCAAAAGTGGCTAATATATGAGTCAACATTCTTTAGATAAACCAAAACTTACAGTAAAGATCATCCCTAAATATAAATATACAAATCAAAATAAATCAAATGAAACTAAGACAAATAAAACTATAATTATCATCACGTAATCATGATTTGATAGTGGTCAATTCCTTCAGTTATCTAGGAAGGATTGTTTCAGTGACAGGCGACATAACGGATGAAGATGTCAGCGCATGAATTCGAAAGGCAAGATGCACCTTCATCAATCTGAAATCGGTTTAGAAATCTTCTGCACTCAGCATAAACAACAGGACTCGTAGATTTCAACACCAATGTCAAGTCAGTCAGTTCTTCGATATGTGTCAGGAACTTGACACAACACGAACAACATTTCCAATAGGCCACTGCAAACTTTTATCAGCAGCTGTCTACCTTCGCTTGCTCTATGCTGAAGATCGAATAGCCGACCAGAAAGAATTAGCAGCAAGAAACTATGAGAAGAAGCTAACCAAGTACCTATCTTTCACAAATTTGTGGGAGGAAATGGAGGTGGATCGGGCGCACGCTGAGGAAACTGTCGACTAACATCGCCCTCCAGGCCATCGCTGGAGTAGATTCCAAGTGGGAAACGACGAGTGGGTCGTCGGTACAAGGGTGACGTGGAGGAGATCGTTCGAGTTGGAGGAGTGAGAGATTATGGACAGTCGTGGACTCAGCTTAAGAGGACGGCAGAGAATAGAACAAAGTGGAGGTGTGTCGTTGAAGCTCTATGTTCCACTCGGAACCCAAGGGAACAATAATAATAACAGTCATGATTTGTGAGCTTATAATAACACTAGTCATTCTTAAAAAACAACTTCTCACAGAACGTATTTAATATTCTGTAATAAGTAAAAGTTCAAACCAGAGGAAGTGATTGTGGATTTCCATAGCGATAATCCAGTCAATTAGTTAAACCACACGTTGAGTAACGCATAAAATCTAAAAACACAGGACTTTTCCAGTATACAGTACTATACTAAATATAAAGTAGTGAAGTAAAATATGCAAACCTCAAATTGTCAGGTGTTAGTGGCCGTATGCCGTCAAATGCACAATCACTCTGCATCATTAAGAAAAGACAGCATACTGTGTCAAAGGCGAATAAACAGAACACGAATTCCAGTTAAAGGAATAACGAGATTCGATAAATAATGTTCAACGGAGAAGAGTATATAGATAAAGCATATGCAGCAGTTAGTGTTTAACTCAAAGAGAATAGTTACAATATATCAAATGGAGTATTAATACATTGAGTTAAACTTCAACAGCAAACAAGTCATGATTATTAAGTAACAGATATGACTCATACTACTTATTAGTAGTGGTAAGTAGTACAAAGATGAATACAAAGAATAAGAGTGGATAGATAAGAAATGAATTAACAATGTGTTCTTAAGAAGTCAATACTTCATTGAAGATCTAATTGATAAAATAATAAAATAATGTCGTAAGCTTCACTGTGACCATTAGTCAGGTAACAGTTTAACTTGATATCATTCAGGTGTCTACAGTTCATATTTCACAATCGGTCTTAACACGGGTTTTCACTATACACACCAACTCACGAATGAATTAAAAATGTGTGGCGTAATTTCACTTCATTAACGAATACCTGAAAATTAATATTGGAATTTCCAGTCTCAAATATTCAAGTATTTCATAAAATACTTATTTCTCTATGGTATACAATGAACTGATATATATTCTTTAGAATTATGTTATATCTTTCTAAAAGACAGAAATGGTTTTTCAGTATTCATAAAATGTGTATACAATTGCCTCATGTCTCTTTATTTTCTTATTCTTAAGTATTTTAATAAAAATTGAATTATGATCCAAGAGTAAGATAAACTGATATTCAACAAATAATACAAGCTCTACGAGTTCAATGTATCAATAGCATCCAATTGATAAAAAAGAAACCTTTAAGCAGAAAAATATAAGTAAATATCAATTTTTGCCAAATTAATAATCCATTTCAGCATTCAGATATAACTAAACTTAACCACTAGATCGTACATTTCCAAATGTTGTTTAGTATCTTTTTAGGTGTAGTTAAATATAATAATAATATTAATAATATAGCAAAAATATTCATTCAGACATCTATAAAACACAAAGTAATCGAGCAAAGAATATTCTCTTCGATAAATTCCTCTTCCTCTGTTTACATGAACAGTAAACGCAATTCGGATAGTATCTTAACCGAAAAACATAGAGAAGCCCTGGATGTTCTCCGCAAAAATGATAACATAATAATAACAAGACCGGATAAGGGCTCAGGAGTGGTTATCTTGAACAAAGCGGATTACTTTGAGAAGATGAATACTATTCTTAATGATAATCTGAAATTCCAAAAAGTCTCCTCTTCTCTGGATCCGATTAAAAAGATAGAGATACAGTTAGCGGAAACACTGAAAAGACTGCAATAACAAGGCTTCATCTCACAGAGTCAGTACACATCACTTAAACCCACCGGAACGTTCACACCAAGACTATATTGCTCGCCTAAAGTGCACACAAATGGTGTACCGCCACGACGAGTATTAGATATGCTTAAATTCACCATGCCATCCGATAGCAAAATGGTTAGTTGAACTCTTACAGCCCCTTCATACTGAGTTGGTGAAATATAGTGTAAAGGATACTTTTGGATTCGTTGAAAGGATAAGAGATTTAAATGTTGATAATAAATTCATGATATCATTTCACGTATCTTCTTTATTCACCAATATACCTCTCATGGAAACAGTGGACTTTATATGTGAAGAACTCAAAAGACGAAACATCGATGTTAGCATTCCTATAACTTTTATGAAGGAGCTTCTCTTGAAATGTACAATGAATATCCACTTTTTATTTAATAAGGAACTGTATGGACAAATCGACGGTGTGGCAGTGGGGTCGCCACTAGGACCCATTCTAGCCGACATTTTCCTGGCGAAACTAGAAAATGGGCCTTTGAAAGATGTTATTATTGAACTCAAATTTTATTGTTGATACATGGATGATACTTTTTTGATTATGAAGAACGAAAAGGAAGCAAAGAACATCCTGGATAAATTTAACGAGGTACATCCTGTAATAAATTTTACTATTGAGAAAGAAAAAGACTCTATTATTTCATTTTTAGTTGTCCTTATGACCAGAAAAGAAGACGGCACAATAAGAAGAAGTGTTTATAGAGAACCTACATCAACGGGTCAGTACATACATTTTCTCAGCTTTGTGCCCTTGAAATACAAACGCAATCTAATAAAGTGCTTGGTCCACAGAGCAAGAGAGATTTGCTCGGATGAATGATTCGATGAACAGGGCGTCGGAGGCATAGTGGTTAGGACGCTCGCCAACCATGCACATGGTCCGGGGTTCGATAGCCAGCCGACGCACACCTTTATCTCGCTAAGCCAGAAATAATGATGGTGAAGAGAAAAGGTTAGGCTTGAGGCTAGCAACCCCATCCTGTAAAATAAACACTGCTACAGAAACTTCAAGCCACTAGCTTGAAGCCCTATGTTCCACTGGGGAACGTGAAGGAAAAAGAAACATGATTATTCATCTAACCCATTGTAAGAAAATATCAGAAAGTAAGAAGCCCAAAACAGTTACATAATCGCAGTTCGGGAATATATGTTGTGTCACTAAGTGAAAGAAGTGGAAATTTTCACGTTTCCATATTTTCAATAAATCCTTGAATGATTAAGTCATTACGGCGAGACCTAATGCTACATTATTTTATCCTGTGTTAATTTCTGAGTGCTCTCTACCGAAGTATAATTTAGTGCATTACCGTTAGCTTTTTCCCTATTAAGGTCAGAAAAGTTATACGTTAACCTCTGAACTTTAACCCAAAGGGTTGTTCATTGAATTCCTTTATACTCACAATTTGTTTCGGTGGTAGAATGCTCCCTAACCACGCACGCTGTCCTAATTTGATTCCCGACCGATGTACCCCTAGACCTCGCACAACAAGCAGTAAGGCTGGTGAAGATGGAACGTTGGGTGTGAGGTTAGCAACCGCATTCCATAAAAAACAACACCACTAGCTTTAGAGCCTGAAGAAATATGTTCCACTCAGAAAGTGAAGAAATTGAAAAAACAATTCGAAGTGATTAGAACTGCCCATTAAAGTTTTTTCAAAAGAATGGTTACTGAACAAAGAATATTCTTTTCGAAAACACTTTCATTAGATTCTACAGTTATATATACATTATAGTGAATTAATAAGTGTTATTAACAGCATTAATGTTTAAATAACATCAAATCAATAATAATAATATCGGTGGACTACAGTTCTATAGCATTAGCATAACAATACACCGAATATCAGAAAAATTAGGAAAGAGAATTATACAAATTCATGAATTCATAGTCTTCACTGAAGGCCAGGGCAGTAGTAGTGGCTGGCTGGACTTGCCTCTTTTGCACAGAAAGCACTGGTTGTTTCACGCCAATCGCCATAGCGTCTGCTGTTTGGAATATTGGGTACCTGGATGTTTGTTGCAGTCGTATGTATAAAGGCTGTTATGTATAGATATAACTGTAGAACCTGATGATAAAGTTATCAAAAAGAATATTCTTAATTCTAAGTAAGCCATTAACAAACCCTCATATTTCAATGTACCTTGAATGTCCAGTACAAATAAAACACAGTAATGTGTATGGCTGAAAAACTATTCAACAGTTTATTACTACTTTCCAAAAGAAATGAACTGCAATAATTTCTTTGAGAAAGTTAATTCACAGTATTCTGATTATTATTCTTTTATTTTGTACCTACTAACAAAGTAGATAGTAGTATCTTATTTTAACTTTTAAAACTTCTATTTTCTTATCGTTTTCATTAGCAGCACACATTAAAATTCTCTGTTAAAAAATAAACATGAAATTTTACACTTCGGTCAGTTCTAAATTCAAGTCACACGATTGAATAAGTACATTTAGGAAAAAAACTGAACATAACACTTGACACTTTGTTTTAAATTACCAGTACAATGTGCAACATCATACCTAAAAGTGGTATGATAAAGTTATTGTACTATTTATTATTCGTTTCCTTTTTTTAGCTGACACCACTTCTAATTATTTGAATGGTATATTTCACTAATAACTAGGAGCTTATGTGACAATGGTGCTATTTCTAAAATCAGTAGATGTTGGAAATCTTAGATGTCCTCACCACAAAATGATGTACCATAGGCTCTTCTCATAGAAGTGTAAATTGTAGTTGTATAAGAGCTCCAGACTAAAATGGAACAGCTACCTAGTAGCGATTAGCTTCAGTGCATCTCTAGGTGATATTAGTTAATGATGACATTTGCTTTTAAATTTAGTGTTTATTTTCAAATCCGATTAGATTAACTATTTCATTGTATTATGAGATTAATCAGAAAATATTACTTTGATAACCCTTCATTATGTACCCCTAAAATGACCACAATGCTGCATGCTAAGTAATTCACAATGGGAAACTCACGGAATCCTTCAAAGTGAGGACAGGAGTAAGACAAGGCTGCCTACTACCGCCAATGATTTTCCTGATTGCAGTAGATTGGATAATACGACAAACAACGGGCAGTGAGGAAACCGGCATAAAATGGAGCCTAACGAAAAACTTGAAGGATCTGGACTTCACCGATGATATATGTTTGATTTCTCACAAACTGGAAGATATGCAAGTGAAAAGCAACAAGTTGTTAGAAGAAACATCAAAGATAGGAATTCACTTCAGGTGAACATAGAGAAAACAGAGGTGATGAAGATTCCTGGAAAAAAACAACAACAGACAACGATCAGCATAAATGGAAGGAACCTGAAAGAAACAACCTCCTTCACCAACCAACCTGGGAAGCATCGTTTCAACTACAGGCGGAACTGACGAGGATATCAAAGCAAGGATCGGGAAAACCAGACAAGCTTTCACTACTCTCAAATCTGTGTGGAGGTCAACAGCACATCTCAAACAAACTACACACCTTCATTAACAGTTGCCTTCGCTCAATACTACTCAAGATCAGATGGCCAGAAAAGATCAGCAACAGAGATCTCTGGGAGCAAACGAACCAGGAACCGATTGTGAAACAAATAGGCAGGAAGAAATGGAGTTGGATTGGCGGGCCATACTCTGAGGAAACCATCAAGTGACATCACTAGAAAAGCTCTTGAGTGAAAACCGAAAGGGAAAGCGGCGAGTTGGTCGTCAGTATGAGGGTGACTTGGAGGAGGTCGTGTGAAGAGGAGATGAAAGCGTGTAGGCAGACTTGGAGCCAGGTGAAAACTCTAGCAGAGAACCGAACGCAATGGAGACGCATGGCTGAAGCCCCATGTTCCCCTAGGAATTAAAGGAAACAATAATAATAACAAAATGACCTCAAATAAAGGAAGTAGTCATTCTCTCTAGGTTCAGAAGACGTTGGTTATGCGTGTTTGACTGAGTCAATAAACTGCTAATGTTTTATTAGGTCATAAAGCGGATATTCTTCTTCTCAATCTTCTAAACTTAATACAATAGTAATGAGTTCTCCCAAAAAACTACCTTGTAGATTTCAGTATTTAGGTTCTGTCTCTATTTTCAGGAACCATGGAGCGCTTAACATCCATTTCATCTTGTCTTAGAGCTCTTCAGAAGTGAGCATGCACGGCCCCACCAGGGATCCAAATGGTTAGCTTAAGGCTCTTAGATCAAGCTGGTTGACCATTCAGCCACTTGGGCTGAAATTCAATGACCCATGGATTCTAACTTAGTCATAGTTCAAAAATACCTTCTAGGTGTTGAAAACAAAAATACTCCGTGAATACATTGGGCAGATCAAGATTTACACATTACCAGATCTTTTTCTCAGTAGTACATAAAACATAAGCACCAACCTGACAAAACTAATGATTAGATAATTTCGTAACAAGAAACCTTCATTAAAACAGTGAATAGAATCCTAGCCTCTTTTTGTATAGAAAGCAGTACAAAAAGTGATGGTGAAAGTTAAAATACATCATATTAAAGCCCATAAATTCACCGAGAAGTGCCATCAATACTCATTAAGAATTTAAATCCCCTACTTAATTAAAATTAAAAAACTGGAGATGTTGAAATTATCTTTCCCTGTATTTTAATAGATTTTGTTTACTGTATTCGATGAGAATCTACTCTCAGCGTTTGTTTTTCTTATGAATAAAGTTTATAGTGCTAAGACACTAGGTTTGGTCAAAAGGGAAACAGTATACTACTTTAAAGTCCAACGAGGATTTCATTGCAAACTAGTTATTCGCTCATATCTCAAGGCATAAACAATTATTATTATTATTCCTTTAGGTTCTGAGTGGAACATAGGGCTTCAAAAGTACATCTCCATTCCATCTTGTTCTCTGCAGTCTTTTATATCCAGCTGCACGATTGCTCACAGACTTTCATCTCCTCCTTACATGACCTCCTCTATGCCACCCAAGGACACAAGCCCAAGTGGTGATTTCCCATTCGGGCTCAACACAAGGGCCTGGAGCGCAACATCACCCAGTGACCTCATCAGTGTGTATCCGATGCATCTCCACTTTCTTCTGCATATTCGTTGAGCAGAAATTCTTGTTGATAATTCTTTCTGACCATCTGAAATTTAGTGTGGAGCGAGCGAAGGCAGGCAG
The DNA here is from genome assembly GCA_944472155.2 of Trichobilharzia szidati. Classification (NCBI taxonomy): domain Eukaryota; kingdom Metazoa; phylum Platyhelminthes; class Trematoda; order Strigeidida; family Schistosomatidae; genus Trichobilharzia; species Trichobilharzia szidati. The sequence goes on from OX235272.1 coordinate 72,224,540, forward strand.
CTGTTGATAAAAGTCTGCAATGACCTGTTGAAAATGCTTTCCATGACGCGCAAAGTCTCTGAACCATATAGAAGAACTAACTTAATATTGGTACTGAAAATCCGAATTTCGGTTGTTGAAGCTGAGTGCAGAAGTCTTCCATACTAATTTCAGACTGATGAAGGTCTGAATTACATTTCCAATTCTGACTTTGACATCTGTGCTGCCATGTTTACTAGCCGGTCCTAAACCTGGGAAAAGAGGGAAGCTTCTGTAGGACACTGGCCACCCTACACCGGAAAATCAAACACACTGGCTAAAGAAACCTCAACGCACAGAGAAAAATATCGAATATAATTATCGTTATACCTCATTTTGAAGAAACTTTTCTACTTTCTTCTGTAAAGGGATAGCTAATATGTACTCTGTGTTCTTCTCTAAAATAAACTTTAATACTTTGCATGTCTTAATGGATGCATTTCTGTTCTTTTTGGATTATTTAACGAAACCTTCTTCATTATGTTTTACCTTCACCCATGTCTTGCTTACAGTTATTCTTTTGGATGGTTTGAGGAGGACAAGATTTTCCAAGTGTAGAATTACTGCTTACTATGATAAGACAAAAGAAAATCATTAAGCCTTCATTGACTGATAATGGAAGCTTTATTTATTGAATCAACCAAAAATACCTGTAATAGGAATGATTCAACACCTGTCCCAGACATCTGGAAAACTCTACTACCCTTACGACAAATACGAAAGAATAAAGAGAACTATAAAACTCATGTTTCAAAGTCGTGTGACTATGATTGATATGATTATGAACAATAAATTGTGTTCGAAAAGTCACTGTGTGATATGTCTGATAAGCAAATTAATATGGGATTGCATACTACTACAGTGCCTAAGTTTTACACATATTTTAATAAGCCTTCGTTTCCCCCTCAATTCACCAGTGATATCATCCATTCTGTTGCATATTAGATTTCCTTCAAAGGTATAATATTCTTCATCACTGGCTTTTCTATTGATACACTCTCTTTTTGTCTGTTCAATGAATCATTTTCGAGAGCTGCACCGTCGTATTTATATTTAACAGCAGAAGTTAATCGTGATGAGATAAGGATAAGATACTACTTTTGGCCACTTTAATGTGAATGCATCAATTTGCTTGTTCCTGTAAACCAAAGTATATCAGCTATACACAGTGTTAACTCGGAAAACATATTCTGGAACACTGTCCAATTTGGCTACCCAGAGGCGAAAAGAAGAATGCGAGCAGTTCTATTCTTGAACACCTTGTCACCTGTAGATATCATACATTACTGCATGACTGCTTCACAGAACTACACAGAGTTCCTCAACATAGCTCAGAAGGACTTTGAATACACCATTTATACTTAAACACAGACGAAAAACTGGTTATTTGATACCTGAAACTGAACCTCTGCGTTCAGAAGCATTACATACACTCACTTGCTTCACCATGACAAGAGTAACATTCTTGACATAATTTTGTTTCATTTTATTGTTTTAGCTTATTATTATTTTATAATGATAATAATTATTATTACTACCACTGTTATTGTTTATTAGTAATATTGCATCTATCATACAAATTTTATACAAAAAATTCACCTTAATTCCATTACCTTTTGCCCATTTTGTACATTTGGACTGATCATTCATTTTTCACACTTATTATGTATTTCCAAACTCTGTCTCTTTGTTCTAATCCACAGTTAGTCATCCCATTCTAGATCACATCTTGCATTATTATATTATTTATTATTATTTTACTCCTTTAGGTTCCCAGTGGGACACAGGGCTCCAAGCTAGAGCTTTGAAGTTTCGGTAGCAGTGGTGTATTTATTTTTACGAGATGGGGTTGCTAGCCGCCTCATGCCCAACCTTCCCTCTTTACCAGTCTAATTACTGGCTTAACGAAGTAAAGGAGGGCGTAAGCCGGGGATCGAACCCTGAACCACGTGAGTCGTGGTTGGCGAGCATTCTACCGCTGTGCCACCGATGCACGCAGTAGATTTCACAGAACACAGCTGCCAGTATCTGATTAGTTTTATAAACTCTTTGTTAAATATAAATGTGACTGTACAGCTGCTGGGAATGATTCGTCGAAAAGCAAAACTCGCTGTTACGCCTTGTTTTGTATATAACTCAAGATGGAAATTTTCCGTACATTCCTGTTTTGCTTTCTTCACACATGACTTACTATGTTGTTATAAAACCACTCACATTAGTTAAACTTATGATCCGAAATTTTCTATTCAAGGTGTTTCTACATTAGATTATTCTTATGTGAATAGTTTCCTTTAAGAAATTTAACCAGCAGTCTTGTCTAATGGTGTCAAACTGAACTATTCTAATGCCAGGCTGCTGATTTTAGTTTCAGATGTGAGTAAGTCTTATGCGAATTACTTTAGTCACGTGATTCTTGAAGTATCAACGGCATTGTTATAGAAAGTAATTCGAATATTTCTCATCTCGATATCGATTTCTCTCGTAATTTTTGTCGGTCACCTCATATCTTGTTGATTTCAAAAAAATGTTTCGCGAGACCTAATACATTAGGAAGCTGACATTCTCTAGCTTAACTCAACCTCTTTTTTAACAGTTTATTAATTGATGTGTTCTGCTCATTCCTTGTTATTGTTTCCCTTTATTCTTCCCCAAGTTTCTGGAAAACGTCTATGCCATCTAACGTTGTACTTTAAAGCCTGTAAGCAGGGTGAGTGGTGTATCATTGATCAAACTAACTAATATTGGTAATGATAGGCAGATTGTTTCATGCAAACAGTTACCTAGGGCCATCTTGTCAGATACTAAACACCTTCATCTTTCGAACTTTCTCCTTGTATCTCTTCAGGAAAAACTAGAAGAAATTTCATCAGAATTCATGCTCGTACGACTGAATGTAAAAATCCAAACACACCCTATTTAGCCTGATATTGTATGAAGAGACAAATGTCAGGAATGAACTAGGTAATCTACTTCATTATCTGTAAATAAACTGCTACTTATTTCTAGCATCATTCTTGTATTAACTTCAGATTTTGCAGTTATCTAATTTTTTTAGTTACAGGATTTCATCATCAGCTGGCATCGGTTAGAGAACCATTGAAAAATCTGGGACAGCTGTTTCGTCAGCCTAGTTTGGGACTCTTCATCATTACGCACCTGCCGGGTTTGAACCCAGGATCTCTTGAGTTCGCCGAAGACACTGGTTGGTGGTCGTGGAAGTTCAAATTCATAGGCCACTGGATCGGGTCTCAGGAGCTTAGTAGTCTACCAGTTGGCCTCGTAACCAGAAGGTCCTAGGTTCGAATCACCCTATGGTGGGTGCGTACGGATGAAGAGTCCCGAAAAGGACGAAACAGCTGTTCACTACCCCCAGGTTTGCCAGTCGTTCCCTAACCGATGTCAGCTCATGATGAAATCCTGTAACCAATTAATCAAATCCCTACAAACCAATACTTGAATAATTTGTTTTTATGTGTAAGTGGAGCTAAATTGTAGCAATATGTGCTTGCTGAAAATTCCATTTTCCATAAAAATTATTATCTGGAATAAAGTGATTATTATTATAATTAATTATCATTGCTTCTCCGAAGACGCTACTCTATATATTAATTATGTCTATTTATAAGTAACATAGACATTTCAATTTTTGTTTTTTACTCATCTGGTGAGTCATAAAATTGAATCGCATTTTGACCGTAATTATCCCTTTTTATTGTTACTACTTGTGATGCTTAACTTCGCTATGTGATATTTATAACTGTGAGTGCTTGTACGGTTAACAAATGTTATGGCTGAAGTGATATCTAGACAAAATCATCAATATAAATAGGTTTAAAAGATCTCTTAACGTCAATTTTATGTCCTGTCTCTATAATATGTTTCGCAATAGAGGAGCTAGGTCTCCTTCTCTCACCATTAATGGGTTCTGAAGATTCTATTTGCTTCTGGCGTCATTTAGAAATGTGCTCTGAAGCCAGCACTTACTTGCAGAGATCGATGAGTCCTCCCTATGTATGTGTGTCCACACGTACATTCGAATTGGTAAATACAGTGGGATGTGACATCATTTTCACATTTTCTTAGGGCTTAGGGGAATATATCGGCTTTACATTCGCAATTATTATGATCTTAGCTGCATAAAAAGTCTTTTTAACGACAGCGTTCAATTTCTGTCTAGTTGTCAAGCTGCCGAAGTGACACATATAGGATAGCTTGAAATATACATCTTTCTTACTGGAGAGTTGGAGATTGAGTGGTAACTTTAACACGGTACATAAGCAAACTTACAATTTTTAATTGGCTAAGCTGACATTTTTTGTACAATCACTGATCGTCGGTTAACTCATGTTTTTATTCCTTTGCATTCCGGGCCATCAATGTGATTATGATTGCGATCAGTAATAAATTGTGCTCGAAACGTGGTCATCAGTAAATATTACTGTATAACACTGTGAAACTCCATCAATACAAATTTTACCCATCATGAAATAATGGGTAGATATAGATAGATATACTGGCTTCACATTCTCAAGTAATATCATATTAGCTATATTGAGAATGTGAAGCCAATATATCTATCTAAGCTCTTTGAACATGCGAAAAATGATGTCACATCCTACTGTATGTACCAATTTGAATGTACGTGTGGAGGGAGGACTCATCGATCTCTGCAAGTAAGCGCTGGCTTCAGAGCATATTCCTAAATGGCTCCAGAAACAAATGGAATCTTCAGAACCCATTAATGGTGAGAACAGGAGACCTAGCTCCTCTATTGCGAAACATCAATATAAAGCCAAACCTGTACAATCTACACAGGCCACTGAGTTTAGGTGTGAAACTGTCATTTTATTCTTCTCCGCTATTCAAAAGTATTAAAACTGTCCCATAGATTGCTTCTAATGATCTAATCGTACTGAATATTCCGTATATCGCTATGAGATGACATATTGCTTTATTCTATTAATAAAAATAACAATAAATAGGCAATTTCTTTGTAACCGCTTCAATTAAAGCTTCACAATAATTAAAGATACGCGAAGTATCAGGATGCAGAAACAGTCACAACCCAACGCAATACACCGTGGTAACAGCCTGATATATTGATGTAAGGCCATGACTTGCGGAATGATATAATTAGAAAGTAGTGATAGATATCTACCTACATCTGTGATTGCTGGTTCAAAATTAAATGATTGGGACAAAATTATTTGTGAGTGTATAGACTGGGAAGATATGTAAGTAAGTTGGTGAAGATTATAATTAAACTGCTTTCATATATATCACGTTTGGGAACTTCTCTATCTTATAGTCGATCGGATTAGTCACAGACGTTAAACGTGTTACTTCTGGTTGCACAAATCGAGCTCTTTTGTTTGGATTCTTATGGCTACTGCTATTTTGTCGAATTCGAAGTCTAACTGTATTTGGTCAATTAGCAGAAACATGGTAAATGACAGAAAATGGCTGGTCCACAGTTGCCGTTACGGTAATTCTGGACTAGTTGCGGTGGTATATAGTTAGTTATAGTTTTTATTAAATCTCTCTTTAGCTACAAAAGAAGGTATGGTTCCTAGAATAACGTGACTGGATCTACAGGATACAACAGATAAATACACGGATAAGTAGCTAACCTGGGGGGGCTTAATTTTCAGTTTTGATGTCACCAATAGACCTGTGTCAAATATGATTTATAATTTCCCTTCATTGGATATTCTTCGAATAAATCTTTTTATATAAGGGAGAAAGGAAGTGTGTGCGAAGCTCTATTCTGGAACACCTGATCGACTTCTGCCACTCTGTCAACCCTGACCATGATTTCAAGATAATATATAGAATCCATGCTAACTTTCCGCGTTTTCTTCGTTACAGACTTCTAAAGACAGCTGAGGCCTTGGCAATTCATGACTTTAAGCCAGACCTTTGTGTACAAAAGAAGTATGTACAATCCCTACTTCTGCCTTGGCCGTAGAGGGATAGACATTTATTTATTTTGTTTATTTAGTTATTCTATGTACTTTTCCCTTATTACTATTATTATTATTACTATTCTCACTCTGAATCTTTTCCACTTGACCCAATTGTCATTCTAAACTCAAAATTATTTATTTTTATAATATTGAATCCTATCTTATCAAATTTCACACCATGTTATGTAACATTTTATATTCGTCTACTAATCCTATAATTATGTACCCCTTTCCAAAATCTATACACCTTATGTATTATTCTATATATGACATTAATTATTTTGCCACTTGACATTAAACTATGATTATAATCACAAATATTTTAATTGCATTTCATACTATTATTATTTCATGTATTCACACCTTTGACCTAATTCCCTCACCGGATATAATTTCTTAAAAACCATATATATACGATTGTACAGCTTGATAATAAATTCGTTGAAAATAGTCTCTTCGCTGAATATTGTGTTCTTAATGCTAAAATGGGAATTATTAAATTATATATATCTTCTGATAAGTTTACCCAGATAATCCTTATCAAGAAGTGTTTTTGTAAGAACATCAGTTCTTCTTCGATGGTATCATCTGAACACATCGCCTTTATTCTTTGGCTTAAAGTCTTTGTAATTTTTCGTTCGCATTTACACTGATTAATATATTTATTTTAAAAGATTATTATGAATGGCTTGGTAAAACGTCTTATGTTGTCAGCCGTAAAACTGTCTGCGATAATTTGAAATTAAAGTTATTCAGTTAAAATTTCGCAACCCTATGCGGGGTCGTTTTTGACGCAAATCACCTGAAGCTACAGATTTCAACGACTTAACTGTTTTATTTTCGCTTTCAATGGAGAATTTAATTACTCTTGAAATCTTCTCATTTTCTTTTGTATCACTGGGAAACTAACACATTTCCCTTGACAGGAAAAACTCCTAAAGCCTATTTTCTGCAGTTAAAAATCAACTTATGGGATTCAGCCTTTGTCTAAAGAATTAGGCTATACAAATTGTTAGTGTTTAGGTGAAGGACTGATCACTACCACCCAAAATAGGCAAAACATTATTAACATTTCTAATCTATATATATATATATACATACGAGGTATTATGAGGAGTCCTATGATGAAAATCTCTGCTCCCAAGTTCGTGCATTTCGGCTGTGAAAAGTACACACCTGAAGGTATTTACCTCTCCTCTGTCATTCAAACTTGCTCAAGTACTGAAACGTACTGCTGATTGTGACTAGACTCAAACTTCTGGTGGTTTTCGAAAAGTTAAAATTATACGCTGAACTATAAATTTATAAAGACTTAAAGTTTTGAATTTCAGAAAATCCTATTTACTATTTTGATAAAAGATCATTAAATCCCTTCGTCAAACAATACATATATTAACTGATATGTAGCTTCACTTCAGCTTCTCATTTTCCCCAGTGACCTAAAACAATAAAAAAATAAGTGTAAATAATTATATTTTTAAAGGTTTAATCATCTGAAGAAATTAATATGCAAGTTTTATTCAAAAATTTCCACATTAATCCTATTGGCTTAAACATGCAGAGCAAAAATCCTAAATACTCTTAGGTAGAAAGATACTATTTGCTAAGAATACATTTATGGGATTGTTACATCTGAAAATCTCAAAGCAGATTCCTTCAAGAACTGACATCACCAAAGGATCATTGAAAATCATGTGGCACTGGATATCTATCTCGTCCTGTTTCAGGACTCCACGAGAGTTTAAATATAGGACCTTCAGGATACGAAGCAAGCCCGTCTATCATCCGGCTACTGCTCGATTTTGGATAAAGAAGAGGCCCCCTGAGGCTCTAATATGAAGCTATGTTCGCTTTGGCTGAGAGTGGTCCTATACTATGAAATGACAGACGTCTAAATTTATGAGCTATTGAATTGCAGCCCAGTGACCGAAAAGTCAGTATTCCTGCCCTTTAATGGGAAAGTCTTGTACTTCATCCCTGATAGGGTTGTGAGATAGCTTTCTCAGAGCTGCTTGATTTTGACTGATTCTCTAGCTGATCTCAGTTCAAAATGTACACTGAAATTTACCAAATCCTTAAAAATCCGAAATCTTAACATCTAGAAGCATTAAAAACTTCGACTTTAACCAACTATTTCTAACTTCCAAAATTTCTATTAATCTCCTGTACGCTTTCGAGAGTAGAAAATTTAATTACCGTTTACTGTTAGATTTCAAAATAACCAAATGGTCTAAATATTGAAACAAATATTTTGTTTATTTCGGTCCAACATAATTTCTCTGCATTTAGCATTAAGATATTACCAGCAACTTAGTTATAACAGTATTTTTTCATAGTAGGAGTTATGTAATGCCCAAGAAAATTCAAGTCTTGTAGACAAACTTACAGCTGTCAAACATAAATCATGCTTAAAATGAAAAGTCTTGATTTTTGTCGCAAAGAAACTATACTTGACCAATACTGTCTAAATTGAAAAGATACGAACTAAAAAGTTTCATTTCTACGTGCTTAGAATCGTTAGCAGAGTGTATCAAGAACCATAAAAAAGATAATGTCCCCTTAGTTTCCTTTATCGCATCAAGCAAAACTATAATCCTTGACGCCGTCGCTCAGTTAAAAGAACTGAGACTGATATATCTTAAGCCTAGAATAGTTTTAATGCTAAGAGCCTCTTGGCTGAGCCACTTGTTTCGTTCTTTTCATTAATGCCTGGATAAGGATTATTCATGAATAACTGATCAGTCACTGAGCGGCAATTAACTTTGTGCTTTACAGTCAAGTGCCAGGTAAGGAGAGGAAATCAGTCGACGAATTTGTGAAGTTACATTGAGATGGTTGGGACATGTGTTACGCATGCGTGGCCATCGATCGCCTTCTTCAACGGGTGATGTCAGCTGACTTACATAGGATCAGGTTGAAGAAGAGGTAGTAGTGGTCAAATGAAAACATGGCTTCATCAGTCAACGAAATCCACAACAGTTAGTTTAAGCCAGCCGCTACGTTGGGAAGTGTAGACTACTTCCTGGTCAGGATCCTCGGGATGGTAGGAACCAGTGGCTGCAGACAATTGGTAGTATGGCCCAAAATCGTTCTCGATGATGGCGCAGATGCATTCACTCTTTGTCATTTATAATATCTAATAGAATCCTATTGTTCTTCCATATTACTATTCTTTTTGCCTCATATTTCTGTTAATTGTCTCTCTTTTGAATCTCTCTTTACTGTCTTTCCTTACTTTGTGTATTACATGGAGTGTAGCAACTCAAAGTGCTGCACATCTGAGTAAATTTCTATGTTGAAACAAGTCAGTCAGTCAGTGTGCTTTACAGTACTGAATACTAATTAGTGCTAATAAATACGGAGTGTTAGTCTTGACCTTTCTGTGCTTTACCTTTATGAATTGAATTGTAAATAAAATGCCCTGTGACGATAAGTTTCCCAATTTATTGACTACTTTTCAGATTTCTATAATCACATACTGATTAAACATCATCAAATGAAAAGATAAAGTGAGTCTTACCTTCTGATTATTTTGGATTCCAGTACAACTTTCCAGTTGGTTTGCATTTTTTCAGACCCTGTTTGAAAATAAGAATTATGAATAACAACAAGCGGGAATATTCTCACTGATGTACTTGTTAATTTACTGTCTAAACGATTTCAACACACCTGAAGAAACAAAATACCACAATGCAAGGCAAGCATTGAACTCTTTTACTATCCACAGTCAAGGAACTGCACATATCTCACAACTAGATTATTATTTTTTTATATTATTAGACAGAATGAAAGTTTTTAGCTGGAGAATTTCGTCAGACTTCGCAATCTGAGCTAATTAGCTTGAAAATATTATGCCATTTTTTGTATCATTTGAACCAAGAAAGGGAAGAAAATGTTAACCAGACGAGTAATAGTGAAGAGTGGTCTGGTGTTTCTCGATGTTTCCTGCTTTTTCCAGCTAATTTCTACCACTCATGAGATATGTTTTTACCGGCTATTTCAGTATCATGCTAAGACAGAGTGTTTATCTAAAGTAACTCAATCAAGATGCTTCACCATCGATAATACCAAGTTCTCGACTGCTTGAAAAAATAATAAACTTGTGTATACATGAATTTGATGAGTTTATGAATTGTGAATTTGGTTTTAGCTGTTTACATATCAGTGTTTGTAAATTCAGTTAGGCCATTGTTTTGTCAGGGGATGAATAAGGCAGAAGTATTCACGCATAACAAAGTTCTGATTGAGATTGTGATTTTCATGTATAAATTTCATTTGAATATTTATCTAAGTATATTTAATTCAGATCTATGCATAATAATGAAAACTGCACCTAGAAGTCTTCCAAACCACTATTTCTTCTGAAAATTTTTAAAAGGTTTACGTCATCGATATTTTACACCCGTTCTTCGACTACTGTGGAGCAATAATTTTTATGTTCACTAAAACTGGCGAAAGAAAGCAGATAATGGATAAAACCTATTTCAGTGGTTTACTATTCGCTCCACATATTTATTTATTCCTTTACTTTACACATAGGCTTCAAGCTTGGGCTTCGAAGTTTCAGTGGCAGTGGTTTTATTTTAACGGAATGTGGCTGCTAGACTCATGCCCAACCTTCCCTCTTTACTGGCCTTATTACCGACTTAGTGAGGTTTAGGAGTACGCCGGCTGGAGGTTGAACCTCACACATTTGGTGTGGTTGACGAGTATTCTACCGCTGAACTACTGACACTAATGATATAGATTGGTTACTAAATGATGTTGGCGATTTCGGTAACAGAATCAACTGAACAGCTGTCCCTGGCTATCAAATATCCTCAGCAATTCATCCAGTGGAACGACTAAGTCTCTAGCTTTCATGATGGCGACTATCATGTGAACTGATCTCATATGTCTAAAACACAATGTGCAACACTTAAACTGAACTAATAGTTAAATTACTCTCCACCAACTTAGAAATTTAGCCAAAATATAATAATTGAGTTTAGAAACAGGCATGGATCAGCTTTAACACACCTTTGAACAATTTGATTGTATAGTAAATTCATCAAAACTACATCATGAGTCTGTCAATTCATAAGCAAAACTGAAGTTGACAGGGTTTATCACAAAACAAATGGAAATATGTCTGGAAAATTGATTACCTGACACAGGTATTCCGGTTGGACTTCATCACTAATCAACGTCAATGCTTGCTGAAGATACACCGGACCCATAATAGTACACTGGTGATGATAACAATAAAAGTAAAATATATTCATGGGATTGAATGCTTCCGATATGTTCCAAGTATATATAAATATATATTCAGGTAAAATTAGTTTAAATCTACCTGTTGTTGTTGATATTAACAAATAAGGTTTATTCAGAGTCCTAAGAGAAGTTACTTTATTTCGAACACATGAATTGATGTGACTCAGTGATTGAGTATAAACTTTGACACGAAGCCACTAAGCTAATGATCTCTCCATATCATTCCTTCTCAAAGGGGATCAACAGTAGCTTGAATAGCTCAGTTGAAAAGTCCTCAACTCTAATAATGATTGACGTATGTCCAAAACTCAGAGGATTAGGAGTCTTTCTGAATTGTAGAAACAGCCTGTTTATAAGATAGAGAACCTCCTTACAATTCATGAGTAGCATCTAATATCTGGTAGTGCAATTGTATAAAAACACCTAGAAATTCACATTTAAGATAATTCCATCCTGGAGATAGGCACATAGCATATACAATAACGTTTCTTCAAAACATTGCTCTAAGCAACTCTAATGTTTTTAAATGAAGCCAGTTTTGAGCTTAGTTATGAATTACATCTCGTCTTAGTTTTCCAAATAGCAAACTGATGAGTTTTGGAAAAACATCTACTGTATAAATTGAACAAACCTTCCTAAAGAAGGGTGAATCTGCTTTTGAATACTTCAGACAAGTTCTGTACTCTGAAAGGGTTTTTTGATTACAGGATTTCATCATGAGCTGACATTGGTTAGAAGACCATTGGAAAACTTTCAGGGAGTACTGGACAGCTGTTTCGTTGGCTCATTCTGGGACTCTAAAGCAGGACTCACCAACCACGGGGTGGTTCGAACGCAGGACCTGCTGTTACTGGGCAACTGAGCTCGTGGAGCATTCAAACACTGGGACCTTATCCAACGGCCAGTCCATGAATTCCAACTTCTACCAATTCACAATATGGCGTATCCAATAGTGAATGTCATCGGTGGGGAGTATTAGTCGTCAGAACCGACCTTCTGTACCCCACTGGTCACGAATTCGCACTAGAACCCCAGGTAACTACCTACTTAGATAGAGTCAGTCGCTAGCGAGCATCTCATTGATATTCAAGTATTGATTTGCAGGGATTTGATTTATTGGTTACAGGATTTCATCATGAGCTGACATCGGTTAGAGAACCATTGAAAACCAGCAAAGAGTACTGGACAGCCGTTTCGTCCTAGTTTGGGCGTGAAGACAGATACTCTCCGAAGAAATTGGTTAGTGGTCACGCTATGTCGTGAATTGACAGAAGTCGGAATTCATGGACTGGTCATTGGATCGGGTCCCAAAGACTAATGGTCAACGACCTTGCCTTGTAACCACAAGGTCCTGGTTTCGAGCCCCCTTTTGTGTGCGTGTACTACTGAAGAGTTCCAAACTAAGCTGAAGAAATAGCTGTCCAATACTTCTTGATGGTTTCCAATGGTTCTCTGATCTATGTCAGCTCATGATGAAATCCTGTAACCAATCAATCAAATCCCTACAAACCAATACTTGAAAGTGTTTTTATTTTTATTCTATTCTAAAACCTGGTTATAACTTACGTGGAGTGACCTTAATCTTTGTTCTCCTTCTTTGTGAAAGATTCAATGAATCTTTAGAAGCTAGAGAGAAATTTCTTTAAATCATGCTCTGAGAGATACATATTCAGAACATCATCTACCCTGAGGTTGTAGATATACTTCCCTCACGATTTTCAGCAGAAATTCCTATCGGTCTCATCGAATTAGTTTGCATTAACCCTTAGAATTATTTTTCTATTATTTCATATTACTACATTCAAAATCGTAAGTATAACAAGATATTCAACGTTTCATTTCATCTAAAGTGGATTTTAGCTCTGATATTTAAGGAAATTCTCTAATAAGTAAACATCCTTTTCATTACCAGACAGGCTTTTAAATATGCACCATTCGATTAATTTCTGAGTGTCTTTCACTTAGAAAATACTTTAAAGAATTGAAGTCATTATTGTACTAATATTTAAATCAACCATAAATTATTTTTCCATCCCACCTTCAAATTAAGCGCTTAACCCGCTTATACATTTTCCACTGAATATCTCTGTGTCTAAAGAAACAGTACATATGACCTATTGGAGCTGGAAAATTACACATAGACAATTAAGCAGATCAGTTACTTACCATAGTTTTAACTAACCCAGGAGGTAGAAGTGTACAAATCTCTGCTAAAGTCATTTTATAGACTTGTTTCCAGTAGGGATCTGATATTGCAAAGCGTATAACACTGAATGCAGATAAACAGATTTTGCAGTCTGTAAAATTGGAGAAGAGAATTCAAGGAAATTCACCATTAGGCCATAAAATATGTCATTCTTCAGTGTAGAGTGTGGTTACATATTCTAAAAGTTGTTAATAAAAAAGAAAACATTGATCCTGAACAAATAAATTATAATGCATCGATGGCACAGTGGTTAGGACTCTCGCCGACCATGCACATGGTTCGGGGTTCGATCCCCTGCCGACGCACACCCGATATCTATGGTCGGCCTGCAAAATTTGGGCTACCGATATCACATGCTGAAAATTCCATACCTGTACCAAAAAATACGGTGTGGAATCAAGCTGTAATCAAAAAAAATTAAAAATTCGTATTTCAAAAAATGATGAGATTTTTTGTTTTGGTGATATTTCGAGCAAAATTATTGCTCGTGATCACACCAACTGTTAGAACTGGGTATTTTTTTAATTCACACACTTATGATTTGTAATATTATTACCAAAACAAGAAACTTATCATTGTGTGTAAACTATTGAAGTATAATGATAATTTATTTGATCCATTGTACAATGCCCAAACATTTTACTGACATTGATCTTGCACAATTATGATTTTTACCCATCCCACGTAACAGTTGTCTATAGACATATACATGGCTTACTCCAACAAGTCTGCTCATAAAATACCTTAGTTTCACAAACCTCTTTCTTCATGTAGTTACTCCTTGTTCACAAAAGTGTGTTGCTGCGATATTTTGATTGAACTAGCGTATACACATATCCTAATACTTCCTCGCGTTTACAATTGTGCCCTAACGTTGCGATTACTCGACATCCACAACGTAATTAAAAAGGCACTTGCGAAGGAATACGACAGTGTATTATTGCAGCAATCAAAAATTCAAAAATCGAGCGAGTACAAAAAGTATCAATTGTTAACATGCATGATTTTGAGTAATAAACAAATGAAAGTATAGTACGATTATGAGTAATAAAACGGGTCACTACAATAGCCCCTCCGTAGAATGCAGGTAAATGAAGTTTACCTGTATTCGGAATGATATTGTAAATTACAATTACAGAAGAGATATATACGAGTTTGTGGTATGAAAACCGAATTGAGGATTTTAAGTTTTTGAGGTTTGATAATATAACTGTATATATGCAAAAATGTTAACAACTTCGAAACGAACCAAAATGTTTAGAAAGTTGTGCAACATGTAACAATAAAAGCAGAAAAATTATTATTAGAATAATAATGAAGTTGTTGTTGTAAAGAGTTACAGAATAGATTTATATCTTAACATACAATTAATAGTACCGTAATAAGGAAGTATGGAAATGACTTGGATAAACATTCAGTTACCTCTATTTCTATGAAAGCTGGTTGTACAAGTGGAATTGTACAAGAAGAGATGGCTGTGCCAGCGAAGAGTGCAGCTGCTGCTGCTGATACGGTTGAAAGTGAACATCCGTCAGCATGTTGTTGCTGTTGCTGGGGTGTTGTTACTCGGCGTTGAGGAGTAACTTGAATTGATGTTTGCTGAGGTTGGAGAGTAGAAGTTAGTTGATTGATAGCCATTCCAACAAGAGCAGTTGGCACAAGCTGTGGTAAATCAGTGGTTTGAATCAATTGACCGTTAGGACCAACAGTCATGACTTTCAATGGAGCTCCTGGTGCCAGAATGATAAACTGGGGAGTAGCATAGGAGCGTGCAGTTACAGTACCAGGTTGACCACTGACAGGGACGTCAGTTGCCATCATTGTTGGTTGTTGCTGATGTTGTTGGATATAAGCTTGCTGTTGAGCTGGTTGTAACTGATGAGCTTGTGCTTGAATCTGTTGTTGTTGAGGTGATTGGGTAAACTGTTGTAATTGAACAGTTGTAGGACCGGCTTGAGTAAATGGAGTTGCAGACCATTGTAAGAGTGTTTGCACACCTGTAGACAATGCTGAAGCTTGAGGACAGAGAACTGGAATTGAGGTGTTGCATAACAGCCAGCTGCTTGAGTATCAGGGTGAACTGGGATAGCAGTCACTGTGCCGCCAGGTCCGGAGTTATTTTTAGCAGAAATATCAGTAATTATACATCCGAATGTTATGAAGTTATAAAAGTTAATGCGATGGCAAAGATGATTTATTCCACTGTGTATACTTCGCAATAATGTAGTCCATCAATCAGCTATGTCGGGCTCGCCAATTTGTTGCTGCGATATTTTGATTGAACTAGCGTATACACATATCCTAATACTTCCTCGCGTTTACAATTGTGCCCTAACGTTGCGATTACTCGACATCCACAACGTAATTAAAAAGGCACTTGCGAAGGAATACGACAGTGTATTATTGCAGCAATCAAAAATTCAAAAATCGAGCGAGTACAAAAAGTATCAATTGTTAACATGCATGATTTTGAGTAATAAACAAATGAAAGTACAATTACACAATGAAAGTATAGTACGATTATGAGTAATAAAACGGGTCACTACAAGTGTCATCCAAACTGTAAGATCAAAATATTCACTTATAAACGTTTGTACACTCCATAATTTAGTTTAAGTCGATGACAACTACTGAAAACAACCACTGACCTGGTCTAGAGTTACACAAACGTAATGATTTGATCTTTGCATGATCATATAGTTTAGATACACAATTTTCCACTTGAAAATGTTATCAAGCGTCAATGATTTAGTGGCAAAATGTTCACCAGCCACACAAGTGGTCCGGTTTCGATTCCAAGCCTACTCACTCTCAAACCTCGCCTAGCCAGTAGTAAGCTTGGTAAAGAGCGTAGGTGGGGAGTAAGGCCAGCAACCTGACACCTGCAAAAAACCACCGCTACTGAAATGTCATAGCTCAAGCCTGAAACCCTCGGAGCGCAAGGAATGAAGAATAGCTTGATTTGAATCTGAAGACAATGTCATGATGAATAACTTTCAAGGTAAATGTCTGATTGATGCTGCACTGTATGTCTATCAACTTATCGTAGAATATAATATCTCTTTCTTAAACTTAGAAAAATGATTGCACCCGAGGAACGAAACAAGAGTCACATTTTTCAGCGACAAACGTTAAGATTGTGAAACCATCCTGACCAAATGAACCTCATTATCCATAATATTTCCCTATTAAAAAATTTAATACACCATACAAGATGTTTTTGAGTAAGCTGTCATTATAAAACTGTCATCTCTCTGTAGTTAACCACTCTCGGTCGGAATGTCACTGAGCCTGGAGGCTGAGTTCTACGGAAACGCTTAATCTATATCTCATTTCCAGTCTGAAACATAAATGATACTAGCTGATTCTGAATATAACAAATCACTACACATTAAATAAATAAACAAGTTCTCTAGACTACTGTTGTTTAGTGCTATTTGACACTACGACAATGCACGATTTAACAGTTTTAATGGCTATACATGATTTAGAATTATAATAAGCTGTAATCACAATACATTCTTTTTGGGATAGTCCCACACTGTACTTGTTGTCTTTAATACAATATTACCAAAATTTGATCTTTGTTTTGATTTTCTTTTACTCCTGAATTCCCAAATAGAAGCTCAGATTTAAGCCTTTGGGCCTTGAAATTTCAGTAACATTCTGGTGTTGTTTTCATTGAAAGAGGGTTCTAGTCTCACACCTAGCCTCTCCTCTTTTCCAGGCCCACTACCTGCTAGTAAACTAAGTGAGGTTTAGGAGTTCGTCGGCTGGGAGTCGAAACCCAGATCAAGTGCACGGTTGGAGAGCATTCAACTGGTGCACCACCGATACTAATCATTATAATGGCATCTATATTCACGTCATCTTACTTACCAACACTAGAATGATTTCCACTTGTAGTAGTGGTCTAAAATGCAAAGAAATAAAAACAAGATAATATTGACATTGCAATAGTCGGTGGAAAATCCTATGAATTAGGTATTCTCACGTAACATGTGACTTGTGAAACATTACCACGATTCCGAGTGGAATTTAGGAGTGAAACGTGCATAATTCTTGATGGAATTAGACTGTCTTTATCAATTTTGTATTCATTCATAAAGAAACGCCAGTGATTCGTCACATAAAAGTGTTTTAAATGCAGTTACAATATATTTGTTTTACTACGTATGACCTATTTATATGAATTGATATCAATGTACACAACTCATTAAGTGTTTGGAAGAATGACACTATCAAATGCTGTCCATCTGTCGGATTAGACCATAACTTCAGGGTGGTTTAAATAATTCAACTGAGTGATATGATTCGCTTCTGATATATGACTGAATATTCTAGTGAAATTGTCACCTAATATTTGTAGACTCCTTGATTCTGTCTGTCTTATTAGATAGAATATAGAATAGATGACAGTCGGACAACGAAACATGCATGTTCTATACTGACATACCAGTTAACTATACATCTTCATTCATTTACTGTTTAGTTTATTCTTCTTAGGGAAACGTGAATACTGAGCATAACCGTTTTCATACTTTACTTGCATTTAGTCCTTAATAACTTCTTAATTTGTTAATATATTGCCATATTTCTATATACACCAACTCTGATTTATTATGGTATATTCCAGTTGGGAGATGGAATTCCAGATTAATTAAAAGCCTACCACAGGGACTGTCAGTCTTAAACATCTCAGTTGACAGATAAAATAAAATAATTCTCCAATAGGTATACTGACACCGAGTATGCATTGCTGATAGTTTATCGATTGCATTTAATCTTCTAAATGAAACTAATTATCAAATTCGCAATTTACGCATTTCAATGTGATTATTTCACCAGAGTTCTCTCTGAAAACCTAGAGTGTTGAAATCACAATGATCTACTTAATAACAAAACTGATAATCAAGGGACTAAGCACGAATGCATAAGACTGTATACTACAGGGGGATTGAGATGAGTAATTATATACCACTCACATTAGTCACTGGTGCTTGTTATTCAGATTATCGATATGATCCGACCACCAGAGGGCCATTTCGCTCGTTTGAGGCCAAGCTCTTCAACGCTGTATCCAATTTGACTCAGCTCAGATAACTGAATTAGCTCAAAAAATCCGATTTCTGGCTAGCTGCTTGGGCGAACCGGTAACATCTTAAGTCGAATTCGCCATTTCCTAATTAATTGGCAATTCGAAGAGGTGACATTTCCCGGTGGTTTCCTTTAAGCCACTCTCCAAACGGGCAAAATGACTGTCTGGTGTATCACTTAGGTCCGCCTAATAATCACTACGAACTGTTGTGAGTGGTCTAAAACCACTTATCTGAGTCAACCGGTAGTATATAGTAATATGCCAATTTGCTTGCTTTCTTGATTAACATTTATGGTATCAAGCAGATCATGTGCTGTGATGTGAAGAATCTCGACTTCTAGATGAATTTGCAAACTGCAAATCTGACCTAAGGTATCACCAGTTCGCCCAAGTGGCTGGCCAGAAATCTCGTGGTATGAACTGATTCGGCTGAGTCCGTTGATAACCTCGCCCCGAAACGAGCGAAACCACAGTCAGGTGTTTAGATCCCTTCGATATTCTGGCTAGTGAGTACTACTGGTTGATCTGGGAAACATACAACTACTCAGTTCACTCAATCAGTAGTACAAAGTTTCATGAAACTAATTATCCTTTTCAGCATCAACACCTTGATGTAATAATAGTTTAGTTATACTTATATACATCCCATTTTTTAATGCATAAAATGTGCACTGACTTACTGAAATTTCTGTAGCTGGTAATGTATAAACTACTTGAACAGTAAATAGTAGTACTAAGCATAGAATCACCATCATTTGAGAATATGATATTATTATGAATGAAACGATTAAAATTTATAATTCTTCTTGTTTGAATAGTGAAGAGGGTCACATTTTTGTACTTTACACTCTGTTCAATTTTAACCAAAATATGTTTTTGTTTTTTTAAATTCGAATTGCTAAGATGTATTTACATTACGCAAAAATGCTTTTTTAAATTTGATCAAAATTATTATTATTATTAAAATTGACATTTAGAGCTGCCTATCTTTACAAAAAAAACATCACGCTATGTTTAAACTGTGCAATCTAAAATCAAGACTGAACACCCAAAAAAACTTATCACCACTAACTACCACTACTCAAATTTTGCAGGCCGACCACAGATATCAGGTGTCGTTGGCAGGGGATCGAACCCCGAACCATGTGCATGGTCGGCGAGAGTCCTAACCACTGTGCCACCGACACTAATAATAATAATAGTAATAATAATAATAATAACAGCTTCATCCGGCACAAAACGTTTACACAATATACAGTGTTTTTAGCTCAATTAATTGCACAATATTTTCTCATCATGCAAGATCTTCAAGTAGAACAGGATTCTACAGTATCTAGTTTGATGTAATGCTGTACGATCTGAAGAATAAAATAATCCATCATGGTATTTTGCTTTCGTCTTGTGCAGCAGTAGGTTGAGAGCCAATTAAAAATGTGCATGAGTACATTTACCGACCAACGGATTTAAGTGAATGGTTAAAACAAAGAGAGACAGATAGAGAAAGTTGTATGCATTACGTTGGATAGAAATTCAGGTAACCCAGTGGTTCAAGCAGGCCGCCATTATATGAAAATATAACAGATAACAATCCGGTCAGAGATGAATCGAAACAATCGCACACCTCTCCTGATGTATATGAAAGATAGAGACTCTGAGCTTTAAAATGTTATGTAATTAATATTATTGTCAACACAATGATAAGAATTCAAAGCTTACGTAAGAAAAAAGTTTTGACAGGATTGCTAGTTTCTGAATTAGAAGCTTCTTACAGACAACTTGTAACTAAAATCTATACGCAGTCTACAGTACATTTCCATATGGAGGTAACCACTAGCTTATCGGCTGGAGTAGAAGTCGCTCAATAGAATCTTCTTCTCCAAATTTTTAGTTGATAGAAGCTAAATGTTTCTCACATTTTTGGCCACAGAGTCAGTAAGTTGGGAAGGTATCAGCCAAAACAAGACATTTTGTCGTTAATTAGATAAAGGATTCCCCAGATTTACCTTTTCATAAAGTAGCATTGTGGACGACTTCTTGACTGATGCTAAAAGCTTTGAGGATAAAAACAATTATTCTTCAGAACTAACTGAATCATGCAAAAATTTAGAATTTAAGCTACAAGTGTTGTGGCAAGTGATGAATAAACTACACTTTACACTTTTCAATAATAAACATTATAAGGCTGATTTTTACCGCTTATTTCAAATATTTCTTGATATTAATATTTTTCTTAGTATATTGTAAAAGATCTAACAACTAAACACTCCAAACAGTGATACTTAGTTTGAATAGCCATGAAGAATAATTGAAATTCTTACATAAGCACCATTACATATTTCATGAATTTTTATTTATTTACATGAATTAACCTACAAATGGCTTTTGTTGGTATTTTGTATTTGAGTCTCTATTGAATTGTAGATTCAGGTAGAAAAATCTTTTAGGAGAAGAAAGTTTAGTCGGTCTTCATGATGTAGGCTTCATGGATTTGTATTGATGAAGCGTTCAACGTAGTCATTTTCAATCAGAATCTACAAATATCCGAATTCGGAACTGTTACCTCGAAAAGCACATCATTTAGTGGCCTATGTGAATCAACCTCTGTCAGTTGCCGATACAGACCTGTTTCCACTGTTCACACACGTAACTGGATTGACCCTACAGGTCAGGATGTTTCGGAAGAATTTCTGCCGACCTATATTCAAGCTAGTTACTAATGAAAAAAGACCTACGATCAAATGTTAAATTTTGGTGAACAACAATGTAACCTATTCGAATCTTAATAATCAAGTATCCCTCCACATGTGGTGTCATGCATGCACGCAAATGACGAATCTTAAAATAAAATAATTATACAGTAACCTCGTGTTTCAATACTTAATTCACAGAAATTAATTTAATGCATTTATTCCCGTTTATGAATTTGGATAAAGCAAGAACAACAGTTTTGCAGAATAAAATGGTACCATTATCGCTTATTTCGTTGGCTTCTCGTCAGCTGCTTACAGCACAAAGACATTATATATCTACAGAAACAATTGTAACAAACTTGCAAAGAGTTCATTTTTAAACAAAGAATCAATATATGCATTCAATGCTAATAATAATAAACACTTTATCCCAAACAATAATAATCATACACAATGGAATTTTTTGGCGTTAACTAATCGAATAAGAGAGAGGATGAAAACATCCAGTTACTAGGGCAAGGAAAGACTGATAACCGCTTCTCTCTGAACGCATAAAGAAGAAATTGATTGACAACAATAAGTACAATGATTTGAAACCCCAAGGGTCCCGTTTGCCACACATATATGGCCTTCCAAAGACACTCAAAAAAGAAGTTCCTCGGAGACCTATACTTTCGATGATCAACTCGCCCCAACATAAGGTTGCTCGTTGGCTTGTGGAGAAGCTAGAACCCATTCGTCAACGGCTAGCCATGTACACCATGAAACACTCATTTCATTTCGTCGAAAGTGTGAACCACATGAACGTTTCAAATAAGTTCATGGCGTCATTTGATGCAACCTCCTTGTTCACAGTGATTACAATCAATGAAACTATTGAGATCATTCGTTAGCAATCTGATCTTCTCCCATTCCTAGATTAAGAATTCAAACGCCTGCTGCTAATGTGTACCATGGATGTGCAATTCTAGTTTGACAACATTTTACCGCTAAACAGATGGTGTAGCTATAGGCAGTCCACTCAGCCCTGTTTTAGCAGATATCTTCATGTCAACCTTGAAAGAACAAAGTTGAAGCATGCAATCAATGAAACAACTTCTTATTGTCGATATGTCGATGACACATTTGTAGTGTGCAACAATGAAAGTCATGCTTCCCACTTACGCAGACTATTCAACGGCGTACATACAAATGTTGGATTTACTATGGAACATGAAAGTGATGGAAAGTTCCACTTCCTCGACATTGCCATGCAACGCCTAGAAGATGGTAGTCTTCAGAAGTCAATTTACCGAAAGCCTACATGGAAAAGACAATACCTACATTTTAATAGTTTTTGCCTAAATAGCTTTAAACGTGGACTAGTCAAGACTCTATACTATAGAGCTAAGAAATTATGCTCTATAGAGAAATTAGAGGAAAAATTTATGTTTCTCGAAAAGATGTTGAAAAACAACGGTTCATTAACAAGTATGGAAGATCTGAAGGCTCTAATGTCAAGCAAATCACAGTGGGGAAAAAGCCCATCTTCATTCAAATTGATTTTAAAGGTGAAAATATTATAGCAGTTATCAACAGAAGATTGAGAACGTTACTAGCCAGAGCTTATCCTGCAGCTAAGGTGGTTCCCGCTCTTTGGTACAATCAAAATTCGACAGATATCCGTCTCATGTTAACTCCAAATGTATGTACAAATTTACATGCATCTGCGGGATCAGTTATATTGGGAGAACAGAAAGAAGAATATACCTCCGATTTTCTGAACATGTACCAAAAAGATTGTCTAAAGGGAACAAATGCTTTAAACAGTGCTATCGTCAGGCATCTTCATCAAGCGACTGAAATCCAATTTATGCGTTCAGAAAGAAGTGGTTATCAGTCTTTCCTTGCCCTGGTAACTGGATGTTTTCATCCTCTCTTTCATCGAAAGTTTCCATTGTGTATGACTATTATTGTCTGTGATAAAGTGATTATTATTATTATTAGCATTGTATGCATATATTGATTTTTGTTTAAAAATGAACTGTGCAAGTTTGTTAAGATTGTTTCTGTAGATATACTTCATAATGTCTTTGTGCTGTAAGCAGCTGATGAGAAGCCAACGAAATAAGCGATGATGGTACCATTTTATTCTGCAAAACTCTTGCTCTTGCTTTATTCAAGTAAATTATTTGCTCACAAATCTATCAGTCATGTAAGAATATCATGAAAATAGTATGAACTGTTAAATTTTCGTCAAACGTTTCATACTACTTTAAATAAATGAAAGTAATAAAGCTAAATATAACCATTATTTGTGCAATCCTTTAGAAATGCATAATCATTTGAATTTGAAAGCAGAAGACTTCATCAGATAAACAACTTTTAATAGCCTCTTCATAATAAGTTAATATCCTTGTGATGTACAATATATACTTCACTAAAATTCTGAAAACGAAAACAAGTTTCAAACAGTCAATTACAACTCCTGAAGGTTTGATTAGTTGCGTAAAGTAATGTAAAACCAGTAACTAATTAAACAATACGTCTATGACATTATTTTCACTCTTGTATTATATTTTACCTTGAAATGGGTGATAGCAGCATTTTAAATGTAACCTTGACATTTTCGTTTTCTCTGGTAATTGAAGCCAAATAAAATTCAGTCATCATTAGAAATTGTTTTGATGTTAAATAAAACCTTCTCCACCAGGTGGTATGACCTGAAACTTCAACCTCTTCAGATTGGATTACAAATAACAACACATTTTACCCATCTCATGGACAACTTAACGATATGTTGTTATGACAACCAATGTAATCTATCAGTATCCAAATAGCAAAGGCAGATCTTTTGTAAAATAATGATGACTAAGAAGAATAGATAAGTGAATTATGTAAGAGTTCCAAGATTATTATTATTATTCCCATAGGCTCCTAGTGGAACATCGGGCTCCATTTCACTCTCTCCTCTACAGTCCTTTTCAGCTGACTCCATGAATGCCCATAAGTTTTCATCTTCCCCTCATATGACCTCCTCCATATCCCTCTTGGACCCACGCGTAACTTTTTCAATTTTGGTTACAGCACTTCATCATGTGCTGACATCGGTTAGGGAACCATTCGGAAACCTGGGAGTACTGGACGGCTGTTTCGTCCTAGTTTGAGACTTTTCACCAGTACGCGCCCACCGGGATTCGAACCCAGGAATAACAAAATACAAATAAGTTAACTGAATTAGCTAAAATAAAATCATAATAAAATAACGAATTCAAATGATAATTACAAAGAATAGAGGAGAATCATTTGTAAGAGTTTATACATATTATGTAGATAGCTGCAGCAATGCAATGGACTACACAAGTTTCTTTTGAACACACATATTTAGCTTGTTCACATGGAATTCAATTGCCTCTGCTGTATTATTATTATTATTTCCTTTAATTCCTAGAGGACTTCAGCCACAAGTCTCCATTGCGTTCGGTTCTCTGTCAACGTTTTCACCTGCCCCCACGTCTGCCCACATGCTTTCATCTCCTCTTCACATGACCTCCTCCATGTCACCTTCGCAATGACGGCCAACTCGCCACTTTCCATTCGGGTTCCACTCGAGCAATGGCCTGTCGTGTAATATCACTTGATGGTTTTCTCAGAGTATGGCCAATCCACCTCCATTTCTTCCTGTATATTTGTTGCACAATCGGTTCCTGCTGGTTTGGTTCGCTCCCAGAGATCCATCCCTGTTGCTTATCTCTTCTGGCCATCTGATCTTGAGCTATTGAGAGAAGACAACTGTTAATGAAGGTCTGTAGTTTGTTTGAGATGCTCTTTATGACGCGCCAAGTCTCTGATCCGTATGGTAAGTAGCACTGACTTCACATTGGAGTTGAAAATCCGGATCTTATTTTTCATGCTGAGTGCTGTTGATCTCCACACAGACTTGAGAGTAATGAAAGCTTGCCTTGCTTTCCCGATCTTCGTCTTGATATCCTCGTCAGTTCCGCCTGTAGTTGAAACGATACTTCCCAGCTAGGTAGGTAGGTAGGTAGGTGAAGGAGGTTGCTTCTTTCAGATTTCTCCCATTTATGCTGATTGTTGTCTGTTGTTGATGCTGTGCTGTTGCTGTTGGCCAGGAATCTTCATCACCTACCTCTGTTTTCTCTATGTTCACCTGAAGGCCTATCTTTGATGCTTCTTCTATCACCAACTTGTTGCTTTTCACTTGCATATCTTCCAGTTTGTGGGAAATCAGACACATATATGTCATCAGCGAAGTCCAGATCCTCCAAGTATTTTCTGTGGGTCCATTTTATTCCTGTTTCCTCGCTTTCCGCTGTCTGTCGCATTATCCAACCTACCGCAATGTATGTTTTATGTAACTAAGCAAACGTAGCGTACTAATCGAAAAGCGCGTCAAGGTCGTCCGATTTAAGGACCACCTTTGCTGTATGAAAAAGTCATATTCTTAGAGCATGCGAGTTTGTTTATTTATTTATGTATCTAATTTACCAGCTGTTAAGTGATAGATAGTATGTCAACAGTACAATTCTGTGGAAGACCAAACATATATCACAGAATATTTCTATATAGATTAATTTAACTTTATAATACCCTGATAAATCCGTTATCTTTCATTGTGCTTCAGGTTTTCTTATTACAATGAATAAGCTCAACAGTGCCAAATAAGACAAAAAACTCTGAAAAATAAATCCGGAATTTCTATAACAATATATATATATATATTTTCTATACGACCAAACTGCATAAGGTCACATACTTGACTTCAGGTTAATAGATGACATGACTGTAACAATCGATACTTACGGGTATATTGATTAGTCTGTAGAGAGTAACCATTATCATGTGTTTAGTCCTCAATGCTGCTGACCGGATTATTTCAATCACTTGGCAATCTGGCCACTAATCTAGAAAACTTGAGAATTAACTGATAGAATTAAGTCACCACCAACACAAAGGACTTGATAAATGGCACTGGTTACTCCAAAGTGACTAATTAATATGTAATAATTACAGTCCGGAAAGAGATCAATATTAGGCCAGATTAGCTCTTTGGTAACGACCAATTCGATTATATTATTATTCCCTTGAATTCTAAGTGGAACAAAGGCTTTAAACAAACAGCACATCTCTATTTCACCTTATTCTTCGCAATTTGCTTTAGATGGCTCCAAGATCGCCCATATGCCTTTATCCCCACCTCAGACGACGTCCTTCGTGTCACTTTCTGATGCGTGATGTCATGCAACAGTCCTCTTAGCGTTTTGTCAGAAATAATTTCGACTAATTACTGTGGAACTGGCCAACGTAGTCGGCCTATTCTAATCGCTGTCAACTAAAAATAAATAACAAGGCTTATCCTATGCAGATTTAGATGTGACGCAAATACATTAGTGCTACATCCTCTGATTTCGACAGTGAGTGAAACACCTTTAATTCTTAGCGATGGTAAGAAGTTCCCAGAGATTTTGAATTCATCTTGATAATTAGTGCCAACAGCAAATGCTGACTTATTAAATGACAATAATATTGAAGGTGTGGAGTATTTCTACTGTTGTCACTGTACAACATACCCTAGATGAGAAATAAGAATGACCATTTATCTAACATAATTGCTAAAGGTATCTGATTACCCAATATTTACTTATATCCCATTCAAATTATAAGTCTTAACTTGTAGAACTCTATAGTACTCTTGAATATCAATCTGATGCTCACTAGCGACTAGCCCTATTCAGATAGTTAGTTACCTGGGTTCTAGTGAGAATTCCTGACCAGTGGGGTATAGAAGGTCAGTTCTGACGACTAATACTCGCCACCGATGACATTCACTAGTGGACACGCCAGATTGTGAATTGACACAAGTTGGAATTCATGGACTGGCCGTTGGATAAGTTCCCATTGTCCAAATTGTCTACGAGCTCAGTCGCCTTATAACGGGAGGTCCTGAGTTTGAACCACCCTGTGGTGGGTGAGTCCTGCTTAAGAGTCCCAAACTGGGCTGACGAAACAGCTGTCCAGTACTTCCTGAAGGTTTACCAATGATTCTCTAACCGATTTCAGCTCATGATGAAATCCTGTAACCAATCAAATCCCTGTAAACCAATACCTGAATACTCAGTTTTGTGTTTTGTCTCATTTTTCTGATAACTATTACATGACTATATTCTAAAAGCAAAGAAGCCTTTTTTGCTGTCTTATTATGCTTGTGCTAAGAAGCTGATTCTTCTTTCTAAAAAAAACACAATATCGGAAGACCAGTAAATAGTATAACAAAAAGTTTTAAGCACAAGATGTTGTCAGACAAAGAAAATGTCCCAAAATCATCGAAAGATTGAACTTATTAGCTTAGTTTGAACAGTCTCTTACATTTTTGTGATTTTTTTTTGTCTTGAGACTTTCTCGCTATGCCATTGTCTGTCTGAAACCACATAATTATTCACAATCACACACACACACTGACAAGTTCTCTACCTTTGTTTTATGCTTGTAATTAGTGCACCCTTCAATTTGATTTTATTGAATAAAGACTGAATTAAGAAAACTACTCATGATTCATTTTACAAACCTGATTTCTATTAGATTTCTGTTTAAGATTCATGTAACTGAAATGTTATCGAGTTGTTTAACTTTAATGAAGATAATAATAATAATAAAATAGATATGAAAAATGTCTGACCTGTTATAGAAAAGAGAGTTTTGCTCATACCAAACACAGCCTTTGTTGAGATTTAGGTATTGTAAAACAAGTAACAACAGTTAATAAAGCAGGATTTAATGAATTCATCGAATTTCGATAGAACTCTTCAACTGGATATTCTACATACAGGGATATAAAATTAGGATAGAATACATTACGAATCAATTACATCACTTAAATAAGCAATTAGATATCAGTGAGTGAAAGAACTTGAATATGTCAAGAATTGCCAACGAAATAATATTGATTATAATAGTAATGTTAATAATAGTAACAAAAACAATAATAATATAAGTTAAAACGAGTTGAGATAATGGTAATAATAACAGATAGTTTTGATAATAAGAGATAGGATAAAATATAGAATATAATATTAATATTAGTAACAGTTAATAAGTGGAACATATTACCATAGTAGATTCAGAGTGACCACCATTTCCTGTTGTACACACAGACCTGGTTTATAAACTCTAATTGCACCAGCCTCTGCTGCAATTGCAAGCATCTTCCTGTTTGCTTGTCTGCTGACAACACTGAATGAATTGACAGTTACAATATCATGTCCGTAGTCCACAAGATGCTTTGTTATTGGACTTTTAGGCAGTTTGATTTCAGTTGTTTTCAACCATCTTGGTAAATGCTCCATCATGCGAGTAGACAATCATCCTTCTGTACGGTCTATGTATTTGCTTCCACAAACACTCAAACTGATACATACAGTTTGAATTGTCGAGGACTGGTGACCTGTCTTTCCCAGATGGTTGAAGCACACACTTGGTGGTGTTCAGGAACACAAGTTTTGCAGCATAATTAGTTCTGTTGATAGCTTTATCGAGTCTTCGATTGACTACTTCTTGTACATCATCTCCTTTGAACGGTGGATTGATATATACAGATTTCTTTGGAACTGTTTGGGTAGCTTTTCTGGGGCTCATTTCTTTAGAGTATTTATTAATGAACTTCTCCGGATATCCTCCAGAGCCTTAATTTCATGTTCACTTGTACTGTCAGAACAAATTTTGTGTGCTCTACTGAGCAGTATTAAGTTCTTTTTATATTGGACTGGAACAAGATTTTTAAAATGTATGTACTCTCCCGTCCATGAACCCTTTTTAAATATGGATCCTTCTACTGTGCCATGGGAATATTTAAGTATTGTGATTAGTTACAAACGAAATGAACATTTTTTGGTCAGTCATACTACAATTGCCTGTCTAAAATTAATTCATTTATTTCCATATTTGAGCTACAAATTCGACTCTTCAGCCTCAAATGAAATTTCACCGAAAATACCCATTGAGTCATGAATTACATGGTACTCAACTGCACAAAGTTAAAAATTTGATGAGGTTAAAATTTCTATTGAGTGAGAACTACTCAACTACCTTTATTCTCACCCAATAGAAATTTTAACCTTATCAAATTTCTAACTTTGTGCCGTTGAGTACCACGTAATTTACAACTTTTATTTTTTACTTCTAAAGCCACTTCTGAGTAATTATACCAAATATGTCACCCTCTATTACTCAATAATAGACTACTATACATTTTTGGTAAATGTAAATACGACTGTACAGCCTCTGAAGATGATTTCGTCGATAAAGAAAATTTTCTTCACTGAATTTGTCTTTTATTTTCTTAAAATGAAATTTATTAAGTTTAAATAAATTTCACTAAACAATCTGATACTATATTAATCGTCGAAATTTTGATTTCATTATAGTCTGTAGGACCATTAAGTTTAATGTCACCATTTCGCCTTACGCTAAGAATCCAGTGTAGCTAATAGGCAGATGGAACAGAGACTGTTAACTACTGTTGTAACCTGATGCAAATTTCAAAGCATGGATGCAAGTCAACTATTTGGGATTCTGACCTATTTTACGTTATGTACAAGTGAAATTAAAGTGGTGCACTGTTGAGCACTTGAATTCTTGAAGGAAATCATTGGAGTAACAGAGTAACTTACTAAATCTTCTTTAGAAGGGTGTCCAGTCACTACTCATCAATTCGATTAATTGTTTTACATCTTAGTTATATATTTTATAAAAGTTAACAGTAAATTTCAAAAGATATGCATCATTTTACCTTATATTCATCACCTGCATCCAAGTGTGCTATTATGTGTAGCCAGTAAAACTCGAAACCAAGAAATATCCTTGTAAACATAAAAACGTTACCCAACATACTACAAAGATAGTGGGAGTATCTCCTATGCAACCTACACAAGTAAATACTCATTACTGATTTGGATGGTTTAAGGGAATCGATCTGTCTCTGGTATCATATAGATTCATTCTTGGAACTCCCTGATAATGTATATAGTTGGATCTCATGACAGATACCATGGAAATATCCGTACAAAACGTTTGTAGAACAAGACAGAGTGATCGTTTCAGTCTTGTAAATCAATAAGAAGGGATCAGTAGTCCTAGCAAATTGTGGTGGTGTGATACACACAATGTGTTCCAACGGAATATTATTCTCACATATTCCCACAGTTCAATACTGCGTTAGCCACAGAATACTATATGTGTATTTGAACATTCTATTTCATGTCGTTTAATGTAAGCTAAAATCACACACTCAGTGATTGGTTGACGAATATAAGTTGTATATATATAAAGAGCGGCTTGATCACTTAAAAATATACCTTGGCTTCCGTGTCTTGCCTTCTGCTGTTACAAAATGATCATTTCACAGTTTAATAACTCAGTTGATTAGGTATGTCTTCCATGGGATTATATGTCGACTTAAACACATGAATTTTAGCACTTTCAACTGATATACAAAAAGGAAACAAATGTTTTCTTCTTCAAAACTTCACGTACTGATTGCCTATTCGTTAGTAAGTATTATTATTCGGAATTATTCCAAATCGGGGAATAGCGTCGTGTAAACAGAATACGGGATTCGAAACAAAGTAAATACATTACTATTATTCCTCTGGAAGATCAAAACAACAAACATCTGAAAGTTTTCCAACTTCAACGTCATTTTCGTTAACTTCAAAAAAGTTCACTTTCATTCAATTAGGTCTTTGTCTGGTATAATCAGACTCAGTCCATAACCAGTATATACTTAACAGGATTAATTTTCAAGAATCAGTTTGTAGGGATTCTATTGGGTTCATGTTAGATCACGAATTGATATCAGTTAGAGAACCATTGGGGAACTTGCAGGGACTACTGGACAGCTGTTTCGTCAAACTAGTTTGGGATTCGTCGGTAGTACGCACCCGCTGCGTTTCGAACCCAGGACCTTCCAGTTACAAGGCAAGCTCGTTGACCATTCAGCCACTGGGATCCGATTCAGGATTACTCACGGTTTTCTATCGCATTCCATCAAACCTTTTGAAAGGAATTAGTCTTCAACTTATACTGGAATTAGAGAGAACAGCCCCAGTCTTTCTTTGTATATGGGTAGACATTCAAGAGCTATTGGACTGGGTTCCATTGGTTAAATCGTCTACGGGTCCTGGATCTAACCCCTCGTGGTGGGTGTTTACTGTGAAGAGTCCTAAACTAGGACGAAACAACTGTCCAGTACTCCCTAGTTTTCAGTGGTTCTCTAACTGAAATCAATCTCTGATTAAAACTGAAACAAAGAGTGGAAAGTTTTTAAGGAGATTCACCTAACCCATAGAAGAGGTAAATGTACTTTTATAATATTTAAACTCTAATTGTCTATCCACTTCATCTTTCGTATTCATTAACTCTTAGTTTCATAAGATTTTGACCCAATTTAATTATTGAATTGTTACATTATTATATTGTCTTCATTATTCTTATCTCCACCTACGTCAGCTGCTTGTACTTTTGTTATTGCTGACCTTATTATCATCATTATTGTTCGTATTATCACATAATCATCGTTATTACTGACATATTCACAACACTGATCGACAAACTCACCGTCATCGATTAAACATTCTTTTATGTACATTAGGGCAAAGCCTGAAGAAATCTAACTGAAAGAATTATTATTCTCTTATATGTCTTGTTATAATTTTAACTGTGGGAATATTTAATGATTACTCATTAGGATTACTATTATTAGAAGTATGACTGCTACTGTCAATTTACTCGGATCAAACACAATTCAACCTACATAGTTTTTGTTTAATTCACTCTATTTATAAATAGACTAAGTGAGATTTGAAGAGAATTTTATAACTATAATAAGTTTCTGATGTCAGTCAAATTATAATTTAGTGTGTAAAAATTATTAAATAAAACATTCGCTAGTGGTAGCGCCATATCGTGAATTAGCAGAAGTCGGGTCCCAGTGGCTTAATGGTCTACGAGCTCGCCTTGTAACCGGAAGGTCCTGGGTTCGAACCTCCTGTGGTGGGTGCGTACTGCTGAAGAGTCCCAAACTGGGCTGACGAAACAGCTTTCCAGTACTCCCTGCAGGTTTTCCTATGGTCTTCTAACCGATGTCAGTTCGTGATGAAATCTTGAAACAAAACAAACGTCCAAGTGTTGGTTTCCAGGGTTTTGATTGGTTTCAGGATTTCATCATGAGCTGAAATCGGCTAGAAAACCATTGTTTCGTCAGCCCAGTTTGGGACTCTTCATCAGGACTCACCCACCACAGGGTGGTTCGAACCAAGGACCTTCTGGTTACAAGGCGAGCGAGCTCGTAGACCATTCAGACACTAGGACCTTACCCAACGGCCAGTCCATGAATTCCAATTTGTGTCAATTCACGATATAGCGTGGCCATCAGACAGTGTCCACACACCTGACCTGCTGTACCCCACTGATCACGAATTCTCACTAGAACCCAGGTGACTACCTACCTGAATAGAGCCAATTGCTAGTCAGCATCAGATTGATATTCAAGTGTTGCTTTGCAAGGATTTGATTGGTTTCAGGACAAAACAGCTCTTTAGTACTCCCAGGTCTTCCACTGGTCTTCTAGTCGAAATCCTGGAAACAAATATCATTGCATCATCAAAGCTTGGTTGTACTATTTTACCTATTTCACTTTCAACACTTTTTCTATTACTCATTATCTATCTGAATAAATAAGCATAAAATCGAATTTGATTTAATCAATATTATAGATGAATGAAAATCAACAATGGAAAAGTTACTTTACCTTTCTATAAAGTACACATTTTTTATAAACTTTATTATATTGTTAAAAGTAATAATTGTCTTCTTTCATTTCTAAGATTAAAAATATTCTTAATTCTCTTTTGGTATTATGATTAAATATGAACCTTTGTGAACTTTTATTAATTCTGGAAATTCTTTAGTATTACTTATCCTCTGATTTTATTATTTAGACTTTTTTAGAAGCTACGCCATTTTTTTGCTGATCAATACACAGAAAGTTGAGATAGCCTTACTGTCATCATTGTTTTTCCACTGTATAGTCTATCAAGTAACTGTTATGATTTCACTTATAAAGCATTTGACATTTATACGTAATCTGATCAAGATTTGATTGAACAGTTTCACAAATATTGGGTGTCGAGTGAAAAGTAAATGGCATGTTTGTACAAATCCCAGTGGATATTTTTGATTGAACACTAGTCAGTAACTAGTGTAATGTGTCTAGTCCTATCTTCGGTGCAGACTGAATTCTATCAGTCATGTTTGCAATGTGGCCACCATGCTAAGTGGCTCGCCATTACGGTGCACTGTGAATTGTTGGTATTAGATGGTTGGAGGCAATCGGCAGGAAGCCTTGGACCTTGACATGACTGATAGAATTCAGTCTGCACCGAAGATAGGACTAGACACATTATACTAGTTACTGACTAGTGTTCAATCAAAAATATCAACAAGTCCTACAGGAGGTCAGTCGCGAGCCTGAATAGCTCAGTGGTAACGTCTCTGACTGCAGCAGTGGGTGACGCGGGTTCGAATCTCAGAAGGGACATCAGTTCCTTCAAGGTTGCAGATACGCCTTGCTGATGAGTGCCAACTAGCACGAAACCTATGTCCAAGGCTTCCTGCCGATTGCCTCCAACCATCTAATACCAACAAATCCCAGTGGAATTGAAATAAATAATTCCAATGTTTTTTTTCGGCAAACTGGTTGGAACGTTTTCAAAGAAATAAAATTCAAATACCAAAGGACATATCTTGTCTTTAAAATTCTTCTCCAATCATTTATGATTCATGAATAGTCATCAAAAACAAATAAACAAAATTGTATCGTCTGTGATCAAGATTTATGTGTGTGACATTAGTAACAGGTAACAATGCATTATGTCAAATGATACACAACGGAAAACTCAGCGAGGCGTTCGAAGTGAATACAGGAGTAAGACAAAGCTGCTTACTATCACCGATGATATTCCTAATTGTGATGGACTGGATTATGCGTCAGACTGTGGGAAGCAAGAAGACAT
Source organism: Trichobilharzia szidati (assembly GCA_944472155.2). Taxonomy (NCBI): domain Eukaryota; kingdom Metazoa; phylum Platyhelminthes; class Trematoda; order Strigeidida; family Schistosomatidae; genus Trichobilharzia; species Trichobilharzia szidati. Next base: position 72,258,841 of record OX235272.1, read on the forward strand.
GAATACGTTGAACCGATCAAATAAAACTGTAGAAGATCTGAATTTCGCGGATGATTTATGTCTAATTTCACACAGACTCGAAGACTTGCAGGCAGGCGAAAACCAACAAACTGGCAGAAGCAGCAGTAAAGACAGGGCTTCAAGAGAAAGTGAAGAAGACAGGGGTGACGGAGATAACCAACCAACCAACCAACAACTACAAGTATTAATCACTATCAACAGGAGAAATTTGAAAGAGGTTGCTTATTTTTTTTATAATAATAATAATTTGCTTTATTCCAAAACAGTACTTGTGATACAGAATGGAATTCTCAGCATTTTTACTACAGTATTGCATCCAGTTAGTACATTATCAATAAATAAAATTCTACATAGATTAAGGAAATCTCAGTTCATTATGACAACAACATATTGGCATGTCGGTAGAAAAGCCAAAGTTGAACAGTGTTTGAAGGTGTTAGAAAAGTAGGTGCTATCATATTTACTGGCGTAAGCGGAAGAAAGAAACAAAGCAGCACATAACAGAAAGAGAGAGAGAAGGAAAAGAAAGAAAAACGTTGTACCTACAAATGAAATGAGTTGGAAAGACGAGATCCAGTTTTTCTACTGACTATTTAATAAGTTATAGGTATCACGCCTAATGATTTCTTTATCTCACAGAACACGAGCTAAGTAGGGTATGGTTGAGTCTTTGTACTTGCTAGTGCGAGCATATAGTTTTCTATATAGGCTTTCTATATAGGCTACTTCACTTACCTAGGCAGCATTGTTTCAACTACAGGCAGACGGCATGGGTGAGGATGTCAAAACCAGAATCGGAAAGACGAGACAGACCTTCACCACTCTGAAATCAGTTTGGAAATCTTCTACACTCAGCCTAAGGAACAAAATTCTGATTTTCAACACTAATGTTAAGTCAGTTAGTTCTTCTATATGGATCAGGAACTAAGCGCATCATGACAGGCATTTCCAGTAGGCTACTTCAAGCTTTCATCAACAATTATCATTGTTCCATACTGAAGATCAGATGGCCAGAAAGGATTGGCAACATGAAACCCTGTGAACGAATCAATCAAGAACCTATTACTCAACAAATATTCAGAAGAAAATGGAGCTAGATCGGACACACACTGAGGAGACCGCCGGGTGACATCACTCGTCAAGCCCTCGGGTAGAAACCGAATGCTACGTATATTTTCGTATTGAAGTAACAGTTGTAACGAATACACAAATTCCAGTTTGATCACTACTGTTATAACAAAAATGTTTAAAACTTCCCAAGCAAAAATGATCGCCAATAACAGAGTAGCTACCCACCAATCCAACGCTTCATCATATCTATACAATAAAAAATAACCGTATCTAATATTTATTGTTCAACTTGGGAATTTACAAATGAAGGCTAAAACTATCATAAAGCGATCAGATTCATGTGATTCACTTTTCAGCTACCCTTGGTATTCAACAGCTGATTTCTATCTTCCTGCAGGTGTTCTTAACCATGGATCTAAGCCTATAGCCACCTAGCTGAGTTTCGAAATGAAAAGTACAATAACAAATTGGGACCTTACAGTCTCATAATCGCTGCTATGAAGTATAGCTCTGTGGTGAAACATCATAAGCCTTCCACGAAATTCAAACAAAAAGACTAATTTATTGTAGCGCACTCTCCACCAATAGGAAGATGCTACTCTGACGACATATCAAGTTTGTAAATCGCAATCACTCAACCATTTTTTCTAGCTGGAACGATGGTTCATTCAGGTCCTACCAAGCTAGATAGGTCATCTGGATAGCGGTTAAATTAAAAGCAGTTACCATCATTGGGTAAGTCGCTTACTCCATATTAAGCGTCTGAGGGCAAGGTCGTACCCTTGGCTTAGGCAGGTGGAAAGTAGCAGCCGCTCAATTACCCTCATAAACAAAAAATTTCTGCTTATTACTCACCTTCATCTTCTTCTTGCTAACAGTATTTCCGAGACAGTTCACTTTCTCTTAACTTTCTGACTATTGCTGATAACTTGAGAGAGAGGGATACCGATCCCAGTCTGTTAAAACCAAGCTGAGAACTTCTATTCAGATCCAGTGCCAGGAACTTAAGGCAAATCGGGAAAGCCTTCACTAGCCAAAACTCTGACACCTCGAGCTTTACCTCTGAGACACGTATACAGTACACAGATGTAGTTATTCCTATAACTCCACGTGACTAACATGGTGAACGTACGAAATTCAACCTAGCAGCGGCAGTTGTTTCTTTGACTAGTTCTCGTCAGTTCACTGTTGTATGGTGAGTTTGATAGGATCGCGATGGACAGTTCTCCGTGCACTGCTCGTTTAAACGAATTTGTAAGAATAAAAAAAGGTTGTGAAACTCGTCGAAACCTTTTCCTAATTTCCCTTACTTAACAGATGACTGCAGTGCAAAAATGAGTAACCTAGTTTACCGCTAGAAGTATGAATTAATGAACAAGTAGGGAAGCTGTGTTAGACCACAAACTGTATTGGGATGCCTTATAGGGCCGCATGCCGAAGAACTACTTCCGGATATCGTCTCTTTCAATATTGTTTAAAATAGCCACCTATCCTGGCTAAAAATTAATTTCAAACATAAAGAAAAACATGATTTCACCTAAGGACACCGATATCAATCCGAAGATAGACACAAACACTGAGCTAAAATCTATCGACGACGACAGACAGTAAGGAATCGCCACCATAGTAAGTGAAACGATCTCCGAGAAGGACAAAACTTCAATAACTTCGAGCAGGTGACTGGAACTTTCGGCAGAACATCTAGAGGAGCGATTCACCTCCGCCTCCAACCTCTTTTCAGGTTGAAAAATCTGTTTGTAATCTAAAGTTAGATGGAGCTGTGGAACCGAATGGTATCAATCTAGGAGTGTTTGAGGAAGGATGTTATAAAATATCGATCAAGCTTAGGTAACAGTTAGTGCATGGGGGTCCAATGTAGTTCCAGAAGACTGGTATAGATTGTTGATCAGTCTATAAGAGAAACAAATCTTCCTGTGATAATCACAGGACCAAAATAGTATCTAAGAGTGTAGGACAACCCATAGTCTTGGGAACAAACGAACATGAATAAACGCTTAATTGAATTTTAGATTTTCCCGTCGATTGATTGGACCGAAGTGCTCGGTCTCAGGTTGACATGTCGGCTTCTTATGCAGATTCTTCGACGATGTCTGGGCATGTAATTATAATTAAATTAGTGGATGGTGACTAGCAGTGGAATCCAGGATGCGCATTTCGTCCTATTTGGGACTCGTCAACTGGATGTACCTGCATTCCCCAGTGAGTGATGATGTTCCCACCGAGGCTCGAACCCTTTGGTGTTTGAAACTACGGGCACTGGGTTCGAGCCTCGGTGGGAACATCATCACTCACTGGGGAATGCAGGTACATCCAGATGACGAGTCCCAAATAGGACGAAATGCGCATCCTGGATTCCACTGCTAGTCACCATCCACTAATTAAATGAATAAACGCTCTTTAGAAAAAACAAACTCTTCAGGTTGCGGATGAAGGCGCATTGGTCCAACTTTTACCCTTCGACAGGTTTTAGTGTCCGACACTAACCATACTTTTTACGGCAGACTGTATTTGACTTCATCGTTTACGAGTAGCTGTGGAGATGCTGGCTATGAAAGAATATTACGCGAATTCGTGTACTCTACTCGAAATAATCTAGCCATGCAAAGGTTATATAGAGCTATCATCTCGAGTGACAATAACCAGTGGTGTTCGTCATGGGTGCTTACTGTCATCATTCCTATTTAATTTAATTATAGACAAACTGACGGATATCACACTAGTCGAATCAAATGTTTCAAAGAGTGAATTATTTACCGGAGGAAATTCCTGCTGATCCATTTTAAATGAATATGATACATTTAAGTCTTCTGAACTACTGTATCCCTGTCAAATGCAAGATTTAAAATGCAAGATTGCACCACAGGACTGAAATGCACCGACTACAACTTTAAGGATAAGCAGTAAAATGGTCGAATTTACTGATCCATTTGTTTACTTAAGAAGTTGCACGAGGCCTAATCATCCGGTTACTAACATAATCTCAGTACGGATACAGAAGTCTCTTTAGGCGTTTGCCAACTTGCATTACCTTTGGTACATATGTGATATCCAGCTATCCATCAAAGGGTGTGTGTACTATTCAGCAATTTCATCAACTTTCAGAAAATCAATGCTTACAGATTTTTGATAACATAGCTCATAAACAAACGTTCGCAAATGCATTCACTATACTTCATGTGATTATTGTCACCTTCATACTGTCTATTGTAATTTCACTATATCTCTTTTCTCTACTTTGGTATACTAATTCAAAGTGTGAAGTGTAAAATACTGAACTGCTGCACTTGTATACAAAGTTCTGTGTGGATAAATTAGCAAAATCTTTTATAGGAAAGATAATTTACAAAGAAGAATAATGCACAATCCGTTTTAAAGTGACTCCTCCCCCGACAAAACAGAAACTTTAAACGTGGAATTCACAAGTCATACTGTTTTTCAGGTATCCTCCAACCAATCAAACAAAATCCCTACAAAACCAATGCTTGAAAATTGATCTGATGCTCACTAGCGACTGACCCTATTCAGGCAGTTAACCTGGGGTTCTAATGGGAAGCTGTAACCAGTAGGGTACAACAGGTTGAAGGTGAGGTAGTAACTCATCGAAGACGACATTGTGAAGTGGTCGCTCTATGTCATGAATTGACACAGGTTGGAATTCATGGACTGGTCATTGGATCAGCTTCCAGTGGCTTAATGGTCTACGAGCTAGCTCGCCTTGTCACCAAAAGGTCCTGGGTTCGAACCCCCCGGGGTGGGTGCGTACTGCTGAAGAGTTCCAAACTAGACTGACGAAACAGCTGTCCAGGACTCCCAGATGGGTTTTCCAATGGTTCGCTAACTGATGTCAGCTCATAATGACATCCTCCAACCAATCAAACAAAATCTCTACAAAACCAATCCTTGAAAATATCAATAAAGACTGATTTCCAACCCCACTCTAGAATTCCAATTTCAACTATTAGATATGTATATTTTGATAAGGATAAAAATCAAGTCAAGACTTGAAGATTCATACAATTCAGTAGTTGTAAGTATATAATGATGTAAGGAATACAGGTTAAATCGATAAATATTGATTAACACAGATACAGGAATAAATAGTATTAACCTATATACAATTCCATACTGAATTAAGATATCTGACTGACATGGAGATTTCAGGGACATAAATATGTATGCGCATGAATATAAGAGACATAAAAATAAATCACAGTACAGCAATTTGAAGAATATGTACATAAAAGTATACATATATGAAGAGATGATAGAGAAAGTGTAATTGGTGCAAACCATCCCTTTGTTTAATCAAGGAACATTCTTTTCTTTAAACATACTCAGTAACTCACAATTAAACATAGTAGGAGTGTAAAAACGAAAGAAATAAAGGGAATAAAATTTTTTTTAAAAAGATACATATACATATAGAAGAGATATGTGTATAAGGATTGCAACAAAATAAATCACAATTCCCATGTATTGTTCGCCTTTTCCATAGATTCAAATATTCGCTTATAAAATTCATGCTTTTCTAAGGTCATATTCAAGTGACTCCCTACTACTGAAGCATCTTGTTCCGGACCTCGACCAAAACAGCGTATCAATTTCCGATGAACACTGGAAGAAAAAAATTAGACAAGATAAATAATTAGACAATGAATGGTAAAGTCATTCAATACAGTCTGTCTGTTTTCGACATAGAACTTTGCACATATGTGCGGCAGTTCAAGTCGCCATACTTCACTCAGCACACAAAGTAAGAGAAGAAAGTAGGAGAAATGCATATTAGAGACAGTAAACAGAGGTGTGAGACAAAGGAATAGTAATAACGAAGAACAAAACAAATTCATTGGAAATCATAAGTCACAAGGAGTGGATGCATCTGCGATTTTGAGCCATGTCACTAATTATTCCCAACCATTGGTTTTTACCGTCTCGAGGACGCCAACCGGTCAGGAAGTCTACACCTTCCTACGTGGCTTAGACTAACTGTTGTAGACTTCATTGACTGGTGCCATGTTTTCGTTTGACCACCGCTAGCTCTTTACCAGCCTGACCCTATATCAGCTAACATTGCCCGTCAGTCGAGGAAGGCGATGACTAGGCATGCGTAACACATGTCCTAACCATCTCAGTCGATGTAATTTCACAGTCTCGTCGACTGATTTCCCCTTCTTACCTAGCACTCGACGCCTAACCTCAATGTTGCTCACCCTATTATACCACTTCATGCGGGAGATAGAACGCAGACACCTATGATCAAAGACAGCTAGTCTTTTCATGTCTTCCGCTCTCAATGGCCAGGTCTCACAGCCATAAAGGAGGACGGAGCGGACTGATGAGCAGTACACACGCCCTTTGGTCGATAGTCGGATATCACGTCTACGCCAGAGACGGCGTAAACTGACATATACGAAAGTAGCCCTCTGTATTCGTCCTGAGATTTCGTCGGAGATCAACCCGTTGGGGCTAATAGTACTTCCCAAGTAAGTGAAGCGGTCAATGTGCTCTACCACTTCACTTCCTATTTCTAATCTAGGGGCCGGTGTAGTCCAATCCTGCAACATCATCTTACATTTTACAGGGGCGAATCGCATGCCAAACATACGAAGATATTCAATACAGTGGTAATGCATTGTGTATTAAGTATGAGGCAAAAAGAAATTTCAACACATTCGATGATAACCTTTTTTGACATGTAAAAACGTTGACACAAGATGATAATAAAAAGGAAATATTAGTTTAAGAGTATAAACACTGTCTTTAAAAAAAAGAGGCTTTGAGCTATGTGTAAAGGTGTTTAACATTATTATGATTGCATGGAGGATTTCATCATGAGCTGACATCAGTTAGAGAACCACTGGAAAACCTGGGAGTACTGGACAGCTGTTTCGTCAGCCTAGTTTGGGACTCTTCATCAGTACGCACCCACACAGGGAGTTCGAACCCAGGACCTTCTGGTTACAAGGCGAACTCGTAGACCATTGAGCCACTGGGACCCGATCCAATGGTCCTCGAATTCTAACTTCTGCCAATTCACGACATAGCGCGACCATTTTGCAATGTCTTCTTCGATGAGTTACTGCCTCATCTTCAACCTGCTGTATCCTACTGGTCACGGCTTCCCACTAGAACCCCAGATTAACTGCCGGTGGGTGCGTACTGATGAAGAGTCCCAAACTAGGCTGACGAAACAGCTGTCCAGTACTCCCAGGTTTTCCAGTGGTTCTCTAACTGATGTCAGCTCATGATGAAATCCTCCATGCAATCAAACAAAAATCCCTACAAAACCAATACTTGAAAATTATTATGATTATGGTGCTTATTTAGTGTCGTCATTGCTAAAATGGAAAGGGAAAAAGGATAACAAATAAGCGTCGGTGTTTCAACGGTTGAATGATCACCAACTGTGCATGTGGTCCGGATTCAATTCACGACTGATACACTCCTGGATTGATCATTTCATAAGATATGTGGTATTAACACTAAGCATGCTTCTTATTATATCTGTTACTTATTTTCCCGAAAATTTAGATCATTAATGCATTGAATATCACTGTTAACCGCTTCACTTATTTTGGTATTTACATCAGCCTTAAATGGATTGACTGCTGACGAAATCTCAGCACGGATACAAAAGTCCCATATGGCATTCACTAAATTACTTCTTCTCTAGTGCAGATGTCACGTACGGCTACTGATCAAAGGGCGTCTTTACTATGTAGGAATCCTCTTTGTTGTTCATTATGGCTGAGACAAGGCCGTTGAAAAAGGGAAGATATGAGAAGACTACCTATCTTTGATCCCAGATATTTACGTTCTATCCTCCCGTGTTAAATGATATAATATTGTGAGCGATATTCAGGTTAAGTGCAGAACCAGTGAATGAGGTCATAAAGCTACATTGTTTGAGATCGCTAGGACACATGTTGCATATTCCAAATCACCTGCTACCTCGACAAACAGTGTTAATTAACATACGATTAGGATGATCAAACGGATATCTGGTATCAACCTACGAAGTCTTTAAGTGTTGGTTTGAGCCATTTAGACAGGTGAGGACTGAATGGTAAGGATAGTTAGGATACTAAGACCAACCAGTGATTTAAAACGATTAATGATATGGCTCAAACGTATTCATTCTTTATAATCTCCCATACTCACTAAAGCCTAATGTTTTTTTCCAAATTACTATTCTTTCTCGCCTACATTTCTACTTATTATTGGTTCTTTTGAATTGCCTTTTTCTCAGCATTTGAATACTACAACATGGAGTAGGACGACTTGAACTGTTGTGTAAAGTTCTATGTTGGAAACTTAGTCAGTCACTCACTGAGGAGGCAGCTGGGTGACACCACGCGTCAGGCTCGAGTGGAACCCGAAAGGGAAGCGGCGAGTGGGACGTCCAAGGGTGACATGGAGTAGATCGTGTGAAGAGGAGTTGAAACAGTATGAACTAACATGGATGCAGGTGAAAAGTACAGCAGAAGACAGAAGTAAGTGGAGACGTGTAGTTGAAGCCCTATGTTCCACTAGGAACCCAAGGGAACAATAATAATAATAATTTTATTCATATTTTTATACACATAAATGTTATTACGAGTTTGACAACCGAGTGATATCAGCTAGAGAACCATTGAAAACAATCTGGGAGTACTGGACAGCTGTTTCATCCTAGTTTGGGAATCATCGTCAGTACGCACCCACACCGCGGGGTTCGAACCCACGACCCTCCGGTTACAAGGCAAGCTCGTATACCATTCAGCCACTGGGACGCGATTCAATGGCCCATGAACTCGTAAACTCATAAAAACAAATCTAATCCTTACAAACCAACTCTTGAAAATATACGTGTTAGTTAAGATTTAATCACAATTAAAGTCTAAAAGTGTTATTGTTTTTCTTATATAATAAAATATTATTTGCTAAACTAGATGAATTAAACTTTCTGAATTAAATTCACATGTAAATAAAACTTTATTTAGATAAAGTGTACTTTAAACGTGTTACTATGGTTTCATAATATTTATTGTATACCTTATCATTCAATTAAAACTATATTTTTGTTCTTCTAATGGGGTGTTAATTCATTTCAGTGTGTGTTCATTGTTTATCACAATTTTGTTGAATTAGATGGAATCAAAAGACAAAGGTCATTTTGTTTCTTTTTTATTTTAGCTTAAATTGTTATTGTTTTTAACAATAAAATTAGCTGAAACTTTGCTCCTTTGAAGGAAGTGAACATTTCACAACAGAATAAATTTAGTCTTTCATGTCTTCATTAGAGAATAGGATATAATTTATGTTCACCTCATCCTGGAGGCGCTTGTGGTTTATTGGTAGAATGCTCACCAGAGATGCAAGTGGTTGGGGTTCGATTCCATGCCTAGTTTACTAGCCAATAGTAGACACGGAAAAGAGGAGAGATTGAGTGTGACGCTATCAACCCTACCCTATAAAAACAGCACCGCCACTACTGAGACGATACAGGTTGAAACCTTATGTTCCGCTTGGAATACAAGAAATGAAACAGAAATATCTAATTGTCAGATGACCACCCTGACTGACTGACTGGTTTCAACATAGAACTTTGCACAGATGTGCAGAAATTCGAGTTGCCACACTCCCTCCTTGTAGCACACAAAGCAAGAGAACACAGTAAAGAGAGGTTCAAAACACAGATTACAAACAGAAGTGGGGAAGGAAAAAAGTAGTAAAATGGAAGAACAATAGAATTTAATGGGATATTGTAAATCACAAAGAGTGAATGCATCTGCGCCAACCATTAGGAACGATTTTGACCCATATCACCAATTGCCTCCAGCCTAACTGATGTGGATTTCATTCACTGATGAAGCCATGTTTTCGTTTGAATACCACTACCTCTTTTCCAACCTGATCAACGCTATGTCAGTCAGCTAAAATCCCCCATCAACGAAGGCGATCAATGGCTAGGTGTGCGCAACCCATGTCCCAACCATCTCAATCGATGTAACTTCACAGTCTCATCGACTGATTTCCTCTCCTTACCTAGCACTCGACCGATGCCTAACCTCAATATTGCTCACATTATTATACCACCTAAAACACACAGGAGATAGAACGCAGGCACCTGTGATCAAAGACAGCTAGCCGACCTTTTCATGTCTTCCACTTTCAATGGTCATGTCTCACTCACAGTTAAAAAGGAGGATAGAGCGAACTGATGAGCAGTACACACGTCGTTTGGTCGACAGGCAGCCGGATATCACATCTACGGCAGAGATGGCGTAAGTTGGCAGGCATATGCAAAACAAGCCTTCTTTATCGGTGTTGAGATTTCGTAAGCGATCAACCCGTTGGAGCGATGACTACCCTATTAAATATATTATTTAGTTTGATTTTCGATAAAAATGAACTTTGGCAATATAATCCATACGATTTCATCAAGTAGGTTAGAGCTAAACAGTATCTACTAAGGATCCAGTTAAAGAGAATAAACCGGTTGCCATTATACAATGACACTTTTAAGATATTTTTAAAATATTGACTGACTAGATTATTCAGAAATAATTAGAATTTGATTCACCCACGAATAAATCAAGAACTAGATTGAAAACAATATCAGAGTTTATTGAAAACTAGTCAATATGCTTCACAAGGACTGTTTTGTTTTGATTATAATCAATAAAAAGTAGGAAAAGGCAAGTTGAGAAAAGAAATATATTCCTTTTCAATTAGTTCCTCAACAACAGTTCTACCCTAACAATATAGTTTCACACTAAAATTATACCACTCATGTGGTCATGTTAATCAATAAGAATTATCGATTTTCAGGTATAAAAGGGGTGAGAATAACTGATTACAAACCACCCAAGACAGTTAATTAGTAGAAGTTAGCAGTAGATTGTTAGTCAGTAGGAAATATAATTGAATTGTAACTATCGTTTGTGACATTGTAATTTGATTGTGATTACTATTCTAGCTAATTCAGTTAACTTACTTGCACCTTGATATTCTCGCGTAATTCATTCACCTATTCTTCTTCCTAGTTGTCATTAATTTACGCATTACTGATTATGTAATAGCTCATTGGTAACCTGTATAAATTAACTAATCTTAAATTTCTTAATTATGTTCACCCATCCCGGCCGACAACTGCTACCTTGCCGTAGTGGTCGGGCTTGAATGCCGCAGTGACCCAACAAGCTAAACTGTCTGGGACTCATGTCCCTGCAGGTCCTACCATGTCAGGAAGGTTGTTTAGATAGCGGTTAGACTAAAAGCAGTTACCATGGGGTACATGGGCTCCAGAATTCAATCGGATCAAATGGCGTATGAACCCATATGGATCACCGGCAACCATGGGAACGCAGCTCCTGATGCTGCTCCGCTGCCTTGCGGATTAGACTCCAAGTCAAAGGCTTGGGGAGTGGTCCCTTAAGAAAACCACCTGTTTCGGTTTGGGCGCCCGGGCAGTATCCCAGCCCTCACACAATAAATAAAATGAATAAATAATCCTAAACCTCAAAATCTATACTACTTGTTGACCAACATCAAATTATTGGTAATAATTTTTAATGTAAAACTGAAAATTAGGTTAGAAAACAGAAATGATATGAAGATAAACTTTGTCAACAACTAATATCCGTTAGGAAATCCATTGAAAATTAAAAAACCGCTGAAGAGTAGTTTCATTTTATTTCGCAAATCACCAAAATGCTGAATCAATGATTTCGTGAATGATCGGGTACAAGACTACCATACTTTAGCCTACTTAACCAATTGCGATGCCATGCAGTTGGCAGTGAGCCACACATATTGTGTGAGGACTAGTGATACTACCCGACTGTCCAAACCTCACCATAGGTGGGGGGGGGATTCGAATCCGTAATCCAGTGATTGACGGCCGAGCACCTAGACTAACTGCCAACTTACATCATCCATGGCGTAGAAGTGTACTGGGAAGCATTACACTCCGTTCTCCTTTATGGCTGTGAGATATGGTCACTGAAAGTTGAAGATAATGGAAAGGCTAGTTGTCTTTGATCATAGGTGCCCGCGCCGCGTTCTATCTCCCATGTTAGGTTATATAATAGGGTGAGTATTATTGAAGTTAGGCAAAGAAAGTTAATCGACTAGGTTGTGAAACCACATCGTTTAAGATGGCTAGGGCATGTGTTACGCAAGCCTAGCCATCTCCTTCCTCTACGGGCAATGTTACCTGATATAGGATCAGGTTGGCAAAAGAGCTAGTGGTGGTCAAACCAAAACTTGCAATCAGTCTATGAAGTCTTTGACAGTTCGAGTCAAGTATGGCGGTGTAGACTGCTTGATTGGGGTTCTCAGTATGCTGAGGACCAATATACCTGGATATAACTCGTTCTCAATGGCTGGCGTAGATGCATTCACTCATTGCGATCTCACAGACCGATTAAACCTCATTGTTTTACCATGTTACCTGTCTGTCTGTGTCTGTTTTCGACATAGAACTTTGCACATATGTGCGGCAGTTCAAGTCGCCATACTTCACTCAGCACACAAAGCAAGAGAAGAAAGTAGGAGAAATGCATATTAGAGACAGTAAACAGAGGTGTGAGACAAAGGAATAGTAATAACGAAGAACAAAACAAATTCATTGGAAATCATAAGTCACAAGGAGTGGATGCATCTGCGCCAGCATTGAGAACGATTTTGAGCCATGTCACCAATTGTTCCCAACCATTGGTTTTTACCGTCCCGAGGACCCCAACCAGGAAGTCTACACCTTCCTACGTTACCATGTTACCATTCTTTCTCGCACAGATTTCTGCTTATTGTAGTTCTTTTGAATCGCTTTTTCCTCTACTTTTGTGTGCTACATGGAGTCTGGAAACTGGGACTGCCGATTTTTGCGCAACTGAAACCAGTTTGTCAACCTAGACCAACAAACCACAGCTCCACACCTTGTATGATATTAAATAATGAATGAATCATTATCTAGTGACCGAGAATCTTTCATCTTTCGATGATCCACAGATAAAACGGGAATACTATCAACTGTAAGTGCTAAGGAAATGTCAAATAAAATACAAAAAGGGTGCATAGATAAAACACTCTATACATGAAGACTATTTATTCTACAATAATCAAAGTTGAAATTGAAATTTTTTTTAAACTTACAAACAAATTATATTTGATTTCTGAATTAATTCACCATCACAACACCAAAGAGATGTCTTTTTATGATTTTGACAGCAAGATTTATGCGTACAGGATGAATTTTTTACAGACAAATGTGGATGATGAGCCGATAGTTGATTAAATGAATCAGTAGTAGGTGACTTCGATTCATCATTGTGTGCTTTTCCACAACCAACAACAACATGTCTATCATCCAAATGTTTTTGAACACTGTCCACATATGTCGAATGATCATTACAGGCAACAAAACGAAAAGCACGAACTTTTTGAACCGTAATAAAAGGAAAATTGAAAGGATTCTCTTCTGGTGTCATATGACGATTTTTAGCTATACGCATAAGATATCGCAGGAATTGAAGTTGTGAACACTTTCGAACTAGAATCAAATCAAGACAACCATCGCCTAAATGTGCCCAAGGAGCAGGACCACAAACAGCACGTGCACATCGACAACTTTGAATACAAGCATTGACAGCAAGAAAATTACTACGAATAGTATGCCAACCTTCATTCAGTCCTTTTGGAACACGCTTCATCAATACGTTAGAGTCTAGGGATTGAATTTTAATGCTGGAAGTATTTTTCTGTGCATTTGATGTATCATCAATGGAATGTTTATCTGAAAGGCAAAAGAGTAAGTAAGATAACAGTGTTGAAGAGGTTTCATGTCAATCAAAGGGGCATAGCTGTGATGAAGCCTACTACATGAGTAATACAAAAGCATTTATATTTATTTATAACACCCTACTGTTTCATTAGTTAGTTAGTTAACTATCAACTTACATCACATTATCACTCTCCTCACACTTGGAGAACAGTTTTGCTACTATTAATACAATTATTGCTGCATAACCCACTGTGTTTATGGTATGATTAAAACATAAAGTAGGCAAGAAGTATGTCAATCAGTATAAACTGTGAATTACACTGGCTCCATATGAAAGTTAACAGTAACGCGTAACTGAGGTATGCATTATAAATGTACACACATTATGAGTATTTACTTTTAAAGCCTCACCCAGTTGGTGATTACACCCTAATTACTACATCTAGTATAATCTCTAGAAAGGTATCCCGAAAAAAAGAACACAAACATTGTATGGAATAAAATTCATTAATTGTATTGAATAAAGGTAAAGGACGAATCTAGAATAAGGAGAGGAAGATACAATAACAAAAGCAATTGAACTTTTTTGTGTGCAATTATTATTATTATGCTATTAGGTGTATCCTAAACTTTTACTTAAGGAAAGGCCTAAAAGTGAAATTTTAGTTTTATTCAGTTATAGGCTAAATGAATTCATACTTCTATAGTAAATTCTGAGAATGAAAGTCGCCTAAACAGACATTAACTTATAATTATTCCCTTTGGATTCCGAATGGAACATAGGACTTCAACAGCCCATCCCTATTCCATACTGTTCTCTGCAGTCCTTCTTAGCTGACTCCACGAATGCACATAAGCTTTCACTTCCTCCACACACGACCCTCTCCATGTCATTCTTAATGTGTGTATATACCAGTTCACCTGCTCGTGTGGAGCTAGGTACATAGGTCGTTGTATGCACGTCCTTTCAAACAAAATGTGTTAGAGAACATTACCCAGCATGGATGCAAAGAGGAGGCACAGGTTCAATCAGAAATGCCATAATTGAACATCTGATTAACATCTCCCACAGCATCTCAAGTGATTCATTCAAAGTCACTTACTATGCAGAAGCCCTCACAATATGCATCGAAAAGCCGGAGGTGTGTGTTCAACAGAAACTAGTCCAACCCTTACAACTACCATGAACCTAGTTCGGTAGGTTCCCTTAGCCTACGGTTGTTTGTTTTTTTTTGTTCGCTGTGTGTGATTTTTCTCTTTTTGTCTTTATTCAATTCATCCCATTTTTTTCAGGTATAAGAACAGTTTTTTTAAAGTTTGTTTCCATACTCTTCCTGCTCACATTTGTAATTCGTTTAAAATAACTATTTAACAATTATATTCTAATCCTGTGTAATTTTTGTATCTAAGCCTCTTGTATTCTATATTTACACCTCCTACCTTCTAATTCGAATTGAAAATTATTATTTGAATTTGTTTCCATGTAATTCGTTCTAATCATGTGCAATTTTGTTTCTAAGCCTCTCGTAAAAAAATCAACTTGAAAATAATTGTCACCTTTTATTCGCCTTCGTAATTATGTGGAATCAAATAATAATTGTACCTATGCAAAATTTATGTATTTAAATGCGATTGTACAGCTTTTGAAAATGAAGTCGCTGAAAAGATATCTTTGCTGAACTTTGTGTTCTCTTCTTTCTAAATCATTCTTAAATGCCTAACTCGTCCTTTTCCACTTGATGACAGGCTTGACGTGTGATGTCACTCAACGGTTTTTTCAGCATACATCGAATCTATCTCCATTTCTTTCTGAACACTTGTTGGAAAATAAAATTCTTGCCTGGTTTGTTGCCAGAGTTTCTTGTTGCCAATTTTTTCTGACAATCTGATCTCCCGTATCAAGCAGACTTAGCTGTTGATGAAAGTCTAAAGACTGTTTGAAATGCTTTTTGTGACGCATGAGTGTCACGAAAACAAACATTTATTTAGCGCATATATATATATATATGCTGTTCTGAAATCTAAAGAACGAATTAATCAAGTTTTCTCATCAATATGGAGAAGACTCGTTACACATCGGAGGGAAAATCACTCGAAGAGGCTATGAATTTACATAGATTGAGATGGTTAGGCCACGTGCTGCGCATGCCTAACCATCGTCTCCCTCGACGGGCATTACTAGCTGATATAGGTGCAGGTTGGAAAAGGGTAAGTGGTGGCCAAACAAAAACATGGCATCAATCCATGAAATCCCTGACAGTTAAACTGAGTCAGGCAGGGAGATGCAGACTTCCAGGTTGGGGCCCGCCCTCGGGACTCTAAGAATCAATGGCTGGAGACAGACAATAGGTGACATGGCTCAAAATCGTTGTCAATGGCTTACGCAGATGTATTCAGCCTCTGTAATCTTTCATATTCCTTTCTACCATTACTCATTCTGTTTCACTCTTATACTTGTCAAAACTCTATTGATTCTCTTCACTCATTTTCTTATCTACCTTTGTGTGCTATTTGGAACGTGGCAACTGGAACTGCTGCACTTCGGTGCCAAGTTCCATGTTGAATCCAGACAGACAGACAGACAGACACATCGGACAAATTAACCTTCAGTAACGCATTTTCTAGTATTCTTTTTCTGTAAAGAGAAGAAATTATATTCTGCTAGTGTGAGAATATTATCTGTTTAAGTTAATTTGTGCTTCCCGTTGATTGATTGATTGTGTCAGAGCAAAATACTCCGTTTCTTTTGAAATGTTAGTCTCTAGTATGGATGCTTCAACGACGTCTGAGGACAGTGTTGTCCAGCAGTGATATCCAGGATACACATATTCGTCTCAGTGGGGACACCATCATTCACTGAAGATGCAAGTACATCTCGCTAGCGTGTGACAAAAAAGGACAAAGTCCACATCCAGGATGTTACTGCTTTCCAGCATCAACTAAATTATATCATCATATGAAGGATATGCACCTTAGAATGAGAAAAAAAGTTGTTTGGTGTTCTCTAGGCTTTAAGATTTTGTCGTAGAAGTTTTATCACTATAGGTTTGATAACATCTTCAACACTTCACTAACTAACTTTTCAATGAAATACATATTAACAGTCAAGAGAATAAATACGAAATGACAAACAAACATTATCAGTATTGAAAATAGTATTGCTGCATACTACAACGCGCCAAATAATACCAACAGCGGAAGCAGAACTACCAGTGGACATCAACCCTCCGACGAAAACAGAAATCATGAAGGTAATAAAGATGCTAAAAACTGGAAAAGCAGCGGAACCAGACAGAATCCCAGCAGAAGCATTGAAAATGGACCCAGAGACATCATTGGACTTCATGACGCCACCACTGGAGAAGGTGTGGTTAGAGGTCAAGGTACCCGAAGACTGGAAGAAAGGCTAGTTATCCAAACTACAAAGAAAGGAGACTTAAGTCAATGCAAGAACTGGCGCGGAATTATGCTCCTGTCCACCCCAAGCAAAATACTAAGCCGCATCATCCTGGAGAGAATCAAAAAAGTCCTGGATGAAAAACTTCGACCGGAACAGGCTGGATTCAGGAGAAACAAGTCATGTATTGATCAGATCGCCACATTACGGATCACCATTGAACAAAGCTTGGAATGGCAGTCACCTCTCTATCTCAACTTCATCGACTTTGAAAAGGCCTTCGACAGCGTCGATCGAGAGGTGCTTTGGCAACTACTTCGCTACTACGGGGTGCCACCGACAATTATACATCTCATCTAACAGCTGTACGACAATGCTGCATGCCAAGTAATCCACAACGGGAAACTCACGGAATCCTTCGAAGTGAAGACGGGAGTAAGACAAGGCTGGCTGGCTGCCTACTATCTCCAATGATTTTCCTGATTGCAGTAGACTGGATAATGCGACAGACAGCGGGCAACGAGGAAACAGGCATAAAATGGACCCACACAAAATACTTGGAGGATCTGGACTTCGCCGATGATATATGTCTGATTTCCCACAAACTGGAAGATATGCAAGTGAAAAGCAACAAGTTGGCGATAGAAGAAGCATCAAAGATAGGCCTTCAGGTGAACATAGAGAAAACAGAGGTAGGTGATGAAGATTCCTGGCCAACAGCAACAGAAACAACAACAGACAACAATCAGCATAAATGGGAGAAATCTGAAAGAAGCAACCTCCTTCACCTACCTAGCTGGGAAGCATCGTTTCAACTACAGGCAGACGGAACTGACGAGGATATCAAGGCGAGGATCGGGAAAGGAAGGCAAGCTTTTATTACTCTCAAGTCTGTGTGGAGATCAACGGCACTCAGCATGAAAAATAAGATCCGGATTTTCAACTCCAATGTGAAGTCAATGCTACTTACTATACGTATGGATCAGAGACTTGGCTAGTCACGAAGGGCACTTCGAACAAACTACAGACCTTCATCAACAGCTGTCTTCGCTCAATACTCAAGATCAGATGGCCAGAAAAGATAAGCAGTAAGGAGGGATCTTTGGGGGCGAACCAACCAGGAGCCGATTGTGCAACAAATGTGCAGGAAGAAATGGGATTGGGTTATCCGTACTCTAAGAAAACGATCAAGTGACATCACACGACAGGCCATTGCTCCAGTGGAACCCGAATGGGAAGTGGTGAGTTGGCCGTCACTGCGATGGTGACATGGAGGAGGTCATGTGAAGAGGAGATGAAAGCATGTGGGCAGACGTGGGGGCAGGTGAAAACGTTGGCAGAGAACCGAACGCAATGGAGACGTGCAGCTGAAGCCCTATGTTCCTCTAGGAATTAAAGGAAACAATAATAATAATAATTGCTGCATACAAGAGAAGAAATCATTTAAACTAAATGGGTAGACAAATTCAACTCACTGCACTGTAAATCAGATAAAGGTATTTCACGGATTGGACGATTATCACTTGTCGACGATATACTTCGGCCTAGATCAGAATCCATTGATGAGTGATCAATAATTGCTTGTGAATTTGTAATACTTTGTAGACTATTCTCTAAACTAAGCGATGCACTGGATAGATCACTATTACTACGAACACTTTGTAACGATGATTTGTTGGGTAAGTGGTGATTACACTCATTAGTGGCAGTTACAATAGTAGATTTAGTATGTGAACAGTTGACAGCTAGAGTGTCCGCATCATCCACTAGTTTTCCAGACACATCTGAATTGCAAACAGAACATCTGTGTAAAAAGAAAACAAAAACGCGTAAAACATTGGAAACACAATGTAATATGCACGAATATACAATAGACAGAAATGAATTCATCCTCGACTAAAACGTTCAGCAGAGCTCAAAACGTTAGTAAATATTCAATGTTTCTAAGGGAGAAAGGCTGGCAGAAATGTTCTTTAAAACAAAAGAGATCAAGTTACATATTCCCCCATTGTCTCCACGGCTAACACACAATGCATAGTTTGCACATTACACTATGAAGAGGCTTGTCAATCTGAAATCTGATCAGTGATATGCGTAGACACGTATAAGCAAGTCTAACTTTTAGGAAACACCAACGAGTATGAAGTATGTGGGTAATTATGAATAGTTATATTATAGGCGAAGTTCAACAATGGCGTCCCAGAAGTGTGAACGCTCCAATGACCTTGAACGCATCCTAGTCGTTGGCTAACAGCACCTGTCATTATCATAACTGAAATATCAACCCTATTCACCAACTAAGGAGCAAATTCCACCCAGATCACGTTTTTAAGTACTGTCTGGACATTGTGTTAATATCTCGTTAGAGTTAGGATTAGGGTTAAGGTAAGTATTGGGGTTAGGGTAAGGGTCATAATTAGGGTTAGGATACGGGTTGTAATTAGGGTTAGGTTGATGTTAGGGTTAGTGTTAAGTTTAGGATTAGGGTCAGGATTAAGGTTAGGGTTACGATTAGGGATAAATTCAGAATTGATGTCATTTATTTTTATTTGTTTTATTATCCACATTTTTCTGGTAAGTAATCGTCGATCCTCTTACTGGAAATCGTAGTAATTCAATCGAGTGCTTTTGGGGAAGACCGCACAATAGGATAAGAAAGATAAACGATTCACAAAAACAGCTCATCTTTTTTCATCTCGGTGAATACATGTACGGAAATTAGTCTAACTTAGCAACTGATACTCCTCATTATTACTGGGACGTATTTTTAAGTCATGTCAGAGAAAGATACCCTGTTTAGGGTGTTCTCATGCATTTTCTTGTAAATATACGTCATTTTTGTGCAAAAATTCCTCATTTTTATGATTGGTCAGCTGAAGGTCACTCGTGCGTTCGCATCCTTGGGACGCTATTGTTGAACTTTGCCGTTATATATATATATATACCGAAAGCCTCCATCAATAAATTGTACATAGTCTCTCTTATTCAGTTTGTTTAAATCTAGTAAAATATGACCTCTAATAGTATTGTTTACTCTGGCGAATATTTAAAACATTGACAAACTGCTGATTCTCAAGTTCCTACTAAACATGAGAAAAAACCTTTTCCTCGATAGCAACTTATCCCACTATATAAGATAACCATTCCTGAGTAGTGTCCCTGGTATACCGAAAATTGGCATTCAACCAAATGTCATACATTTCTCAAAGGGGAAAAAGAATAGATGTCATAGTGAATTTGGTTTGCGCTTCAGGTCAGAAAGAACTGTGTCACACGATCTACTGTCAATCAATTAATCTTTTATTTGAAGATCCTGGACAAAGAGAAAATATCATGCAATAAACTCCGTTGAAAATTCTGTACATTATATAAACATTGGTCAGAATAAAGTTATTATCCGAATAATTCAACTTACCCACTATAACAAACTGTTCCATTGGATGACTTATTGTTAGGATCAGAACACGGCAGGAAAGATACTTCACCGTAATAAGATGCATGCTGAAGGAATGTTTTAAAGCCTACAAATAATCAATAACAATGAGAAAACAGAGGAGAAAATTAAAGTGACCATTTTGTTTATTGAAACAACTTTAGCACATACCGAAAGCTAGTCTAGCGACTGCAGTCTCCTTACATCGTTGGGTCATAAAAATAGCGACAATTTTGCAACTAGACTAGACGACATGCTAGATTTATTTTTCACAAATGACCGGCATATATGAAGCTCACAAGACAGCCCCACTATTAAATTCTGATCATTGTATTATATGGATATTGCCGAAAATATATGGAAAGCTACAAAAAAGGGTCTTGTCGCACCTCTGCAAGAAAACTCAACATAAATGTTACCCTCAGGACAATACACGAAATCTCAGAAGCATATTAACAGGTACTAACTGGGACTTATTTACTAAACAAGAACTAAATAACACTATCACAAATATAACATGTTATCTCGAATTCTGTCTCGATGTATGTTGCCAAAAAGAAACATTTCATAAGATTTGATAATAAGTGGAGCTGTCTTGCGACCTCTATATATACCGGTCATTTGGGAACAATAAATTTAGCGTGTTGTCTAGTCTAGTTGCAAAATTGACAATATTTTTTATGACCCAGCGATGTAAGGAGACTGAAGTCGTGGGAATCAAAATCTCCAGTCACTATTGGACATAGAGCTATCAAGCAAGTGGGCATCGAAAACCGTGAATTCATCAGTAAATATGGATATTTCTGACAGAATACAGTCAGATGCAATAAAAATGTTCAGAATATAAATGTAGTTGTACTCAGACAGATGTTTCAGACGATATTTAACAGCAACGCAATCGATTCTGTTACTTGAGAAGTTAAAGCACATATTATTAGGAGTAGTAGACCACTGAGAACTGATGAAGGTTTCAACGACACTACCACATTTCTTCTTAGAGCTACACCAATCTTGTCCCAGTAATCTGAAAACACTTAGACAGGCTAGATTATCATCATATAGATCATGGAACCAAGTTCCCTGAAGAGCTATTACCCCGTACTGTGATATACATTGGAAGACACGAGCGATTGCAGACAGTTAATTTTATTATGCAGGGAGCGACAGTTTGTACTCATAATCTCAGCAACAATCATTTGGTGTATTGGGATATATTTTTAAGCACTCTGCCACCTACTATGATATATTTTCTTGAGTTTAGCGGAAACTTGCAAATTAGCAGGTTATGAACATTTTCATTATTTGCGACAGTAAACAATGCGACTAGAGGTCATATTTTAATGTGGACACTGAGAATTAGCTGCAATATATTGATAAAAGTATTTTGGTAGCCCAAAGTTTAATCAGGGGAAATAGTAAAGAGTAGATATCACAGCCAAATGATCTTGAACCAACCAATTAGATGACGCAACATTACAATTAGATGCTGTTCATAATCTTTGTTGCGAGTTTCACCCGGACTTCGTTTCTGACTTCTGTGTAGAAAATGGGTTGATAGGGAAGAGTAAAACATGCACGTATGGAGGGATAATGACTCTTCAGAAGTATTCCAAGGCTATTGACGGCTATGCATTCAGATGCAATCAGTGTCATAACAAGAATTTTGTAAGATCTACAAAGTCGTACATTATGGTAACCTTTTAGATACTTTATTCTCGAAATCGAAAATTCCCCTCACTAAAACAGTGAGCATATACCATAACTGGCTAACGAGACGCCCAGTATCAGCTACGGTTGCGGAAACAGAGAATACTAAAGTGTCAACAATGCAACCGTATCAGCACTGTCGGGACATTGCCTCACAAGAGAAAAATGGAATTACTTGTGTACTTGTGTACTTCGTCGTTTATATTGACGAAACAACACTTATCAAACGAAAAATGAATCGCGGTAGGAGAAGAGCAAACCATGTTCAGATGGTAGGACCATGCGACATAAATCTGCAAAAAAGGTTAGTAGAACACATTGCAAACAGAGGCGTCGACGTTTTAATACCAATAATACAACAACTAGTCTTCCTAGGCACTACCATTCATGCAGATGAATGGAAAGGATATTCGCAACTATCATAATTAGGCTACATTCATCATAAAGTGAATCATTCATTCGAATTAGCAGGTCGTATAAGTGGTGCTCATGCATATTCTATTATGGGATTTTAGACCCATCTAAAGAAACGGATTAGAATGGTAAATGGTTCGTGAAACGATATGGCATACAGTCACTTAGATGAATTTTTTTGTCGACATTGGTTTAATATGCCGATGACCACTCCTACAAAAAACTGGGACTTCTTTTTGCAGCCTATTACAGATATATATGCTGTATTATTACTCATTTTTATTATATATAATCATATATCCCGTAAATATACTTTTTTATACTATAAATGTCACTTTCTACCTAGAGGAATCTGATTGACACTCGGAAGATGAGACTCTAAGCCTTCTGGATTGTTTTGTCAAAAGACAAACAGACAAAAGACTCAAGTCCACAGCATATACAGGAAATCAACACATTTGAATAAATATTTACATTTCCTATCTGATCATCCAATAAGCATGAAAGTTTCAGCAGCTCTAAGTCTGCTAAACAGATATGGAACATTATAACTGACAACGATGATATGCAGAATGAGATCCCCAATGTAAGACAAATTTCAACTGAGGCTGACAACCCCATCCTGTAAAATAAGCACTGCTACAGAAACTTCAAGCCACTAGCTTGAAGCCCTATGTTCCACTGGGGAACGTGAAGGAATAAAAAAAAAGCACCAGTGCATCCTATCCTCATTTTTGTTATTTGTCATTACCCCCCCCCCCCACCGACTTACATTGAACGTATTCCATTTGTTTGTTTTTATTCTTATAGTATCAACCGTTAGGAATGAATTGAATTAGCATGAATCCGCATTAGTTAATGTTATACTGTGCTGTTTCATTTTAATAATAGTAATGACAATAATAACAAAAATAATAATAAGCAGAGAGGCTTAGATGTGTACAAGTACAACACTTATAAACATATATAAGTGTTGTTTACCTGAATAATCATATCTGTGTGGACCCATCCAACGTAATTTATCATCATTACGTAAAAGATCTGCATGAAATCCATATCCTAGCATTGTCAGTGCATAACGTATAAAGGCGCCATTTCCATCTGCATGAACACTAACCACATCTAAACCAATATCATCACCTATTTTGAAAAGAAAGAAAATAAAGTAACAAAAGTGTGTACTTGTAGATAATACTTTGAAAATACGCTGAAAATATTATATACATCAAACTAAACTAGTTCTTTGCATCATATATATTACAATTTCAGACCAAATGGTATTTCATTTCAGCGTATATATCCAAACACAGCATAATCAAACAATTGGATGTGTACTATATCGACTAACTAACGACAAAAGACGGACAGCTACAAACAATAGAAAAACTACTGTAACTGAGCACCAGTCTAATGTGTCACACTTTGCATCAATAGGGATTTAACATCAGAGAAAACATTGATTGAAATAAGACGAATTATATCAACAGAAGTAAAAATCGATACGTGAAAAATGGCTTAAAAACCAGATTCTATAAGCTCAACAACAATGGTAGACGCCGCATACAAAAAAGATAACAATCAACTTCTTTGAATTAAATAAACAACCTGTCATGGGATATGTAAATGAAATCAATAAGAATTAAAGTCCATACGCGAAAAATAATTTAAACCTAATTTAGTCAGTGGCACAGCGGTAGAATGCTCGTCAACCACGCAGGTGGTTCGGGATTCGATCCCCCTTTACCTTGCTAAGCCAGTATAATCAGACTGGTAAAGTGGGAAGGTTGGGCATGAGGCTAACAACCCCATCTCGTAAAAATAAAATACCACTGCTACCGAAACTTCAAGCCTCTAGCTTGAAGCCCTATGTTCCACTGGGAACGTAAAGGAATAAAAAAAAACTTAGTGAACAGAAAAAACATGGCAGCTGAAAATAAAAACTGCTTCAGCTACACGTGAGGAAGTGTATGCCTAAATACAATTGATACGCCTAAGTTAAGATGGGGATATGGAGTGATTAGCAAATAACATGCTGTAATAGATGACGGAAGAATGTCCAACATCCCAAAGTAATTAGTCTTTTTGGTTAAGACTTGATAAACATTGAAATGATTATGAATACTATCTCTATAGACAAATGTTCAGAAGAAATCGGAATATCTACGATTGTTAGTGTAAGTAATTCCTCAATAGTGTATGAAGAAAATAAAGCTCCTTGAGATACTTCGCCTGGTTCGGCATAATTCTAATATTAGAGTGAATTCCTCCTAGCTTGATTCAACAAATTAATCAATACCAATATCAAGACAACCTCCATCAAGCACCTGAAACCCGATTTATGCGTTCAGAAAGAAGCGGTTACCAATCTTTCCTTGCCCTGATAATTGGATGTTTTCATCCTCTCTTTTATTCGATTACGTAAAGCTAAAAACTCCATTATGTATGATTATTATTGTTTGGGATTAAATGATTACTATTGTTATTAACATTGTATGCATATATTGATTTTTCGGTGAATTCATTCACTTAGCTGTACAATCACAATCATATATACTTATTTGTGTGAGTGCACATTAAGTTTCTCCGATAAGAATAAAAATAAGTTAGGGTTATTGTTGTCAAGACATTTCAAGAATGTGATGAGTAATCAAGGTGTAACTAAGGTGGGAGTGAAGATTGATAAGAGGGTGGTGGTGATGTGTTGTCAAAAAATATATTTACTGACACATTAAAGAAATTGAATAAGCGTAATACAGTTACGTGATAAGATGAATAGTTTAATGAGTGAGCTGAGATTAGGATGCACATAGAAACAAAAGAATATATGGAATTATGTAAGAGTTCTAAAAGTTACAAATGTTATAAGGAGTTAGGGAAAAAAACAAGGAGACAAACATCAAGCCAGTAGACGTCAACACAGGTGTTACCATGATAGTAGAAGTGGTTGGATGATTTTCTTTTGTATACATAACTCTGGTTTCTCCAACTGAATGAGTAGGAACTAAGCTAACAAAGGGTTTCTCAACCCTCTCATATGAAGAGAGGTTAAGTCGACTGGGCTTATTTCCACTGTCATACAGACGACTTAGGGGTGACCTAATACTAGCATACCGTATCCTAAGAAATTATTTTGGAGCAAATTTATCTAATTTATTTCTTCCTTCTAGCACCAACCAATTGCGAGGACATCACCTCAAGGTTCAAAAACCACGGTCGAATCGTCTGCGTTTGGAGATCCGTTTTTCGCATCGGATTGTGAACCATTGGAACTCCCTACCGGAACACGTCGTATCAGCGCCATCCGTTGATTCATTCAAGGCGAGATTGGACCTCCTGTGTGTAACAAATCGAAAGGATTAACACAGGCATATAGCCTACTATCCTAAATAAATTGTAAACTGTAAACTGAATGACTAAGGTTTCAGCAATACAAAGGAGACGAAAGCGTATTGCCTTTGGTAGGTTGTTCTCCACTTTGTAGATTACTTTGAAGGAGGCGTTTGTTGAGATAGAATGACCAGTGGTGACCAGATGTTCAGTAATCGTACTTTTATACAGCCACTATTACGTTTTTGCAGCCATGCGGAATAGTGTTCTTGAACCCCGCCCCCCCTCAGTTACAGTTTGATTACTCATCACATTTTTGAAATGTCTTGACAACAATAACCCTAACTTACTTTTATTCTTACTGGACAAACCTAATGTATACACACATATAAAAATAAGTATATATAGTCGTCATTGTACAGCTAAGTGGATGAATTCACCGCCGAAAGGAAACTCTGCGCTGAACTACGTGTTTCATCAATGTCCGGATGAGGATTATTCATGAGTATACTGATTTTTTGTTCAAAAATGAACTCTCTGTGCAAGTATGTTAAAGTTGTATCTGTACATAAACTTAATAATGTCTTTGGACTGTAAGCAGCTGATGAAAAGCCGACAAAATAAATGATGGTATCATTTTATTTTGCACAAATTACTGTTCTTGCTTTATTCAAATTCATAAAGGGGAATAAATGTATGAAATATGAAAATAATTCTTTGTCTTGCATTATTTTATGTTCGCACTATTAAACATAATTTTAAAGTATTTAATTGAGCTGGTTCTACGATTTGAAGAATACTCTTTAGAAATCAAGTACACAATGCAACACTGTCGTATTTTAAGTACATTTTAGTTTCGATCAACGTTCAACCGGTTTTGATGACAATAACCAGTTCATCAATATGATCTGTCTAACCCACTAACTTGGAGGGTTTTAATTGAGAAACAACTTACATTATCATTCTAGATAACACTTTTATTAGTAACTTCAAAGTGAAGTGAGCTTTTGCAATTCTTCGTAAATGAAAAAAATAGCAGACAAACATGTGAATGTAGATCAAATTTTTATCAATCGATATAGAATAAGTTACACAATCAATAAGTCAATAATGCTTGTCAGGTCAATGAAAAGATTAATATCAATTCAGGTGAATGTAAAGATGTACAGAAAGTCTCTAGCTGACAACACCAATCACAATCAAAGTCAGCAGTGAAAACGGTTATTTCATTTATGCTGAGTTCCAAACACTCACTGAAGATGTTGTCTAGGATGAGAATGAAACCTACGCAGTTATAAACTATCACTTACCAGCAATGATATGAAGAGCAGCAGTCACCACATCATTAGTACCATGAATAGAAAAACACGCAGCATCTGTTGATCCTAAATATAAATTGAAAATAAATAGGATTATATTATTAATATAAGAAGAATAAAGCCTGATTATTAATCACTATTAACTATTTAAAACAGTGGATTAAGCTGTCTGATTCAAAAGTTGACAACAGAATTATTATTATTATTATTGTCATTGTTACTATGACTTAAACTTCGTATATCATGGGCACCAAAAGATGCGCCACATAAAACATCATAGTTTGTGCGAGGGCTAGGATACTGCCCGGACGCCCAGAACGAAGCAAGGTGAATGTTTTATGGAACCAATCTATGACTGGAATTCTAATTCAAAACTCAGAGGAGCGGCGTCAGGAGCTGCATTCCCATGGCTTCCATTGTCCAAAACAGGTTCATATGCCATTCGATCTGGAGCATATATACACCATAGGATTTTGAGTCAGGTTCTTTCAGCCCCCCGAGGAAAACCAGCATTTCCACGCTGGAATTTGCTATCGCGTAAAGGCAGCGAATAGGCTATGGACACGTAGACACATGACAGCATTTCAAGAGAAAGACCGAAGTCTATCCACCCTCGGCGGTACCAGGTCGTTTTTACGGGGCGGGGGGGGGTAAATAATCGATGAAGCACTCTAACTTTATCAGAATTACAAAAGTATCAAAACTGTGTGTATCTAGACTTCATGAAAGTTTAAAAAGGAAGTCTTGTAAAACAGTAACTAATTCATTTGGACATTTAATTTATAAGCAGTGATAATGGATTCAAACTGGATTACAGTGACCGGAATTTAAACAACCTACTAAAATGATCAGTCTTTACACACTACATGTCATTCATTGTTTAGTATGTGAAGTTAAACATGCTTACTGAGCTACCTTACTGTTTATTCATACTAAATGATGGTTTTGATTATTTAAATCAATAAATTACGAGAAAAATTGTAGTAATATTCATTAAGTGACTGAGTTTTAACATAGAACTGTGCAAAAAAAGTGTAGTAGTTCAAGTCACCACACACCATACATCACACAAACATAGACATCAGCTATAATAGGCAGAAATTTACAGAAGAAAGAATAGTAACATGAGGATTTAATCGATCTAGCATATTACACAGAGCGAATACATCTACGCCGTGGAGAATGATTTTGAGCCATATCACCAACCAAGTCTCAAGCCATTGATGCTTAGCATCCCGAGGACTCCAACCAGTCAGTCTACACCTGTCTACATGGCTGGCTGAAATCAACAGTCAAGACTTTATGCACTGATTCCAGGTTTTGGCCAACATTCCTCATCGAGGAAGGCGGTGGCTTAGAGTGAGTATCGCATATCGTACCCATATCGAGAGATGCGGTTTCACAAGCTCATAGATTGACTTGTCCTCATCCCTTAACAATCTACACCTATCCTTAGTATTACTCCTCATACTATAACACTTAACGTGGGAAATAACACAAGCATCTGTAGTTAAGGGCAGTTATTCTCTTCAAGGCTTCCACTTTCAGTGGCCTTGTCTCAAAGCTATAAAGGAGGACACTGGTCGGTAGCCGCACCTCACAATTTACACTACAGAAGAAGTAAGTTGGCGAATACCACACGAACCTTTTGTATCAGTGCTGAAATTTCGTCAGAAATCAATCCATTAAAGCTGATACAACCTCCTAAATAAGTGCAGTGGTGGTCAATAGGGATACTCAACACTTTAATAATCTAAAATACGGGAAACATGGTTTATTTGGGAAATACGTAAACATTATAAGAATTATCTCATGAAACGACTAATCCAGGTATATGTCTGAAAAACAATACACCACACCACACCCTCCCAATGGATTCAAACTGCTGAATAGTGTCAAATGCATTATAAACAAAAAACCACTTTGATATATTTCAACAGCTTTCCACAAGAAATTCGAATTATACAGAGATAGTGTAACTCGAAAACAACTCGAAGTTTCGGAACCACGTAACACCACCTATTTTTTTTAAACTTTACTATTTGGAAGTTAACAGTTGGTAAGAAAAGATCCTTTAGACATTTAAACAACCATACCAAGATTGCCTCATTAAGAACTGATGTTAATTGAAGAAGTGAACTGTAAAACGTGTACTCGATCTACGAGTAAGATACTATTCAAGTTGATTTCCATTTGCAGTTGATTGATTATGTTGGACTGTTGACATGTCAGCCTCTAGTTCGGATGCTTCGACAATGCCTGAAGATTAACATGATGTTGTTTTGGTTGATAGTGACTAGCAGTAGAATCCAGGATGTGCATTTCGTCCTATTTGGAACTCCTCAGCCTTAGCGTTTGCAAAGAAGGGTCCTGGGTTCGACTCTTCGTGGGAAGACGATCACTCCCTGAAGATGCAGGTACATCCAGTTGATGAGTCCCAAATAGGACGGGATACGTGTCCTGGATTCCACTGTTGGATACCATCAAACAAAATGACATGAAGTGTGGAATACCGTGAATACCCCAGTAGTATTAACCCGTAAACCTCATCGCTAAATATGTTACTTTGTAAACTCACTTATCAAAATTGTGATTATCCATACTTACTAATTTTAGTCAAAGTTTTAGACACCGAGATTATTTCGTAATGTTATTGAAAGTTTTAATGATTATGTGTATGATATAAATATCTTGTGAACTTCAAGGTAAGAAAAAATACCTTCGGATGATACTTAACGTAAATTTTACTGAACATCAGATTTCCGATTCGAAGCTCAACAGAAATGTCTTATATGAGTTAAGAATGGCCTAAGAGTCAATTCTCAGAATGCATCAACGGTACATATAACTAGTTTGTGGACGAACAGCTGTTCAAAGTCTACCAATTAAGTAGTAATTCATCTCACCGATCACATACTTTAATGTAAAATAAGAATACACAGACGAATACACCGTCTCTGGCGTAGACGTGATACCCAGCTATCGACCAAAGGGCGGGTGTACTGCTCATTAGTCTTCTCCGTCCTCCTTTATGGCCAGCTGTGAGACCTGGCCATTGAGAGTGGAAGACATGAAAAGATTAGCTATCTTTTATCATAGGTGCCTGCGTTCTATCTCCCATGCGAAATGGTATAATAGGGTGAGCAATATTGAGGTTAGACGTCGAGTACTAGGTAAGGAGGGGAAATCAATCGACATGACTGTGAAGCTACATCGACTGAGATGGTTAGGACATATGTTACGCATGCCTTCCTAGTCATCGCCTTCCTCGACGGGCAATTTTAGCTGACATAGGGTCAAGCTGGAAAAGAGCTAGCCGGCGGTCAAACCAAAACATGACTTTGTCAGTCAATGAAATCTACAACAGTTAGTTTAAGTCACGTAGGAAGGTGTAGACTTCCTGGTTGGGGTCCTCAGGACGGTAAAAACTAATTGCTGAAAACAATTGGTGACATGGCTCAAAATCGTTCTCAGTGGCGCAGATGCATCCACTCCTTGTGACTTGTAATTTCCAACAAAACTGTTTTGTTCTTCTTTATTACTATTCCTTTGTCTTTCACCTTTGTTTACTGTCTATATTATGCATTTCTTCTACTTTCTTCTCTTGCTTTGTGTGCTACAAGGAGTGTGGCAACTTGAACTGCCGCACATCGGTGCAAAGTTCTGTGTCGAATACAGACAGACAGACACAGCGGAAGAAGCTGTGGCTCACACAGCGAAACGTTCAGAAAAATCTTGTTTTGATTTTCTTAACACGCTGGGATTAATTTAAATAATTTATAAGAATACTACCGTCTATATTAAGCAATCCATATAGAATTATCTTCCTAAAACATTTGCATCTTCATAGTAGGATAGAGCATTTAGTTCCCGGAACTGGTCTTTCATGCTCCAGACTATGAGCCACACTTATTATATGAAGGATGATGATACTAGCCAGTTCCCCAGGCTTAAGTAAGTGGAATGAGATTCGAACCCGGGACACACTGAGCGAAAATCGAGTGTTTAAGCCAGTGAGCCACGTCTCCACGTTTTCGTAGTACACTAAAAACTTATCAGAACAAGTAAAAATATCTTTAAATGAGTCCATTCAAACATCACAAACTAAATTGTATATAAAGCGTAGATAATTCATGAGTGAAGAACACAAATGACAGTTACTCAAGTTTAGTCCTGTATCACCTGACACTTGCAAAAAACATACAGAAGTTCTAACTATGGTCTAAATTAACGTGATATATCAGCTGCCAGCAATAATACAAAGAAATACAAAACATAAAGTAATGAAACCAAGGTATATCCTTAATATAAGAAACTGCTGACTATTAATTATAGTGAATTCAATAAGTGAATACCGGTTTATTTTCCAAAGGTGATCGATATAGCACAAATTCATGATTTCTATTAGCATGAGATATAGTCCAGATTTAAATGTAGCAGCTCAGCAGTACAATGTATGTTTTCTGTTGTAATAAACGCAACTGCTTATGCGAAATAGTCATCGAATGAGACTCAATAAAACTGTTGAGTCAAAATTTATCGGTCAGTTGTGCAATATGATGACATAACACTGCTGCACATTGTAGTACATTTAAACTATATATTAAATGTTAGGTCAGTAGGAAGCTCTGCTTAATCGAAGGCTTCATATTTGTTCGCCTTAACTGATATCAGCTGAGAAACGCCATCGTCTCCTGAGACTTCTGCATAATGTTAACAAAAACCCTACCTTTCCTGAATTATTAACAGTATTCGTCCCTTAAGTTCCTAGTGGAACATGGGGCTTCAACATCACATCTCCATTTCACTTTGTCCTTTGTTGTCATTTTTAGATGGCACTACGGCTACTCATAAGCTTTCATTCCATCCTTACACGATCTCCTGTATATCACCCTCGGAAAAACGCCCAACTCCTCATTTCCCATCCAGGTCTCATTCGAGGTCCTGGCTAACGCTTGATGTTACGCAGCATATGTCCTATCTGTCTCGATTCCCTTCTGCATATTCCTTGGGATAGATGCTTGACTGCTTATCCTTTCAGACCCGCTATCTGATCTTCAGTACCTTTCCTGATTTACGTGATTTAAAATTCTCAAACATTTGCCGATTTTCCATTTTGACCTCGGAGTTCGTCCACAAAGTGATGCTGTAAGAGCGCCTACAAATACACTCAGTATCGTTCTTCTTTGTAAGCAATCAAAATGTCACATGAATTGGTTCGGTTCTCCTTTTTCCCCGATATATTCGGTGATTTTTACTGGTTAAGTTGGTAAAGCTAAAGGGAGACTTTTCACGACTTTCCATTTTCTTAATTTCAAATTTTTTTCCTTCACGTTCCCAGTGGAACATAGGCCCTCAAGCAAGTGGCTTGAAGTTTCTGTTGCAGTGTTTATTTTTGCAGGATGGGGTTGCTAGCTTCATGCCCAACCTTTCTTCTTCACCAGCCTTATTTCTGGCTTAGCGAGGTAATGGTGTGCGTCGGCTGGTGATCGAACCCCGGACCATGTGCATGGTCGGCGAGCGCCCTAACCGCTATGCCACCGACGCACTAATTTCAAATTAAATATACTAAACTGTTGCAGTGAACAGTATGATAAAATGTGAAAGAAACCACATTTCATGACTACATTTAATCGCCCTACTCAATCACTTTCAGATGACAAAAATATAACTGATACAAGAGAAACTGTGTCAGTAAATTTTAAAAATATATATTTGTCATTGGAAATAATGACAAGTATAGAAAAGCCATTCAAATTAAACCAAACGATAATGACATCATTAATGCAAGCGAGTTTAGGGAAATAAAACGCACACACGCATGCACACACACACACCAATGCGAATAGAATTCATTGTGTGAGAAATACACAAAGAATAAAGAGTGAAGAATTAAAAACAAATATTACCATCTGAATGAACATTAATACAGATGACTACACATAACACCCACTTTTCTTTTTATGCAAGTTAATAGTTAACTAGACACTGAACCTACTAAACCAAATCGAGTATTCTGTTGTAATTTTATATGCCAACTCCTAATCCCATCAGTAAATGCATTCATCACTTTTGAGCCATCACAAGCTACATTAGGTGTACCATCATCCAATTCGACTGTAACTCCTAATGTTCTTGTAGTATCATTAAGTTTAAGGCAAGTGTTTGTACTAGATGAAATTGTATTCTCCAAAACAGATGATTCACATAAAGTACTATCTTGTTGTAGAGTTACAACACCAGGCAACCGGTTATTAATACGCTTTCCTAAAGAGACTAATGAAAAGAAAGTGAAATCCTTGAAATTAACGCCAGCTGGATTACAATTGACCTCTGTCAGGGTTTTTATCTCGTAATCAATACTGAACGGATAGACAACATCAACGGAACATCCAATCTGTGGAAGAATTTTCAAAGTCTTGTTTTGTTTATTCAAAGACTGTCCTACAATTTTAAGAGTATTTTTAAATTCATTTGAAATTTCATTTATATTAGTTAAATATGAAACAGGAGTGAAAATCTCTTTTTCTGGTACATTATGCTGGTAGTTATTAGTAACTAGTAAAGATGATGGTTGATTTTTTAAAGTGTTTGTAACATATTGAAGAGTTGAACTGGTTTTCTTCATTTTATCGCTTTTATGAGTATTGTTTAAAAGAGGTGAAGGTGATACAGATTGTGTAGCTTTAGTACACGGGACTTGTAGAGATAAATCCATTTCAATAGGATACTTTAACTCCTGTGTAGGTAATTTTGTTGACTTGTTAACAGAAACTGTAGATGTATACTTCTGCTTTAAATGATCTTGCTTATTCGAAGATATTTTTGAAGACTGTAAAAACGATGAGGGTAGAACTTTATTATGCTGAATAGCATCAGAGAGACTAATAACATACTCAGTAGAGATTTCTAGCTTAGAATTCTCTTTTAGTAACAATTGATTCGAATGTTGAGATGATGTATGAAGTGTACTTTTCTTACAAAGCTGCTTTTTGTTCCTGCTTTCATATTTCCTTTCCATTTCACACAATGATGATGAATATTTACTGACTGAATTGATCTCATTACGAGGCTTTTTACCAGTCCACAGTTTTGATGCTGATGATGGCGTTGATGATGATAATGATAAAGATCTTGAAGGTTTTGATCTATACGATGATTGACTATCTAAGTCAATTGAACGAACATCTGATAATGACGACCTATAGCGCTTGTGAACTAGATCACCAGCGCCATTAAATAGACCTTTAGATGATGAATAATAAGTAATTGGTGCACGTTTTGGATAAGCTTTACGTTTCTGATAAATTGGTACAAGTCTTTCAAGGATACGATTACATTCGTGTATAGCTTTACTGTTTGGTCCACTGACTCGTATAATAGAATATTTAATCCAGTGAAGTGATGAATATCGTCGGTTTAATACACGTCGAGTGACTTCAACACAACAAGACTTTTTTTCAACTATATGACGAACTTTTGGATTCGATAGTAGAACAGTCAACTCAGCTTGAGACAACTCTAAAACGTATTCTGTCCATATTGAACATGGTGTTTGAGAAGATTCTTTATCCATAGATTATTTATTATGTTAAGGCTTTATTTGCCTTTGTCGTCTCTTATAGTGTATAAATTATTATTATACACCCTGAAATAGGCTTAAATAAGTAATTCTCACATGTGAAACTCAAAATGAAATGAAACACATGAACAGAAATACAAATTACACATGCGAGTGGACTAAACCATTTTAAAAAACAGCTGATCTAATGACATATCGATTATATATATATATATATATATATATAAGAAAAAGGAAGTACCTTATACATTATAGTGTAAAGTAAAAATGTTCACAAACTGATTGTAGAAAAACCTGATAATCTAATAAACGGTTTAGTCAGATCACTGAACCACCACAAAACTTAATTAATTAATCAGGTATTTTTTTCCTTCACGTTCCCAGTGGAACATAGGGCCTCAAGCTAGTGGCTTGAAGTTTCTGTAGCAGTGTTTAATTTTTACAGGATGGGGTTGCTAGCCTCATGCCCAACCTTTCCTCTTTACCAGCATTATTTCTGGCTTAGCGAGGTAAAGGAGTGCGTCGGCCGGGGATCGAACCCCGGACCATGTGCATGGTCGGCGAGCGTCCTAACCGCTATGCCACCGACGCACACAATTAATCAGGTATGGATGATAGTAAAATAACGGGTAGTTTAAACTCTCAATACTAACCGGGATTGAGGAACTATACCAGTGTAAGTGAATATGAAACCTTGTATTGATACATTTTTCACTAGGAATTAAGACAGTCAGTGTCAATATTACGATGAATCTAGAACTAAATTAGGCTCCCAGAAAATACCACAACTCACAAACACGTTTATGGGGAGGTTCAGTGAATCTATAACACGATAATAACTGGAGACTTTATTTCATAAGATATTAGCATATTGGGAAGGTCAGTTAGTGAGTGATTGTGGCTGAGCATCTATCGACTCACTTCTAAATCTCATCTAGTTTACTAGACAAAAGAGGTTAGGTTCCGGTGGGGGGGGTAGACTGGCAACACCACTCCGTAAAAAGCAACACCACCACCGCTCCTGGAACTTCGAAACATGAAACTCTATGTTGCACTCGGAATGCAGAGAAATGAAAACAAAAAATATATATATCGAAGTATAAATTTTTTTCAATCACCTGCTGGAATAACTCCAAGTCGAATCTTTGGTTTCAATTCAATTTCTCCAGGTTTATGATCCACAAACAAAGGTAAATTTGCCTTACGCCTTTCGTGTAGTAATAGGCCTTGAACAGCTTCTGCTAAAAATCCATCACCACCGACACAGACTACTCTAAAAACAAAACATAAGAGAGAAACTTTTCGTGAGAAAAGGTGAGAATTTAGAGAGAAAAAACTAACGACATAAGTTATCTGTAGAATCTACTTTCGCTTAAGATACACATCCAAATGTTTACGCTGAGCTTTATCCCAATCAACGGATTGACAAACAAAGACTCTAGGTAGTTTTCTCTAAATACACTGTATAACTGTATGGAAATGTGGTCAATCGGTTGAAGCAGCAGGATTTCAACCGACGGGTCAGATGCTTAAACTCTACTCCACATTAGCTGAAGTTTAGACGGCTAGATAGCATCATTAAGCATGACGTGGTGTGAACATCAAACTTACACAGAATTTACCTAAAAGAGAAATTTTTCGGTAATTTAATTTCAATCACTGAGATAATTTAACGATCACTCAGTTTCACTTAGCCATTAAGAATGAAGCTTACAATGAAAATCAGGCACAGTTTAACAAGCATTTACAAATAAGCTGAAGGTAATTTCAATGAGTTCTAATCAAATTATCACCCTTTTGAATTACAGTAGATTACAGGAGATTTAACGTCAAAGAGAAGAAATGAACCAGTAGTATGGAGGCGAAACATGGGAGACACGAAAAGAAGACAAAGAAACACAATACAAAGGGCAAGATCTGTGTAAATGACGACTCTAATATACGATATACATAATTTCCCTTTATGTGTACATCAAATAACAAATAAACATTTGGTGACAAAGTCTCTTGTCTTCTCACGTTACACTATTCCTAAAAAAAGTGATAACAGCATTTCCGAACTTGAGATTCACACCCCTATGCACATCAAAATAAAATATAAGCATCTAGCCACTGTTAGACGAGGTCTTTAAAATTAATCTTAGACTACATAAAGTAAACACCTTCTAATTACAACAGTACATTTCTTTTTCTTAAAGAAAAGTATGAATACACAGTGAAATAACGACTTAAAAGAGGATGAAATAAGTACATAAAGAATAATGTGCAACTGTCGGCAAAGTTAAACTATAGCATCCCAAGTGAGGCGAACACACGAGTGATCTCCAGCCGACCAACCACAAAAATAAGTGATTTTGGCACAAAAAATGACGTTCACTTACAAGAAAATGCATGGAAACACATTAAACAGGGTATCTTTCTCTGACATGACATAAAAATATGTCCCAGTTATAATGAGGAGTGTCAGTTTTCAAGTAAGACCATTTTCTGTACATATATTCACTGAGGTGACTTAAGGTGGGCTTTTCTTGTGACCCGTTTATCACTCTAATCCTGTTTTGCAGTCCTCCCCCAAAGCCCTCGGTTGAATTACTATGGTTTCCAGCAAGAGGATCGACGACTACTTACTAGGAAAATGTGGATAATAAAACAAACTAAAATAAATAATACCAACTCCAAACCTATCCCTAATCGTAACCCTAACCTTAATCCTAACCCTAATGAGCTATTAACACATTGTCCAAATAGTACTTAAAAACGTGATCTGGGTGAAATTCGCTCCTTAGTTGGTGAATAGAGTTCATATTTGCGCTATAATAATGACGGGTGTCGTTAGCCAACGACTGGCATGCGTTCAAGGTCATTAGAGCGTCCACATCCCTTGGGACGCTATAGTTTAACTTCGCCCTGTCTTCATACACCTTTTTTCTAAAACACTAAAACAATATTACATACTCTTAATGTTCATCATTTAAACTCTTCTTTATGGAAAATATTCAGACGACACTCATAGTGCATAAGTCATTTTCACAAATAACCTTTACAAGATTAACACTACAAACTTTCAATAGACAAAAAACCGAAAAATTAATAGGGTGGTAGTATGACGACTGAGTGAGTTCAGCCTAGGGAGTGACAACAGTAGGTGCGGTAGACTTCTAAAACACTCCTAAACAGGATGAAACAATATTTCAATGGCTAGTATTTGAAAACAACAAAATAAAAAAAATCTAAAGTTAATGTTAAATTCAAATAATTTAAAACTAATTCTCTTATTCAAGAGAGGTGGAAATGAAAGTGACCACATGAAATTCACATGAGCGTTATCACAGTTTATCCAATTCGGTAATTAATATGAAGTGAACTGGTGTGCTTCTTACATTTGTTTTTATCTATTTACATTTATTTAATATAAAATTAAATTGAATGAAGTAATATTTTATAAGAAAGAAGGAAAATTCTAAGTAATAAAAAACGATTTTTTTTTTAATCCTTTAAGTTCCCAGCGGAATATAGGGCTTCAAGCTAGAGGCTTGAAGTTTCGGTAGCAGTGTTGACTTTTACTGGGTGGGGTTGCTAGCCTCATGCCCAACCTCCCTTCTTTACCAGTCTTATTACCGACTTGGCAAGGTAAAGGAGTGCGCTGATCGGGGATCGAACCCTGGACCACATGCTTGGCCGGCGATGATAAGAACATCATATTCTCTTAACTGTTATTATACATGATTATAATGTGTTTTGTAGTGCTTAATATATACACAATTCGATTATATAATCTGACAGTAAACATCTATCTGAAACTGATACAATAGTAAAAAATAATTAAGCGGGAAGAATCAAGAAAAAATGTAATGGTACACTTAAAAGTGATTAGTGTGCATCACTTTTTAATCCCATGTCGGTAGATAAAACAAATCACTTAAGACATAATATAAAGACTAAATACACATAAAATACTATTTAAATAGACAAGAAGGTATAATGTATCAACTTTCCTAAAAAGGAAAAACAAAGTGCAATGGAGCCATAGAGGTTGCAGATGAAAAAAACTTCAATCACAAAAACAGTAATATTACCTAAACTCTGAGAATATGTCATTCGATGGAATAAAGGGAACATGAATCTCCCGTGTAGCGTTAATATCACTTGAACATTCCCTGAATATTATTAGCAAAGTAAGTCATAAGATGCCTAACTGACTGACTGACTGATTGAGATTCAACATAGAACTGTACATAGATGTGCACTAGTTCAACCCACCACACTTCATACAATACACAAACAGAGAAAAAAATTCAAAAGGACTATAAAAAGCGGAAATGTACAGAAAAAAGAATAGAAACATGAAAAAAAAACCTGATGATTTAATGCATCTGACATATATATTACAAAGAGTAAATGCATCTGAGCCAGTGAGAACAACTTTGAACCATATCATCAACAATCTTAAGTCATCTCGAGGACCACAACCAGGCAACCTACACCTCCCTACGTAGCTCTAACCAACAGACTTCAGAATCGATGCCAGGCTTTGGTTTGACCCCCTCTAACTCTTTTCCACCGTA
This sequence comes from Trichobilharzia szidati, assembly GCA_944472155.2. Taxonomy (NCBI): domain Eukaryota; kingdom Metazoa; phylum Platyhelminthes; class Trematoda; order Strigeidida; family Schistosomatidae; genus Trichobilharzia; species Trichobilharzia szidati. The sequence continues at coordinate 72,298,464 of OX235272.1, forward strand.
ATCCTATATCAGCAAACATTGATCCTCAAGGAAATTGATAGCTGGTTATGCACAAAACACGTCCTAGGTATCTTAATCGATGTAGCTTCACAGCCTCGTCGATTGACTATTTTATGCTAAAGACAATATATTGTTAAGTAAGAAGTCACCGAATAATTTACTTATTTCAAACTTGATCTAACTACTGAACAAAAAATCACGAACAATTATATAAACCGAATGAGGTAATTCTAAGAATATACTTATAGTCAATCCATAATATAAATCACTTCGATATAACAAGTGATTACTCTTTAATTTTGTCTACAGAAATTCATTCTTAGCTTAAAAATCGTTGACTCCATTGGAAAATTTAATTAATAAGACACTTATTGCTGCAGTGTCAAATGAAGAAAATAAACATGTACTGCAAAGTAATCGAAAATTATTTTAAAAACACCTCTGCAATACTGATTCATTTTGATTACCTCTAAAAGTGAAGTTATGATGAGATTTCAAAGCGTTTTATCAAAGATTTTACATGATTCCTTAAACTATGATAATTAACAACAAAACGGGTGTGAATATACAGATGTAGATGGCTTCATTAAATTGTGTAAAACTTGGGCATTGTAGTAGTATGGAACCTCATATTTATTTGTTTATTGGATATCTCAATTTATATGATTATGAGCAATACATTGTGTGTGTGTGTGTGTGAAAAGGTCACTTAAGTAAATAATACTGTTTCACTGTGCGATATATCCAATTTATTATTATTTATTTATTTAAACGCAGGAAAACTTGGTACAATATGGTACCAAGAAGATGCGCCACACAATAATAATAAAACAACATAGATTAAAAGTAAAAATATGGGTGGAGCCATACTTAACAAGTTCAAACAGTATTCGACAACTATCATCGGGAAGGGAAGAAAGAAGGAAATTGCAACACGTTCGCCACTGATTACGATTCTTGGCCATATCCAATAACGTTTCAAGCCATCGATTCGAGCTATCTCTCGGACCCCAACCAGGGAGTAGTGACGCACCAACGAATGCTAATCTAGCACAAATATCCTTCATCCCACAACGCCACATCATGGACTGACCACCTCTCCGCTTTTTCTATCCAGTCCCAGGGCTAGAGAACAGAGACCTGTACGGAAGCCTCTGGGATGACATTAGCAGCACATGTCCAAGTCACCGAAGCCGGTGTTTCCAGATGACGACACTCAAAAAATGGTGATCTCCACTGTGTTCAAACACACGCCGCCGAACCTCAGAATTACTCATGCAATGACGCCATCGACCGCAAGCAATCCTGCAGAGACAGCGATGATCGAACACGCAGAGCCGCCACACATCCTCAGCTCGGAGAGGCCAGGTTTCACAGGCGTAGAGCAAAACAGCCCGCACCGAAGCATTGTATACCCGACCTTTGACAGCCAGGCTAACGTCGCGACGCGCCAGAGGTGGCTCAAGTTGATGTATGCCACCCCAGCCTTTATGATACGGTTGGAAATTTCATCCGTCACCCCTCCGCCAGCACTCACACAACTACCCAATAAACTAATTAATATGAAATTATTCAATAAACTGCTTTAAATTCAGTCCTTCAACTAGTACATATCTTCTTTCAATCACTAGCGAATGAAATTAACAACATAGCTCATTAGCAGGACCTAAAGGTAGTAATATCGTGGACATTTTGACAGGTTGCATCAAGCAGTTAGTATACTTTATCCTCAGAGATAAAACGCAATTGGGAACTATTCTGCCTGTCATAGTCATGCTTAGGTTACAATGTTTTGTAAGATACTAATGATAACCACTTTGGTCTTATCCTTTAAACTTCACACTTCTGTATGTCAGCCTTCATAAATAAGTTGTGCACTTGTATATCTAGTTTGCAGCGTAGGAAACAACCGGCATACACCCACCTCTGCTTGTATTCATACAAAAATAAAATTGTTTTTATTTCCTGACTAAACTGGGGAGAGTTTTATGAATTTTAATAATAAATAAAAAGTTAACAGCAACTGGGAAATTCAGAAAATGAAAAACTTATGAATATTAGCGGACACTAAGCAGTAGTGATATATCGTACTGAAATAGTATCCATAGTAGCAATGAAAATAGCTTTCAATTTAACAACTACCACGTGTTCACTACTGTTTCATATTAGAACGAATCAATATTTAAAATAAGGGCGGAACATATTATTTTTCTGTATGCACATTAAGTCACATTCAAGATTGTTGATCAACAACTAAACAAACTGCAGCCATAACGTTAATCAATGAAATTTTAAGGTTTCATTCTAGATTGAAGTACACACCGTCTTTCAGAGAAAATATTAGACGACAACATTATCCAGAAAGCATTCCATCTACACTTATTCACTAAATTTAACAAATCAAACTGCATGAAAAGAAATTAAATGTTCAGTTGACCAAAATGTAAAAGAATGTCTGCCGACAAGAAGTTGCATCCAAATTCACACAGAACTTCACTTTTTTGTACTTCCTACATTTCACTCAAACCAACCTGGATCATCTGTGAGAAAATCATGATGAGTCTGACCGTCAAGTGTCTAATTTACAATGTTTTAGTGCATGCAGCCTTGCCGTACATCTGTTAAACCCAACGTCTCTGAGCTGATGATGTGAGGCAGCTTTGCATGTTTAATAATCACTGTCTTTGTAGGACTGCATGCATCCGACGACATCACCGTGTAAATAATTTTAAGTTTAAAAGAAACGTATTTAAATAGGACGGATATAGTCTTACAATAGGTGATGTCATCTTTGAACATCAACTTTGACGGCTTGGACACGTGTTGTGAATATCACCCCAGTGGCTTTTATACCATCCACTGTTTGCTAGCTATGAAACCGGTCAGAAGAAGCAGGGAAGTTGTCAGCGCATGACACAGGGCAGTGAGCTGAAGGATAGCTGTGTGGGGTCAGCATCCGTTGATGCATCACGACTCTCTGGATGAGATCAGAAAGAACATGCGACTAAGTGGCTAGAGACATCATCAGATACAGTTCTAATAGAAATTAATGGTAAACGTGCTGTAATTAGCTTGTTTCTTCTATTTCTGAAAGTAATATAAAGTAACAAACACTTCTCAAAGTTCTTGATAAGCATGCCTACTTGTATTCACTATGTTGTCTATCAGCTGCCTTATCTACCTCTTCGCTTTACTGTTTTATTGTATTGTGTGTGTGTATCTTAAATAAATAAAATATACTGGTGACTTAAGAAGTGAAACATATCCAGACCCTGTCCTAGTCCAAGCCCATAATACATATCCCAAAAAACTTATTCATCCGTCTCGACTGAAAGTGTACGCTCAAACTCAATAATGAGTACACATTAGTCCACTACAGGTAAAATTGTACTAGTAGGCACTTAGAAACAAATACCAGGTCCTAGACTATTGAATGACAGCTATATGAATATATAGTCAATTGCAATCAACAGATCCAAGGAAAAGCTTACCCATCATACGAATCCAAAACATTCTCCAAAAGGTAGTCTGTCATATGGTCACGGCGTGTTGTAACTGTATAAAATGGTAAGGTGGAATTGAAAGATTAGGTTCGTATAGACACATACAGGTTCAATATAGTAAAATATGAGGTATTTTATTGTTCTACGCATCTCCGTTCGTCTCTTTTTTCTTATTCTTCCAGATAAATACAGTACTCCATTCCTTTTGACTTTCCTGTGCATAAATTTAAATACATGCATCGCCATGTTAGTGCTAAAGTACTACTACTGCGTACCACAATGTAACAGGGGCTTAAATCAGCAGATTGTCATTTCGCCCAAAACGATAGTTTCAGATTAATCAGTAGCAACACTGTTTTCCTGAAAAGGCATGATCAGTAAACCATGGTATGCAAGTTTTCACCAACTTTGCTCACCTACATTTATGTAGCCAAACAGTGGCTTTAAATCTCAGTTGTTTCAGTTTATAATCTGCAAAGTGGTTTTATCTGTAACTGAGGGAATGAACAATTAGCTAAAAATCAGAAAAAGTACTTAAAACAGTTAGTCCCTTTTATAAATTTTGATAGCATTATTAGAAGACGGAGATTATCTGAAAAATGTGATGTATTAGCGCTATACATTTCGAACAATCTGATCACACATTTACTTGTCCAGTGCGCAATGAATTATGTAAGTTTACTTTAAAAGATACATTTGAACTTGTTGACTGTCTTGTAGATATGAACATAAAAGATAGGAAAATGTATTCATTTGATGTTAATTCTTTGTTTACTAATGTACCATTGGTTAAGACTGTTGATATTCTTTGTGACTATATATCTTCTAGTTGTTTTTCACTTCCTTTTCCTTTAACTTATTTGAAAGACTTATTACTATTATGTACTGATAACGTCCATTTCACGTTTGAAGGTGAACATTTTAGACAAGTGGATGGTGTTGCTATGGGGAGTCCATTAGGACCTTTATTAGCGGATGTTTTTATGTCTTATGTTGAAAACTTATCTTCTGATTTAATTTCAAAATTGCCTTTCTATAAGAGATATGTAGACGATATCATTTTGATATGCGATGATCATGAAGATGCGAGTCGTCTACTGGACAGACTTAACTCTGTACAGAATCATATTAGTCTTACATGCGAGGAAGAAAGTCGCAACCAGCTCGCATTTTTAGACATACTTCTGAGTCGAAGAGACGATGGCTCAATAAGACGGTCCATCTACAGAAAGCCCACTTGGACAGGGCAATATCTTAATTTTCACAGCTTCTGTCCATTACAATATAAGAGAGGCTTGGTGAAGTGTCTATTTAAGAGGATTCAGCGTATTTGCACAGCTGATGTTATAGACAAGGAAAACGAAATATTGATGGATACTCTTGTTGAAAATGGATATCCTTTGAAGTTTTTAAACAGGTGTAGAAGTCAACTAGCCTCTAAACCTACAATCCATACCGTCCCTAAGAAAAAGGTTTTCATCAAATTACCATATAATGGGGGAATAAATAGTAGGATTTTGAGACAAAGGTTGAATTCCATCATCCGTAGAACCTACTATGCAGCCCAGCTTGTAATTGTCGAAAAGGCTAAAAATATGCTTCACTGGAAACCTCAAAAGTGCACAAGTGATTATATCACATCCCATACAATTTACCAATTTTCGTGTGTGTGTGGACATACATACATAGGGAGGAGTAATCGCGCGTTGCACGTGAGGGTGGGAGAGCATATCCCAAAGTGGTTAGGAAAACAGATGAATTGTGACAAGCCCATAGATGCAGGTGCCAGACTACCAACTTCATCTATAGCTAAACATTTAATCGAGATGAACCATAAGGTTGATTTCAACTCAGCCTTTAAGGTCATCTATAAAAACGGTCAAGGACGTTTACTGAAATACGCTGAGGCTATAGCCATTCATAAACTTAAGCCCCCCTTGTGTATTCAAAAACAGTTTGTTATTGCTCTTAACCTACCTTGGTAATCCTTATTTGATTGGATTACCAAACGTTTGTGTTAATTATTCTTAATTCTTTTTTTGTCACCTTGTTTAATTTAACTTTTCCATATATATTGACTTGACAAGTAAATGTGTGATCAGATTGTTCGAAATGTATAGCGCTAATACATCATATTTTTCAGATAATCTCCGTCTTCTAATAATGCTATCAAAAAAGTACTTAAAACTGTTATTTACAGCTTTTAATGCTTGTGTTCCTAACTATATCTGAAAACAGTAATCTTTGAGCAAAACCCTAACATGTTTAGTCATGAATGTGTGCTACATTTCCGAAATACACATAAAACTAAAATATGACTACATATTTGAAATAAAAGTACATAAAAAGGTGCACATTTTATATTTTGATGATCCAACTACTAGCCTCTGTAGAGGCAGAACATTTAGAGACATCTGGAGACAAATTGTAGTATTTGACTCGACGATAAGTAATGGAAGCCGTTCATATAGACCGCATTATGTGAACCAATGACTACAACATACTGGTTTGTTTATCCGTCCATCACTTTGCAAAAACACAATTTCCGCTTGGTATTTTATCGCTAAACATATCAAATTATATGTTCACGAAAAATAAGGAATTCAACCTTGAACTTAACACGCGCAAGGAGGAAACGTGTCCGCTGCTCGCTCACATCTGCCGATTCTTCGTACGTCTATAATTTGTGTATTTTGTGACTATTATAGTTTTTCTTCAAATAACCTCAGTCCTTTTTGTGTATATTAACTTAAGTGAACTGAATATCTTATATATACGTATTTGTTAGTACCTGTTCTGTCCTTTTAATTGTGTGTATATACTTACTTAGCTGCTAGGTCCACTACACTTATAACACCTAGGTGACGGACTATTGCACTACTAAATCAGGTTGACCTCTAGGTCGTAAACTCTTAAGCGTCAAAAACTGAAAACTCGAGTGGCAGCAACTAGTAAAAAAGACGGAGAGAGGATTGACTACAGGGTAACCATTAAGAACTAGGAGCAGTTTTCAAACAGTCCATAAAAAAGGAAACCTATTTTTGAAAAATTCACCGAGGAAATCATGACGGAATATTAAAATAGTCGATATATTTAATGCAAAAATCACTACAGAAACAAATGCTGCATATTGCATCAACTCACCAATAACTTTTGTTTGAATTTTGGCTATATGAAATAATGGTGCCACTTGGTTTGCGTAAATTTCTTGAGACTTCTTCGCACCACCATAGGGATTGATAAAAACTAACAAGTTTCGTGGTCGAGAAGAGTCTGTATTGATAAACAAATTTATAATTACCAAAATATGAACAAATAAGCACAAATAAAGATCAAATGTGTACAAGTACAATTCACTTAACCAAGTAAAACAACAGATATCATCATCAAGCACTATATGTTGTATTGTAGTCACTCATATATGCGCATGTTTATGATGCTTTGAAATTGTATTGTTTTCTCCCACATTAGACCTCGGGAAAACAAAATCGAGTGACAGAAGTAGAATTCCACTAAGTACATGAAACCTAAACAGCACAGTACCTTTTGTATAATGACCAATACTAATATTTATGGTGGCAAACAGCATGTTATCAAATTTATATTAGCCAGTCATTTCAGGATTAACAGAACACTATAAAATCTTGAAGAAAGACAATTAAAATGGCTACCCTTTGCAATACGAAAATGAGAGATATCAAACTACACACAAAATGGAATACAATGATAAATGAATACCCTTTTGTGTGAGATAGGAAGTGACTGAACATGCGCAATAGTAGCTGACTGAATCACACTAATTGAAATACGTGCAATTGACTCCTCCACAAGTAATGCCAACAATAGCAAGATTTTATTTTATTTTTATTTTGGTTACAGCTTGATGCCACACCGTATTTTCAGTACAAGTATGGAATTTTCAGCATGGATATCGGTAGCCCAAATTTTGCAGGCCGACCATAGATATCGGGTGTGCGTCGGCAGGGGATCGAACCTCGGACCATGTGCATGATCGGCGAGAGTCCTAACCACTGTGCCACCGATGTGGTAATTTATGATCGTAAATGCCGCAGAATAATCTACTTCCAGTATCATATTTTCGAACGAGGGATTGTACGGTACCACTGCGAATCAATCAAGGGTATTTACAAAGCTCTACGACGAACAAATCGTCTGTTCAATTTAAGAGTTCATGTAGAAAAACAGCAGCTTAAGAGTACTAAATAAATGAATATTGACAACACAGTTAATCAATTGCCTGCAAGCCTCTGCAGACAGTTCGAATTATATTCAACAAAGTCCGCCGCTAAATTGTTTACCGCTATGCAGCAGGTTTTTATAGTAGGGTCAACAGAGCATGCATTTCCTGTCACAAATCCGTGACTCCCCTAGTGAATAATTCACTTGAAAATGAATGCGGATTTGCCAGTATTCGCATTGAATTTAAGCAAACAACCCAGGCTAGGCTACCCAGGGACTGGAAAGATGCTTTTGTAAGCCCCATCTTCAAAGATAGGAACAGGCAGTTAGTATCTAACTACCGGCCTGTAAGTTTGACCTGCATTATAACAAAAGTGTTAGAAAAACTCATAAGAGATCAGCTCTTAGCTCATACGGAAAAACATGGCTTACTGGCAGTGGAACAGCATGGATTCCGACCAGGACGATCCTGCTTGACAAACTTACTGTTAGCTTGGGAAAATTGGGTCGAGGCCAGGGATAAAAACCATCTACTGGACGTTGTATTTATCGATCTTAGTAAAGCATTCGATAAGGTATCCCATTTAGGTCTTCTTAATAAACTTAAACATTTTGGATTAGACCAACACTTATGTGAGTGGTTTAGTGACTACCTGATTGATAGGAGGCAGAAGGGTTAATGGTGTACTGCCAGGGTGGAAAGCAGTACTAAGTGGAGTACCTCAGGGAACTGTACTTGGCCCCCTGCTATTCCTATTATACGTAAATGAAGTGCCAAAAATTCTTACCTCATCTTCCTTACTATTTGCGGACGATATTAAGATATGGAAAACCGTAAATAGTAGCGATGATAGGTTGGTACTACAAAACGATCTAGACAAATTAACCGAATGGGCTAACCTTTGGAGTCTGGAAATTAATTCCAAGAAAAGCGCGGTAATGCACCTAGGTCAGAAGTCTTACACGTCGTACTCCATGGGGGACACAGAACTGCCAGATGTTAGGGAACAAAAGGACTTAGGAATTATTGTTAGACATGACTTAAAAACAACGGCAAACTGTAATCGAGCAGCAGCTAAGGCTTTTCGAATGCTATGGGCACTTCGAAGGGCTTTCAAACGATTACACGAGGGCATGTTCCAAGTACTCTATGCAACATATGTCAGGACTCATCTAGAGTACTGCATACAAGCGGTGAGTCCATGCTTCAAAAAGGAGGCACATACCCTGGAAAGAGTACAGAGGGTAGGAACGAAATTAGTTAGTAGTATCTCACACCCTGCTTATGACATGAGGATGGAGCATTTAAATCTCTTCCCATTATCACACCGAAGGAGGAGAGGCTTACCGTATATTCAAGAGTGATTTAGGGATTGACCTTTCAAACCTTTTCTGTCCCTCTAGGATACATTTACGAGGTCACCAGAAGAAGGTGCTCAAATAAAATACGTTTGGAGTTTAGATTCTCCCACAGAGTGGTCAACGACTGGAACTGCTTACCCGATTCAGTACTAACAGCTCCGTCGGTGGACGTTTTCAAAGATAAACTGGATCTCTGCAGAGATATATATCGCGAGGATTAAAATAGGCAAAAAGAGCCTTCTATCTTTATAATCTGAATCTGAAAGGTCAAATTATTGGAGAAAACCAATGCTTAATTTTCAAGCCGAGCATAATTCTCTAAAAGAAACAAAATGAAGTGCTAATATAAGAATACAGGCATTAATTGACACCGTGCAGAAACTTTAGTCACAATCAAATCAAATATAAGAGGAATGGTTAGTAGAGGAATATGCAAATGGACTGTGATATATATATATATATATAACAGACGAGATTATAAGGCATTCACTTACTTATTTTTTGTAGACTGCGGTCTAAAGCGTCAGTCCACTCAGGCACCTGTTCCTCATGTTCACAGTAAAATGCAGTGTGACTGACTTTCCAGTTGCATTTCTTTGCCTTCCTGATGCTCCAAATGACGAATCCACGAGTATGTTCGAAATATTCATCTTTTTTCCGCAAGGACTTGCACTTTTCGTTTGAGTCCTTTAAGTCACCAATATGCTTTAGCGAAGAAACACCAACGAAATGTTTAAAACTGACTAAAAGCGAAATAAATTTACATGAAACGTACTGTGCTTTATTGGCTTCACATCACGATTTGAGGCTCTGCCAATAGTTCTCCACAATATTTCATTTTCTGTCAGTCCGACGATGCATGGATAAAGCCTTTTATCCATGAGGCGATGCAGTGATCCAACGGTTATGCACATTCTAATAAGGTCTCAGTAGTGAAGAGCCACAATTGAGAAAATCTCTAGGAAATAATGTGAAGTCGGGCATCGAAATTTGTACATTTCACAAGCTTTATATAAACCAATGTCTTTTTTTCGGAAATTTAATGCTGTGAATGAAGGTATGTGAACAGTTCTCTTCACTGTAACCGATTACTGAACAGCACCAATGATACAGACTCCTAACTACCGATTATGAGTGCATAAAGCTCGCCAAATGATCATTCTGAGAAGAGACTCCCTTGGCACACAAAATCCACCGTACACGAGCAACTAACTCATAAAGGCGACATCAAGGTCAATGTAACGCATATCTTGAAAAGAGGCATGACCTTTCGTGTTCGATATCTGTGTGACAAAATTGTACAAATATTCTGATTCGTCGGTGTTCACCTCATGTTGTTTGGAACTGTTCCGGAACATTGGTAGATATCATTGCAGAGAATGCATCCACTAGGAAAAGGTGTGTTCTCTGAATTTATTAACGTTCGAGGAATACCGAAAGACGACACCGGCAACTTACAGTTTACAATTTATTTAGGATAGTAGGCTATATGCCTGTGTTGATCCTTTCGATTTGTTGCACACAGGAGGTCCAATGTCGCCTTGAATGAATCAACGGATGGCGCTGATACAACGTGTTCCGGTAGGGAGTTCCAATGGTTCACAATCCAATGCGAAAAACGGATCTCCAGACGCAGACGATTCGACCGTGGTTTTTGAACCTTGAGGTGATGTCCTCGCAATTGGTTGGTGCTAGAAGGAAGAAATAAATTAGATAAATTTGCTCCAAAATCATTTCTTAGGATACGGTATGCTAGTATTAGGTCATCCCTAAGTCGTCTGTATGACAGTGGAAATAAACCCAGTCGACTTAACCTCTCTTCATATGAGAGGGTTGAGAAACCCTTTATTAGCTTAGTTCCTACTCTTTGCACCCTTTCTAATAAGTCTATTTCGTATTTGAAACACGGGCTCGCTGCCTGGATCCCATATTCCAAATGATGTCTGACATAAGTCGGATATAATATACGAAATATATCAGCGTCAAAGTTCGCAAAAGCCTTGCGTATGGCCCATAATATTCGAAAACCTTTAGTGGCTGCAGCTCTAGAGTTTGTTGCTCTTTTCAAGTCATGCTGCACAACCACTCCCAAGTCCTTGTACTCAGTGACCACTTGGAGAGTAATGCCATTCATTGAGTAAATGTGCACGTGACTATGAGATACATGCATAACTACACTCTTGCTTAAGTTAATCTCCAAGGCCCAGTGCTTACACCAATCACTTAACAAGTTTAAATCTTCCTGCAAAGCAAGTTGATCACTGTCATCGTGTAAAGCCCTCCATATCTCGATGTCATCAGCAAACAGTAAGCAGGATGACTTAACTACCGATGGAAACTCATTAACATAAATCAGGAAAAGAAGTGGGCCTAGAATTGTACCCTGAGGAACGCCACTCTTAACCGATTCCCATGTTGACAAAACCCCGTTAACTCGTACTCTTTGTCTTCTGTCCTTTAGAAAGTCTTGAATCCAGTCGGAAACACTTTATTGATTCCCAGACTACCTAACTTTACTAGAAGACCTGAATGAGAAACCCTGTCAAACGCCTTGCTAAGGTCGATGAATATGGCATCCACCGGTATATTAGCATTAGCTGAGCTTGCCCAGCTTTCTCTGGCCAAAAGAAGGTTGGTCAAGCAAGAATGACCTACTTTAAAACCATGCTGTTCCACAGCAAAAAGTTTGTTCCCTTCAATGAACTGAATGATAGCATCACGAATTATTCTTTCTAGTAGTTTAACAACAATACTGGTCAATCTAACAGGACGATAGTTCTGAACTAAGTTTCTAGATCCGGTTTTGAAGACCAGACTAATGATGGCATCTTTCCAGTCTCTTGGACATTTAGCCTGGTCCAGAGACATTTGAAGATTACCGACAATGGCTCGGCTATGTTTTCAGCCAATGCTGAATAACTAATATATATTTATTCCTGTTTATGCAGGAAAACACCAATTGTACAGGCATGGATAAGTTATTATATAAATTACACATATTTCGATGTATGGTGAATTTACAGTTTGGTTGTTCTTTCTGACATTAGAGTCAGTCGGAACAGTCTGCTAAATAGTCCGTCTGTGTAACACATAAAGAGATATAGAAATATTGTCTTCGCATTAACAAAAAACCCAGATATCAGATGAATGTAATACAAATATCTGGGAAAAATAAAGCTTGAAGTCAATTCTCCTATATAAATTTGTTGTGAACAGCATCCTTGAGTTAAAGTTAATTGAGGTATTATGTTGAGATCAGTGATGTATTTGTTCCATTTTTTTCAGAAGTCTAATCGTAGTTTTATAACAGGAAAGAAATTTGATCGTGGATGCGGAAACTAGATAAGGTCATGTTGGATTGTCATGAAATGGAGCCCATCTCGATAGAGGTAGGAAATAAACTTGATAACAGTGATCACAACATATTGTACTGCACGCTACCCCTCCGACTAACAATTAAACACACACCTAAAAATTCCCCGGTGCACTATCAATATAGGGACTATAAGAATGCCGATTGGGAATTCCTATCAGATCTGTTGAGAAGTTCTGACTGGGAAGAATACTTCATCAACAATAACTTAGAAGTTTCACTTGATATTTTCTACAAAACAATTGGCTCAGCAAGAGACACAATCGCGCCCCTAAAATCTGCTCTAAAGACACCAACTCCATTTATAGACCGCAAAACGCGACTGAAACTAAAGAAATTGAAAAGGAAATACCATGTATTTAAGGAATTTAATGCGTTAAATCAAATACATGAAACTCTTAAACTGCTCGAAGAGAAACACAAAATGATGTCACAACTTGAAGAAAATAAAGCGCTTGTGGGTAACTCCAAAACTCAGGAACTTTGTAGGATATTGCAGAAACGTCTAAAAAGCAGTAAAGACAGTACTGTAAGCAGCTTGGAACATAAGGGTATAATATACAATGATCCCCAGGTTATAAGTGAACTCCTCAGTGAGTGGTTTTGCAATGACGCCAGAGTGCACCCGACCCAAAATTTCCAAATGACCTGCAAAAGTAACCACAAATTAGGCGAAATAGACTTTAATATACAAAATATAGACTCAGCGATTAAGACTTTGAAGTCTAATGGTAGTACTGGAACAGACGACATACCATCTGTCATATACAAAAAATGGTAGCACGGAAATGGTAGTCTTGTTACTTAGAATATTTACTCTCTCGTTGGAAACTGGAACTTATCCTGAAGTGTGGAAAACCACATACATATTACCTAAGCACAAAGCAGGGGCCAAAACCAGTGTATGCAACTATAGACCTATCAATATAACACCGGTAATATCCCGAATAATGGAGAAAGTGGTTAAAGACCAAGTGTCAGACAACTTACTAGAACATGAACTTATCAATCCATCACAACACGGATTTCTCAAAAAGAGATCATGTGTGACCTGTCACATAGACTTTTTCAACGAAGTTACACGAAGTAGGGACAACAGAGAACTAGTAATTGTGCTATATTTCGATATAACAAAAGCCTTCGACAGAGTTCCCCATAATCTGCTAGTCAGCAGGTTATGCTCACTAGGGATATGTGACCCTCTCCTGAGCTGGATAAAATCATTTCTCTGTGGCCGAAGTCAGACAACGAAAGTTGGCTCGATAATCTCAAGGCCTAAACCAGTAAGTAGTGGTGTGATCCAGGGAAGTGTATTAGGCCCACTCTTATTCATAAATATATATAAACAGTATCTGTGAATGCTTTAGTGTAGGTAAACCAATACTATATGCAGATGACTTAAAAGTGACGTATAAATGCAAGAACACAGATCTTGGAATAACAGTAAACGCCATACAGCAAGAATTAGAAAAAATGGATAGATGGTGTGACACCTGGCAACTCCAATTTAATGTCGAAAAATGTGGCTGGCTCTGCATAGGTTGCAACAATTTAGAACTTGACCTGACAATTCAAGGCCATGCACTTCTACGACTGGAATCTGTACTGGACCTAGGGCTGAAATATTCACATAACTTATCATTTTCTGAACATATCTCCAAACAAGTGTCAAAGTCACGCAGACTTATCGGATTTCTACTCAGGAACTTCTACAGAAATGAGTCTAGAATTCTGTTGTACAAGGTTTGTGTGCGTCCTTTATTTGATTACTGTTCATTCATGTATAGTAGTATACGCATAGAGGACAAATTGAAAGTCGAGGGAGTGCAGAGGTACTTCACGTTAAAATTACTCGGAACCGAAAATGGTGCGAACTACTCCACTAGATGTGATACCCTAGGACTAGAAACACTATGGCTAAGACGCCTGAGACTAAACTTGACACTTTACTATAAGCTTCTAAACCACTTAGTTTTTACCTCTACTAATGGCACTCGACTTTCAGATGACAATGGCTACAAACTAAGACACACTAAGGGTACAGTAGCTATCGAACAATGTAAAACAGCCACCAGGCAAAAGTTTTACTTGATTAGGTATGCACAGATATGGAATAAACTACCAATGGAAATGCGTCAAGCAAGTACATTGGCCTCCTTCAAAAAGGTGCTTAATGACAAACTACAAGAGTTTGCAAACGATAGTAGTTCTAGTTCCTATCTGAGAGCCTCCGAAATTATAGGTCCATTTAATGTATAAGCTTAAATACTACACCTGTTGTTTTTTGCCTATATTTATAATTCTAGATAAAACATTAACGGTTAAGATACGTATCCTCAAACAGACAAGAAATCTCGTTTGTCAAACTACTACCCAACACAATAAGTGGAATAAAATGGACATAAACCGACAACATGAAAAAGGTATAACTCACCACAACATCACATGGACAGATATACGCTCGTTGGGCACCATATATCCCTCACCAACTGCAACCCACCTTTCCTTGGATAATGTGACGAACTTATATCTATAATGTTGCTGAGCAGTTAATATTCTCAACTCCTGTCGGAACAGCTTAAATTCATAAACCTTCCTCACGCTAAGAAAATACCCACAAGCAGTAGAAATCCATTAATTAATGCGTCTGAAGCTTATGTATTTACTCCCAACAATGACATTGCAGATCAAATGAGATAAACACATCACTGATTTCAAAATAACACATCAATGAACTATAATTCAAGGATTCTGCACACAACAAAGTTATGTATGAAAATTGACTTCAAGCTTTATTTTTTTACCAGGCACTTATAATCCATCCATCAAAGACCTGTTTTTTTGTTAATGCGAAGACAATACTTCTGTATTTCCTGATGTGTTGCACTCACTGACAATCTAGCAGATTTTTCCAACTGTGCACAGAAATGATTGTATATAAGTGAAAAGGCTGTTTTATACTACTAGGATTAACATTTATCAAGTGGATGTATAATCTCCAGCGAACATGTAAGGCATATCTTGCTACTGCCTGTAAATTGTGATTGAATTATATGGTTCTATTTCTGTAACAATTTGATGGTGCCTGTAAACTGGCGCCCCTCATGTACTGTACTATGAGAATAAATTTATTTATTGTTTTACTGCATCAAATGGGGCGGAGGTTGATTCCAGAACTCTCCATTGGCGCCATTTGTGTCTGCATGGCAAACTGTACATGTAAGTTGAGTAGGACAGTGAAAACTGTTTTAGTGACGTAGCGATTTTTAAAATTGCTATAGCAGACTTTATCAACATACAGGTGACTCCAGGCATCCTCGTAGGTTTATCGATTTCACTCACCCTGTCTATCTTCAAGATAAACGCCGGGCGTTATCCAAGAAATACAGCTGCTTACATGGAAAAAACGAAATGCCATAAATTTAGTCGTTGAATGAGACAGCATTATGTATTTGCGTCATAATAACGTGATGACTTAACGGGAATGTACAGTAGATATATACGAATGTTATACTTAATTGATTCTCTACAAACCTCTTCTCTTCCTGATACTTCGCTGCATGTTTCTTCCATTCATCTTGTTGTAGAAGGACCATGAACTTTCAGTTAGACTGGAATTACGCCAAACTTGCTCTTACTACTATTTATATCGCACATTATTCTCCAGACTGCCAGTTTACATTCACTCAACCTGCTCTGTTTTCAGCCAGCTTTTCATAAACCTCATCAGTACAATTTGAACCTGAATACGAAATGCAGTTAGCCATCCCTCGTTTTCCTACGCCTCAGTCACATAATAAGCACCAGTTCATGTGCAGGACTCAGTACAGCTTTAAATGGAGGCAACAGAAGACTTCAGTAAGCCACCCTTATTTCGACGCATCAAGAAAAATCCCTAATGCCTCACTACCAAAGTGAAAAAGACACTTTTATTTCAGTAACGCGTTTTCCTGCTCCGAAAACAATGCAAGTGTTGGGTTATACTTAAGACAGTCCTCAAACAGGGGATATGCCTTATCAACGCCCCAAATAACCACTTACTAAGTACTTCACCGCTCAATAAACTTATCAGTACTCTACCTAGCGTGTGAGTACTGACTTATGAAATCAAAGTAAAAAGAGTGGGACTGGAGGTGTGCCTTAAGAGGATTGTATTTTACACAAAAGAAATCTCAATTTTTTATATATAAAAATGTTATGCAACTTATCTGATGCCTCGACTGGGTAGTATGCTCGAACGATGTGTAATTTTCTCAAAAATTCGGGCTTGCAAAGATGTACCGTGGCCTGAAAAAGTGAAACTAAATGAAGGGGTCTCCTTTTCGGGATAAGAATGGCGAAAACCAAGCTAATTACTACTCCAGGTAGCAAAACTATGTGTCGAAATCCTGGATATGCGCACTACCAGCTCAACCCCATATCACGAGGTTGACAGGTCTTTGGAATCCAAAAGGCACAGACGCCATAAGTCGTTCGTTTATAGAATGCAAAAAACGAAATGACATGGGTAAAGCTATTTCAGTTATGCTACTTCGGCCTTAACAAGGAATTAATATGGTTACAAAAGTCGCAATGTCGTAATGTAGCACCAGCTAGCCATCCAGTACTCAGCTGTGACCCATGAAGTTCTAGAGGATTATATGAGAACGGGTCGGTTACGAGAGATAAGCTTTAATATCCATATTGGAACAGATGTCAACTCAGTAATGATACTTAATTCACGAATAGGTATGGTGAGTGAGGCATTTATTTTAATCATTCTTCATTACTATTCAAATGAGCATAGTTGTACATTATTAGTAAACGCCTATCTTAAAAGTGGTTTCCAAGACGACTGGCGTGTTAAGCCATTGTCGGTGTTATAATAAGGCTACAGGAATTGGAAACTTAGGACAGTTTTCGTCGCTGTCAATGGTTTGAGCACAAATGAGTAGGCTTTACCGATATAAGAACAGAACTTGAGCACTGTGGTAGAGCATAATTCTATCATGGAGAAAATTTTATTTTGGTAAAGTCTCACAGACACAAATACCAGAGATATGGAAGATACTATTGTCAATTAAACCAGAAGACAAGAAATAATATTATAATTTGTTTTATTTCAGTTCATGTTATAACACTCTAACATTTTATTTGTTTTATTTTACTGACAAAACATCTTATTTTTCACTTTACTGACTGACAACACCCGTCTTATTTCCCACCGTATTATATTTTATTGATGACACTATTATTAACCCTAATGTACCATATCTTCATTTCTGTTTCACACATGTCCATTGAACTTTGCATTGGCTTTATTTGTTCACTCCTATGTCTCATCAATTTTTTACTCGTGTATGTGGACGAAGTCAGAAGGTTGTATGAGTACCCTGATGTGATTATGAGCAACAAATTGTGCTTGAAACGCCATCAGTGAATATTACTGTATAGCACTGTAAGACTTCGCCAAATTAAAATTTTCACTATAATGAAGTAAGTTTTATTGCCCTTCTCTCACTACTTGTTAGTTATCAATCTCAGATAAGATGGCTATTGGAATGAGAAAGCAAATAAAATGGATTCTCCGTCGCAACATTATTATATTAACTCTCCAGTGGAAGGTTATATGCTAATGGAAGACTTTTCGGTTACGGCAACAAGGGTTGCTCTGCTAGGACTATTGTGCAGTGGTAGTGGTGCATACATATATATGTAATGGACACTTTTTGTACCAATCCTACCTCACGATAAGACATCCTTTGGTCTACTATATGTGTTCATAAACTAATAATGCGCATATTTAAAGCCTGGTTTACTTAACACGTGTGTATGAAGATTACAATTTAAAATCAGCACACATTCAGTTAACGATGGTAGATGTTGCCAGGCCCCGAAATGAGCCTTGTAATAGACTGAGACAGTGTATGAAGCAAAATACCTAATAAGTTATGTAGCAAGCTGAATCATTCCAAACATAAAAGCTGTAAATGTAAGTCTATTCTGTGTGTCAAGGACACGTGGCCTGTCACACTTCGTAACGGAAATGATTGATGCATACAGTATAATAAGCCAAACATAATATATCATATAAATGTTACACGGGTAAAATTCCCTTGAATTTTGTTGACCTACTTACACTCACCTCAAATTTGCCTTAATGTATTTCCACTTTTTTGTTAAAAACTTACTTGATTACAGGGGAGAAAAGGGTGAATTTCACTTGTCGCTTCGAACAGTGTTGGACATGTGTAATTCCCCATATCATGCAACAGCAAAATGGCTAGTGAAGCTGCTAAAGCCTCTGCATAATGAATTGGTAAAACATAGCGTAAATGGCAGTTTTGAATTTGTCGACAAAATAAGAGATCTTAATGTGAGGGACAAGTTTATGATATCTTTTGATGTATCCTCCTTGTTCACCAATGTACCGTTAATGGAGACAGTGGATTTTATATGTGAGGAGATTACTACACGAAACATAGACATCGGGATTTCCATATCCACCTTGAAGGAACTTATTTTAAGATGTACAATGAATGTTCATTTCTTATTCAATAAGGAATATTACAGGCAAATTGATGGTGTAGCTATGGGTTCCCCATTAGGTCCAATCCTAGCTGATTTTTTCCTCGCTAAATTAGAGAATGGACCACTGAAAGGAGTAATTAATGACATGGATTTCTATTGTCGATATATGGATGACACATTCGTGGTTATGAAAGACGAGAATGATGCAATAATAGGAAAGATGATGGCACACTAAGAAGGAGTGTGTATAGGAAACCTACAACAACAGGTCAGTACACTCATTTTTTGAGTTTTGTACCTTTGAAATATAAACGTAACCTGGTAAAGTGTCTGGTGCATAGAGCTAAGTTAATATGTTCAGACGACTGCCTCAATGAGGAGCTTAAGATTATTAAAGAATTACTTAGAAAAAATGGTTATCCAGATAAATTTATTGAGAAGAATATGAATTCAGCACCAAAGAGAGTCAGTATTGCTACAGTTTCGTAAAAGCCAATGTTCATAAAATTGCAGTTCCTCGGTGACAACATCAGTGAAATCATAACACAGCGCTTGAAGAATGCAGTTAAAAGAGCTTATTATGCAGCAGAAGTACGTTGTCTCTTCAAAACTACCCCTATTCTATGTTCGAGAAATAAGGATAAACTACCTAATTTTGCCTCTTCTATGTGTATCTACCAGTTTGACTGCAGCTGCGGAGCCAGCTACATTAGGCGTACAATTAGGCAGTTTCATCGTCGTATTTCTGAACATCATCCAGCGTGGTTAAGCAAGGGACAAATAAAATCTATTCGTAGTTCTATTTTAGCACACCTTGTTGATACTGAGCACAAGGTTGATGTGAATACTGCATTTAAAATTATTTATCGCATTCCGACTAATCTTAACTTTGCTCTAAGAGTTCGTCTTCTACAGACAGCTGAAGCAATTGGAATCCACCAGAAGAAACCAAGCCTATGTGTACAGAAGAAATTTGTACAGCCACTTTGCTTACCGTGGCCATCGTTACAAGACAGGACTACGTCGTCCCCCTCCCCCTATTAAATTATAATTGTCCAAATTATTTTTTTTTTATTTTTATTTTGACCACTTCATCTTTAATTACGTGTTATTCTTGTAAAATTAATTTATTCTATCCATTTCTACTTTTTAAATGTGTATTGATTTTCTGCGTTAATTATCTACCCATTGACATTTTGACACTGTTTAATTATTGTTAACAAACATATCGCCACGTGTTTGGTAAATTGTTGTGTATTGTAAAAATGCTATATATATTAGAGTAGAGCCATAGAAGAGGATCTAATTGAAAAGTAAATATTTCTTCGCTCAATCTTTCTGTTTTCCAAATTTCACTTGTACTTACCGGGGTTTGGTTTGTTAATGGTAAAAACCAAACCAACCAGCCATGTAGGGAGAGTTTGTGGTGATTGACAACTTCTATCACTGTAATGTTTAAATACTTACTGTTGTTTGTTGATATTTATTATATGAAATACAAATAATTCCGCCAAATACAAATATAGGATAGAGGCACAAATCAGCTGATTGCTGTAGTTGTAAGGTGTTATCGTGGTGTTTGTTTGGGCTGTTGTACTTTGTTTTTAGAGGTTTTTTGACAGAAATGCATTTTAAAAAACGCATTTTAACGAAAAAACGTGTAAAAAGCGAGAAAAATGGTCGTTTTCAGTATGTTGACAACATGCTGTGTTTTCATGGAATTGACATGCTGAGGTGCATAAGAAATGTCAGAATTCGTTGGAAAATGTTAATTA
Source organism: Trichobilharzia szidati (assembly GCA_944472155.2). Classification (NCBI taxonomy): domain Eukaryota; kingdom Metazoa; phylum Platyhelminthes; class Trematoda; order Strigeidida; family Schistosomatidae; genus Trichobilharzia; species Trichobilharzia szidati. Next base: position 72,319,187 of record OX235272.1, read on the forward strand.
TGATAGAAAATGCTAAATAATTCCAATTTTTGCTGTGTATTTTCCGTAAATGATGAGGAGGTGTTCAAATATCGAGGTAATTATGATTTCATGATCTTTACCAAATCTCACAGTAAGAAAGGAAACTGAGTTGGTTATTTCTTCAGATAACGGTGAAGAGACAGTCATTTAACTGGTAGGTACTATGTTTTAAGTTATTTATTTAACTCATCATTTTCTCACTAAATTTTTATCATTTTTAATTTACAGATTATGGTCTTTACTTGAGAAATTTCTTCTAACAATAAACCAAATCTTCGAATTCAAGTTCTTTGGGCGCAACTAAAATTTTGTCATCGACAGCTGTCCACTTGCACAGCATGTCAGTAGATAAACAGTTGATTACTTGCTCCATATTTACAGACAGTTTTAAGCCTGAAGTATAACGAGTTTGGCTAAGGGTGACTTGCACATTGTGAAGTTGTACTGAAAAGTAGTTGCTGATCGGACGAGAATCTCTTATTATTGACCACAAAATCCTTGAATTTTCAACATAGCTCTATCGTGTTAAAGGTCTGCTGGTAAGGCTACCAAACAGGCCCGAACTCTGGTCCCTACTTTTTTTGTAAAAAATGTCATAAGTATATCAACGCCTGTCTCCTACTAAATAATTTACCCTCAACTGCGCTCCAAAACGGAATAACAGATACTATTTGTCAACTGGACCTTCCATCGAAGTAAATCATGCCAATTTCGTGCATACAGATGCTACTGATCACTCTGTTAAATCTGATTATAAGCAAGTGAGCACTAGAGTGATTCTGCGAAATACGCAGACAACTCTCAAAGAAGACACAAACTTTCTAACTTCATAATGCCCTAACCAAAATACAAAGTTGTCCTTATTGTTCCTACACGTTGTAGTCTCTTCAAAACTGTTTGGTCTGAGGAATGTATCAAGTAATTACGCCACAAATCTTCAAAATTGAGGTGTCTGAGCGTCCAAATGCTAAGATTATAATAGACGAACAAAGTGTCTTGTGGCTGGCAAAAGTGTGGATCCAAACAAATAGTATATAACACCTGGAAAGCAATAACATAATTGTCTGCCCCACATAAGAATGAACGCTGTAAGGTACAAGAGTGGCTTTTGATATCACATGATTAGATGCAACGCTGGGCTTGATAGGGGGTGGTTAAATGTTAAGTTATACATCTAGTAACTTACAATGTCCTTGTGAAAAGGCACATGTCATAAAGTAAATGATCAACTGCCTCTTATTCGAACGAAGAGGTTAATTTTATCTTTTCTTGGTTCAATCCATTCTATGGAGCATTTGAGTCACTGTCATGCACCCGTTTCGCCACCTCGTCTGATAAGATAGTCTAGTCTAGTTACGTGCATAACGTCAAGATTCATGGGCTCATTTGCTCATTGACTTCAACCAGAAAACATTTCTACAACTGCGATTCGGCTCACCATCCCTACAGAACTATCTCTTGGTGACACAGATGGCTGAGTGATTACCTAAACTAACTCAGCTTTGAAGCCTGGATCTCCCTAACACGGCAGCCAGTCGACGGCCGTAATTTTGAGTGCCCGCGAGTGAGATAAACAAGTGATTTGCTCGCTTGTGATTGGCTAGTTTGTCATTCGAGCTGCGGTAATTTCAAACATCATTTAACTGCTTGGTTAAGTTCGCAATTGCCAGGAGCGTTTTATCAAGTCGGGTGCATAATTGACAGCACATACTATTACAGCTCATGATAGATTTGATAAACCAGAGGATTTATTTGCTGAATTCAATGAATTCATCCCATATCGAGATCAAAACAGTATATGTAGGTAAACCTACATATACTGTTTTCCTGTCACGAAAATCGGAAAGCAGGTATCAAATGTCTCAGTAAGCAGTGTAATACATGTAGGCTACATGTTTTTAGTTGAAATAAAGTGGGTCTCCATTCCTTTTCAGGACAAATCTTGAGTTCATTTGGAATAAGCTAGTTGACCACATCAGTATTGCGAGAATGCAGTGAAAGTAAGTAAACACCTGCTTCATAAGAATAAGTGATACATTTAATCAAGCTGTAAATCAAAATAAAAAAAATAAAAAATAAAAATGATTGTATAATAAGTAGTTGTCTGTCTAAGTTAATGATGAATTCGTTGCTATAATAATACGTATTATTGTTTTTATAGTCACTATGAACATGAACGTTATTATTATTAATGCTGTCAAAACTCGTATTATTTGTCATAAAGCTGTTGTCACTTTTGTTAAAATCTTTGTTCAAGCTTCGGAAACTATTGCATAACTTGTCGTTAAATAATTTTTCATTTCATGATGCTTCGAGGGAACTACTAGATGTCGACCGACGATAAATTGCGAAGTCCCTTGAGTTTAGTGAAAACTATTTAGCTACTTATATATATTGTTCGTGAAGTGATTACTTGTAAATGCTTATGAAGAAACACTTTTTATTCAGATCATACATGTACCACATAAGTTAATAATGCTTTTATTAAACCTTTTCAGGCTTATGGAGAAACATGTATGTGCTGGTACGCAGATGGAACCTACTGACAGTGACGGAGGACTACTCATCTGAATTATCTGTACATCTCAAATCTAATTTTTATTTAATAAACACTTGTTTAATGAATCTGTGTTCCTTCTGTTGTAACGCGATTGTGTTCCAGTGACGTTAGTAACACGTGCTAAGTTAGGAATTAAGGGCAAAGTTTTAGGAGTAAATGCGGCGTCTGGGAAACTGTTGTTTACGCGATTAGATGAACAGATAGCGACGTACCGTGTTCTGTAGCTGCAAACCGTAGGTATTCTAATAAAGTATAATTGTATTTCAATAGTAGGCATTCTGTTTTTAATTATTACGATAACCATAGTTGCACTGATTTATAAATCTAACAGTTTAGGTACATTATTCCCATCTTGGTTTATAACGATAAGTAGAAATCGCAAGCTCACTATCTCAGGCAGATATACTTTTAACCTTGTTTGACTATGAATCCGAGGTCAATTAATAGGTTCCTATAGGATACCAAGTATACTAAGACGATATATAACTAAGCGTTTATAACCTCAAGTTTTCTTTTACAAGTGGACGCATTAACTTCATTACGGCACGAAATAGTCTTTTTATCAGTAAGCCTCTCCAAATATCTAATTTTACCTAGCATTTTGAAGATCACGTCATATACTCCGTACCTCACAAATTACGCAAACGCTAGAAATCAGCTTTATCAAGTAGAAATAACGAGGAATACATTTATTAATGAATAAACATGTAATACATAATCAACAACACGGCAGATATCTTTTTCTTTTCCCCCAAATGCATGAAATTCCTGAAGGTAGATATTATCTGAAAAAGAACAAAAGAATTCTAAAGATGTATACATTGTTACCACTGTAAATGCAATAATAAACTACCTAACATGTTTAAAATGATGAAATAATCAGTTTAATTGTATACAATTACATCAGTCAACATTTTTCAAGAAGAACAAATGGATATTGCATCTACCTGTAAACATCAAGTATATGCCATAAAATAAGTAAATACTATGCGTATATAATTTCTAAGTATTTCTGTAAATTTACTTTAATGAAATACATGTACAGGAGCTTTGACAGCATTAGTAAAAGTAAACAACAAAGTAAATCAAATAATCAACAAAACCAACTATCCCACCTCATCATGTCCATGTATAATCCTTTAAACTGGAAAATAATTCACTAGAAGTCGTTATAATATGTCTCTTCAAGTAATTCCACATTTTCCGAACGGAAAAGTACGTAATTCAACAATTTGTAAACTGGCCGTAAATTACGGCCGGATAAGGACACCATCATTTCCTGTTTAAGCTAAAAACGGCTTATTACATCAACTTTTAGCATCAATATAAGTGTAAAAGTGTGTAAAACAACAAAAAATCACCTAATTTCGAAGTTTTTTCATTAAATAAAGCCACTAGACATCAGCTAATCAAATGACCTACGGCCGTCTACAGGCTGCCCTAACACGTCTCAACGAATAACAGTAAGTTGTATTTTTATTTTTTTTGATTTACAGCTTGATTCCACACCGTATTTTCAGTACAAGTATGGAATTTTCAGCATGGATATCGGTAGCCCAAATTTTGCAGGCCGACCATAGATATCGGGTGTGCGCCGGTAGGGGATCGAAACCCGGACCATGTGCATGGTCGGCGAGAGTCCTAACCACTGTGCCACCGACGCAAACAGTAGTAGTACTTAATCCTGCCTAGGGATGTATTCGGGTGCACAGGACATTCAGAAACTATGGCAGCATTATTAATAATAACGTTCATGTTCATAGTGACTATAAAAACAATAATACGTATTATTATAGCAACGAATTCATCATTAACTTAGACAGACAACTACTTATTATACAATCATTTTTATTTTTTATTTTTTTTATTTTGATTTACAGCTTGATTAAATGTATCACTTATTCTTATGAAGCAGGTGTTTACTTACTTTCACTGCATTCTCGCAATACTGATGTGGTCAACTAGCTTATTCCAAATGAACTCAAGATTTGTCCTGAAAAGGAATGGAGACCCACTTTATTTCAACTAAAAACATGTAGCCTACATGTATTACACTGCTTACTGAGACATTTGATACCTGCTTTCCGATTTTCGTGACAGGAAAACAGTATATGTAGGTTTACCTACATATACTGTTTTGATCTCGATATGGGATGAATTCATTGAATTCAGCAAATAAATCCTCTGGTTTATCAAATCTATCATGAGCTGTAATAGTATGTGCTGTCAATTATGCACCCGACTTGATAAAACGCTCCTGGCAATTGCGAACTTAACCAAGCAGTTAAATGATGTTTGAAATTACCGCAGCTCGAATGACAAACTAGCCAATCACAAGCGAGCAAATCACTTGTTTATCTCACTCGCGGGCACTCAAAATTACGGCCGTCGACAGGCTGCCAAAATCAAGCAGAAAGCTAGATATCATCTGGTTTCATGTATTTATGTGGTCACCTATAATAGGAGTAACGTAACAAAAATTCACTTATGCCGTAGGGTTACGTTTATGATGGAATTCAAATTCCTAACAGGCGGATCACAGTGACTTCGGACTGTCTTAAAAGAAAACATAGGAAGATTAACCTAAGTGAAAAGTGTTGAGGCGTTTTTGGGGTAGTTTCTGAAAAAGTTGACGTAAAACTGTCAAGGAAATGCATTTAAACATATATATTTCCCCCAAAGAACTAAGATCATCTACCTAATTGTTAAGCCTAATTGTAACAAGACAATCCATGCGCTGTTTTTTCCTAGCAACGCATTTGGTCGTTGCCACTAGTATTTTATATCTACATATTTATCGAACGTAAGCGGCTAATCGCCAGTTCATTCCATTTGCTAATAAGTTTACACCTATGTACACTAAGTGCATAGGTTCCGGTGGGAAAGCTGACAGTATCCATTGTTAGACGTTCAAAAATAGAGCTGCTGTTGTAGAGGGTTGCCTTCCTCCTGTGGCAAAAGTTTCGTCCATCCCTGATAAAAAAATCACAATTTTAAAATGTCATCCGGCCTAACTCACGATGATGTAATGGTGTAAACTTGTTACAGGATTTTCATTATGAATGGCTACATGTTTAGCAGACCGTGCAGGTTTGTAACAAATAATTACAATTATTCTAGCATACATCCTGGTATGTGATGTCCGCTATAAAGGAGATCAGTGTGTGTAAACTGAAACTCGGAAACTAAGTCTCTAGAGGATTCATTGAAGTTGACATGATTTGTGCTGCAAATATATACACCTGTAAGAAAGGCATCACTTAGGATGAACTATGTGGCTCAGAGTAAGAAAAATCTATTGGTGTGAACTTTTGAAAGTAGGTCCTGTTTGGATTCATCTGCAGGAGGATAGTATCAAAAGGCTAATTAGCAAGCCCCTGCCACGCTTATAAGATTCTAAACTAGGCCTATGTGATTCTAAATACCAGAGAGAACATCTTAAGGGACTCTCCCCACAAAGTTGTAAAACTCCCCTAACGTTGTTTTGCAATTGAGGTGGCAACTCTTCAACACCCACAGTAACTTCTCTGCATCCGTCAGGATGATTTTTGTTGATGCCACCGTGGTAAGGATTGCATAGTTTATTGGATACAGCGGAATTGTTGCTTCAATAACTGGCAATGCTCTGGTCAGCAAAAGTAAGCGATTTACATCGAAGAACCCTCATCAGTGTGTGAATGAAATCCGCACACTCCCTCTCCAAAATTCCCTTGTGAGTTATCGCGATGTCCATTTTCATCAGCTCGAAAATCTGTCGTCTCCATACCGACCACGTATAAACCGGCAAATTATTCATTCATGTGCGTCAGACCACCAACAATTTTCAGTTGCATAACAATGGAATCACCGGGCTCAACAAAAATCCTATCAAGTACGGTCTTTGCCAACAATCCCTCTCTTGATCGCTTGCATCTTGAACGGGATTCACAGAAAACTGCTAATCCTTTCGGATAGAAGCGCCCAGTATCATATTTGTTGGTCTAATGGGAGCGAATCTCTCCACTTGAAATTGTTGACAGTCATTGAGAAAACTTCAGGTTGTCTGTGGAAACATTCTATCAGTATATTGGCGGATGAGTTTTATTCCATAACTAGGATGAGTTTGCATCCCAGCAGTTCTAAAAGTCTCTTGAAGGTTACAGATTTAGATTGTTGCCCTTAGTCCGTAGTCACCGTAAAAGAAAATCCAAATTTTGCGACTCATTTGACGTTCAGCAGAGAGACAGATTCTGGACGAGTAAGGCGACATATTAGAAGGTAAAATTGACCATTTATAGGAGACAGTGGGCTGATGATATCCAGATGAACGTAGCTCAAAGGTTTATTAGATGTGGTGAATGATAAAATTGGGATAAAAAGCTGTGCCTATGCTCTTCCAAGTGTTGGTATTGCCTAGGAGAACGTAACCAACTTCGCACATCGCGAATAATTTTAGGCTAGGTTATTGGCAAGAGGTAGAGACTATTTGTTCACATTCATTCTGAAGGCTGAAGTTTCGCCATTTCCCTCAAGCAGGTAACTGAAGGAACTGGCATGGCACAAACTCGACAGTGAGTCTGCAACGGAGTTTTTCACATCATCAAATGAATTGTGAGACGTGTTCTGAGTGGGTTCATCGTAACAGAACTATCTGTCTGTAATGTGCGGAAGCCGTAAGTTAGTGGTTTGTGATCAGTGGAGACAGCGAACCGTTGATCTTATGCGAAACGATGGGAGCGTCCTATGAAGCGTAGGCGACAAGTAGTCGTCGGCTAAAAGTGCCGTGTCCTTCCCAAGCAGACAGCTTTCTGGGAAAGATAGCAAAGGTTATTCATGCATTATTCATAAGTTCTTGTAGGACAGCCCCGATAGCCGTGTTAGATGAATCAACAGAAGCACTGAGACGCAGCCTTACACCCAGAAACACTAACATAGCGGCGTTTGCAACAGCCACCTTGATTTTTTGAACAGTTCATTTGCCTTTGGAGTCAATTTTAGTGTTTCGCACTTAACCTTCAGAATACCCATTAATGCAGTTAAAGTACGAGAACATTGAAGGAAAAACAGACCCTAGAAATAATCTCATGGAAGCTGCTGTCGGGGAGCTTTGTATCCCATGCCCTTTTTCATGTTACAGCTGAATACTATGTTCGTCAATCAAGGAGTGGATGCCAACTTGATACTTGACAAGACCGACTTCATTCGTACGTTGTGACAGTTTGTTGAATACCCAGTGTATGTGATTACAGTGAGTCTCTTCATCTGGACTATCGGTCAGGATTTGGGAGAAATCCAGCCCACCCAAGATATCATGAATGAGTCGTTGGAATATCTGCACGGAATCGCGCAGACCACAAGGCATGTGAAGAAACTCAGGGAAAACCGAAAGGCCCAATGGTTACTGTATCTGGAACATTATCAGGGTAAACTAGGATCTGATGATAAGCACTTGTCTGATCAAACTTACAGAATACAGATGTGCCTTTTAAAGAAGCAGTCAGAGTGTGCACTTGTGGAACTGGCTAGTGACCTGAGACTGTTTGGGTGTTGAACCTTCGGCAATCACCACATAGTCTCAACTACATGCCAGTGTTTCTGAGCAAAATATGTAGCCGTGTAACTCCATGAACTAATGGGTGTCTGTTCATCCTTATCTCAAGCATGTGTTTAAACTCAGTCTTTCTCAGAGCAGAACCCCCATGGTTTAGCGAATTCAAGAGGACCAGTCGTCGTGATGTAATTGGGTTTGAAAGCATCTAGAAAATTTTCGATGATGTAGGCCTAAGGACCGAAGTGTCAGGGCTGGAATGCACTGGGCTGAGAGATGGCTTCTGTGTGATAATACCGGAGACGGATAGTTGTGTATTGAAGCCAATCAACGTATTCATACTAGCATCCACCAGAATCTGATTATGCTGTGAAGGATCCACGCGAATAATGCAAATGGTCACACAGACTACGATCGAAACTCAGAGGAAAGAATGGAGAAGTTCAGTAATGAAGCGGGGGAGTTTTCTTTCATTTACTGTGAAGGGCGAACAGTTGGTGACACCATCTTCCGCTGCTGATAGGGTCAAGCTAGCTTTTTCGAGAGGTAGTTCGCCATAGACGTTAGTCACCACCACGTGCTGGCCTAAACGTTTCTTACCTGGTTTGTGTCAGAGGTACAAGGATGAGTGAACTTCCGAGCATCAGCACCATAATGTCTACGGTACCGGCAGAACGTGACAAGGATCTGCTTCGAAGGGGAGGCGCATCATTATGGAACAGACTTCTAGATGTATCTCTTCCCTAACACTACACAACTCCCTGTAAAGCTTAGTTGTGACAGCCACCACGTTGATATCCCACTAGTTGGAGCAGGTTTTTGTAATGGTCATAGCCAGTGGACAGTCCAGCCAAGTGCATGGTCTGGTAGCCTCTACAGCTCTGTCAGCTGCCTTTAAAATTCTATTTAAGTTGAAATGTGAAAAAATGACAGGATTTCCGGAATCGTTTAAAGCAATCTTCACAGCCACAGCTGTTTAAGAAAGGCACCATCAATTCTGGAATTAACTACTAGCTGTTCCACCTAGTGAAGCATCTGGGCAGACCAACATTCGCTAAAGTGAAAACATAGAAAGAGTTCTTGCACCTTTTTAGGTCCATAAGTGTAACTCTGTTAATTACGACTGCCTTCAGACAACTGTACGGGTTCGGGGAGTGATTGCCAAGGACGTCGGAAGCTTCCTCAGCTATGTTTTCAGGAAAATCATAATAATTAAGTTGGACTTAATTTCTTCCGGGTGAATAAACCGTGGGACGAACTGTTAACCAGGAACAAAAAAGCTGGTTTTCTTAGGCATGTCGGTGCCTTTAATTGTGAGTATGAACGCTTTAAAATGATATCTGTCACGGGTGTTCAATTCAAAGCACAAATACTCATTTCCAATCTATAGTCCCCTAAGTTTGCCTATACGGAAATTGGGCTGCTGAACTGCCTACAACCACAGCCGATTGTAACTCTAAAGAACATCGTTTCAGAATACCAGCTACTGGTTAACCTTCAGTTTGATATCAGTTCAGTCCAATCTGGACGGCAGGGTGGTCTCAGACCAATGCATTTCACCAGACTTCTCAAACCGCCACATCAGCTTGTGGCCAAAACACCCCCGATACTATGTCGACCGAAACGACTCCTCCGTTGTTCTGCTGGCATTGTGGTGCTTTGCAATTTGTCAAACCTTGTCCATATAGAAGCGACCGATGCCAAGTGTTTAATACATTCGGTCAAAAGAACCGATTTTGGCAGCTGTACACGTGACATCCACATTCGCCATCCTCGGGAAGCTGGCGCAGACACCGTTTCCAATCAACAAGTAAATCTCTCATTCCGGTAGCTGCTGCTTATTTACAGCCATCTGCTCGCCAAAAATTTATCAACGTCTGGGTGAAAAATCACTCAGTACAGCTACAGATTGACACAGCATCCGATATCACCATTATACCCAAAAACCTCGGTTTAGAGATCGGACAACTCCCTATTCATAAGACATTACAAACTGATACCAGTGCATATGGTGGGTGGTTATCGCTAAGAGGGAAGTTCTGTCTCACAATTTCTCTCCATAGCACCACTATGAATGCATTTTGCTACCTCACTGATGTCAATGTAAGTCTTCTGGCTCTCGATTAGTTCGACAGTCTTGAATTATCAGACTAACTTATAAATGTCATTCGTAACCAAATCCAAAACTCGTATACGGTTTCTGATATCAGTCAACATATCCCAAATGTCTTCAAGCCCGGTCTTGGTTGTGCCACAGCTTCTCACTCACTGATGGAGGGGGAGGCCACTGCTGCGCAAGTTATTTTGATACCAAAACTATCTGCAGCTGAGTTGTTAGAACCCCGAAAATCCCTCTGCGTAGGGACAATTGTGTTCTTTGGAGTACAAACACAGTAAATGGACAGAAGGATTGGCCAGTGGCAGACGCGGTAATATCATGTATGACATCACAGTAAGAACAGACGTGTAGACGTGACACAAGAGCCAACTGCGACGGCAAATGCCTCTCAACAAAAAGATAACTACCAGAGGTTTCCCAGTAGGTATAATACTGGATACATTTGGAATACAATGCAAAAAGCTATGGTACCTACAGACAACAACGAACCACTCTCCCAAACCTGGTCAGCCAGACACAAGGAACAAATTGTTTGGTCCCAGGTTGACTAAAAGTAAAAATTCTCTTCTAAGGAGGAAGGTGATATGTGGATCGACAACTTGTCTAGAAAATTATGTGCATATATTTAAAATTGTTTCTTTGCGTAAACATACTTTTCCGACTCACCTAGTGTTCTCGATCAAGTAGTGAGCTGGAAAATTAAGTGGCCCTTGTATAATGTTGGTGGCCAACAAGCGATACTCGTGATGAACGCGTCTACTACCGGCTCTTGCGTTCCTAGCAATTCAACCAAACGTTGAGAAATATGAAACCGTCAATCCTAACTTCTGCGAATTCGCAATTTTTAATGCCGTCGCCAGCCGATTTCGTTGGTGACTGTTTTTGCTCACACACCGAATCTGGCAGACCCCACTAGCCAGTGGTATGATCTACGAAAAAACACAAAGTAGGTCTGCTGCCTAGCTCATTTCTGACCCCAGCCTTATCCCCATCATCCGATTGCAAAATGACTTTCAGTACTACTGTAACGACAGAAAACAAGGGCCAGGCAACAGATTGTTTATTGAGAAAATCAACAGATATTTATAGATTTTTAAATACATTATTATTAGCGTTATTGTTAGCAGAGAAACAACGTCTTCTGATTGGTTGTTTTCCTGCTGAAGGTTATTCTGTTATCTCTTTGTGGCCGTTTCTAGACACTACGTTGATATATCTGCTAATCGTATCCACCCATGCTAAGTTTGCTGTGATTGGTTATTGAGTTAGTCTTTGTTCTCTTTTTTCTCATGACCAAGATTTGGGACGTAAATATTGACGTAAATTGCTGTCTAACATTCTTGGCTAGCAGACAGCTCTCACCACACTACTACAGCCTATAGGGAGACAACTCCATTATGGATAAGATTTCATTTTGATAAATAACACAGTGTTATACAGTAATATTAACAATTAATATACTCTACCACAGTGTCCAGGTTTTATACTTATATAGGGAGACAAATCTCACGATGTATTTTGGATGTCCAATACTGCTAGAAACTAAAATTCATTCATGGGCTATTGGATTCCATCCTAAAGACCAAATGGTCACCATGCTACACAATGTATAACCTAAAGGCTCTGAAGTTCATCAATTCCCGTACTGTTAAGCATTCCGGAAATGGAACAAAACACACTTGTTCAGCAAAATACACCCTAATTTTCAATAGAATCGTTTAACTGGAGAGATATCAGTCAGTTAGTGATGAATAAATAAACCAGTTAGAATTTTATTAACTTCATTCTCAAGAATAGATATTTTATTTTTTCTAAATATATATACAAATATACAAAACAAAAGTTTATAACAATTCTTAACATGATGATGTATGTGGTATACACAACAGTCAGAACAGGAGAGAGAAAGAGAGGGATAGAATGGAAGCGAATGAACGCTGGCAAGTGAAAGTGACACAAAAGACAAAATTATATTATAAAACTAAAGAAAACAATTGAACTTTGAACAATAATAATAATAACAAACTATATTATCATCATCAGAGAAACAAGAAAAAAACAAACAACTTATTTTCATCTAAATAATCTCATGAAAGAAAACATAACGAAAACAAAACCAAAACAAACAAACGAACGAACAAACAAATGTGTCGTGTGTCGTCTGTCTCTGTGTGTATTTATTTATTATGATGTGAAGAGAAGAAGAAGGAATTTAGTCATTTTCAATTAATTCTAAGTCAAGATCAATGAAAGAAGATGAAATCTGTTTACTACTGTTATTATTATTATTATCATTCCCACTAATATTATTATTATTATCATTATTATTACTACTATTATTTAACTCATTAATTGGGATATCAGAAAAAATACGTTGTCTATTGGGCATTTGAGGTGAAAGAATAGTCTCCATATCATCAGATTCCCCATCAGAGTTTGAACCATCAATCGGTGAAGGTGTAAAAAGGATAACTTGTCGACCAGTAGCATCATCCGTATCATGTTGTGGATTGTGTACAGGAATTCCTGTTGACAGTAGTTGTGGTGAAGGTGGACAAATCGGTGTAAATGTAATATCATGAATTGATGGAGGAGAGGTCAATGGGATTTCAGGATGATGCCAACTGACCTCGGATACATGATTACTACTACAGACACTGCCAACACCACCTTCATCAATCATAGTTTCAGGTGTTTCATGTTCTTTTTCATCTTCAATCATTTCAGAAAGTTTACCCAACTCACTACATGCGTAACGATGAGAATGTTGATGTTGGTGATGATGATTATGAGTGAAGCTGTCGTCAAGGAATACACCGGATGAATATTCGCATTCTTGTCCATAATTAACAATATTACACGGCTGAAAGTATACACACAAAAAGGATACAACATTAATTGAATTATTATTATTATTATCATTATTATTATTATTAAAAAAAAAGATAACTCTCAAAAGGTTAAAGACGAAATAAATAACATAGAAGGAAATATGGGAGTTAAATTCCAAACAAATCAATATCAAATAATAGCTAGGCATGAGTAACACGTGTCCTAAACATCTCAGTCGATATAACTTCACAACCTCGTCAACTGATTTCCCCTCCTTACCTGGCACTCGACGCCTAACCTCAATATTGCTCACCCTATTATACCATTTCACACGGGAGATAGAACGCAGGCACCTTTGATCAAAGACAACTAGCCAACCTTTTCATGTCTTCCACTTTCAATGGCCAGGTCTCACAGCCATAAAGGAGGACGGAGCGGACTGCTGAGCAGTACACCCGCCCTTTGGTCGATAGCCGGATATCACGTCTACGCCAGAGACGGCGTAAACTGGCATATGCGAAACTAGCCTCCTGTATCCGTGCTGAGATTTTGTCAGCGATCAACCCGCTGGCATTGGCTGACGCAACTTCCCAAATAAGTGAAGCGGTCAACGTGCTCGACCACTTCACTCCCTATTTCTAAACTAGGAATCAGTGTAGTCCAGTTCTGTAACATTATCTTACATTTGGCGGGAGCGAATCGCATGCCAAACATTCGTAGATTGCAGCTCAAGGTGTTCAGAAGACTGCATTTTGTCAGCGTCCTCGCCTAGAAGGACTATATCATCTGCATATTCTAAGTCAACGAGATTATTCCCTGGTAGCAAGTCAATCCCTGAGTCTCTGAAGTGAGTTAGGGTTAAGTCCATTAGTACATCTATGATGAAATTGAATAGAAATGGGGATAATGGGCATACCTGACGGACACCACTAGTCGTCACCACTTCAGATGACAACTCGCCGTAAGCCCTCATCTGGCTTCATGAGTTCGAGTAGAGTGCCTTGATCAGTGCGATATATTTTCTCGGCATTCCTTTCACAGCCAAGCATCGCCAGAGAACCTCTCGGTCGACAGAATCGAATGCCGCCTTTAGGTCAAGAAATACAACGATTGTTAGGCGCCGGTAAGAATGCCTATGTTCTAGAATCTGTCGAAGGGTGGAGATATGATCAATACACCCTCTTCCTGATCTAAAGCCTGCCTGGTTCTCTCGTGTTTGTGCCTCCCGAGCACCACTTAGTCTACGCAATATTATTGAGCCTAGGACTTTAGATACTATATTAGTCAAGCTAATCCCTCTATGATTATCACAGGAAGATTTGTCTCCCTTCTTGTATATGGGGATAATCAGAGTCTCTTGTCTTCTACTGTTACCCTACTACTCATTTAAGTAGGCATTACTATTAGAATAAGAACTTTAAAAAGTGTATGATAAACTTAGCAATAAAAACTTACATTACACTTGATCGTATCTTCATGTGATCCAGTATGAGATGGATTGATTAACTCCATAGGACAATAATCACGTATCGTTTCTGTATTATTATTATTACTATTACTATCATTATAATCAACATTTATAGGATGCATTGTATTCGAATGTGTACAACGTTTAATTAACGTTGAAGTATTCTGTTCATCATCCCTATTACCATCAGTGTTATTGGTGAAATCAGCTTCAATAAGTGTTGGATCATCTTGATGAACACATGTTTCAGGCATACATAAATGTCTCGATGAATATGAAGAAGATGTAGACGAGAAAATTGACGTGGGTGGATAGTGTTCCGAAAAAGAAAACAGTGAATGTTGTAATTCATGACAAGAACAACAAACTGTTGTAGATAATCTGCAATTACTACTGGTATTATTATTATTATTGTCATTTAATGTTGTATTCAATAGTGCTGAAGATATATTACGTAAGTGATCATCATTATTGCTGGGCACTTGATCTGTACTTCTCTTCCAATAGTAACATCCACATGGGAATATATCATCGTGTATTTGTTCTTTCTCTTCTTCATGTGAATTATTATCATGTACTTCATCAAAGCATTCAGTACATTCACCGCTTGGTCCACGTCTACGTTTCAACCCAGTTGTTGTCATGGCGCTGGAAGGCGTTGACTGGTTGTTGTTGTTGTTATTATCATTATTACTACTGATAATGTTAGTAGTAGTCGGAGTAAGACTTGTACAAGCTAAAGGTGTACATAATGATCGATAATTATTCTGTCTACTAATATGACTGTCATTATTATTATTATGATTATTATTGGAACAGTGAATTAAATGTTTACAATTCATATTATCATAGATTGTATTATCATTTGGTTGAGAACAACATCGTAGGGTACATTTCATCGATTGTAAAGAACAACTACTACTATTACTATCATCATTACTACTGTTACTACTATTACTTCCACTACTACTGATATTTCTCATTGTCTGATGTAATCCCTCATTATTATTTTTATTATTATTATTATCGTGATTCATATTGAATTCATTCTCTTCTAATTTGAAACATGGTTCCAAATCAGTTAATTGATTCGATGAATGAGTATAAAGATTTGATGAGAATTTCTTATCATCAATTGACATTTTCCCGTGATTCTTTCTACCACTATGATGATGGTGGTGGTGGTGACGATGATGGTCATGATGAGGATGATGATGATGACGGAGATGAGGTCGTTGATGTTGATGACATTGGCAATGACAATAACTTGTATTTGGCATAGAATCTGATGGTACTACACCAAACTATATTAAGAGATAGATAGAAATAAATTATTCAATTAAATCATAATCAATTTTGTGTATACAGTACAGACAATAATGAAAAATCTAAAAGAAAAACTATCTAAGTTTATGTGATAGAATTTAAACAAGTGATTATGATGACTGGTAGGACAGACAAACTTCTTAGTTAACCATAAAGTCATGATTTATCCATGCGCTAATGTGATGGCCTGATTGGACAGTTTCTGATTCGTTTATTTATGGCTTAATTTTCTAAGGGATTATGATGTCACACAATCAATCCGATTTATTTATTTACTGCTTAAATTCCTGAGGCTTTTTAAACACGAAATGGTATGTACTTTGTCTAATAAACTTTGTCATGGTTGACTGACTTTTGTGTCTACCTTAGTGTGAGCGATAATTCCAAGTGATCAGTTGGTTGCAACGTCGTGTTCTGGAGGCACATTCTAGTCAAGTTGTAACGACAGAAGACAAGGGCCAGGCAACAGATCGTCTACTGAGAAAATCAACAGATATTTATAGATTTTTATGTACATTATTATTAGCGTTATTGTTAGCAGAGAAGCAACGTCTTCTGATTGGTTGTTTTCTTGCTGAAGGTTATTCTGTACTGCTTATGGCCGTTTCTTAGAAAGTTAGGCCGTATATATGCAAATCGTATTTGCACACATTAAGTCTGCTGTGATTGGTTGGTGAGTTCCTCAAGGTTAAGCTTTGTTATTGTTTTTTCTCATGACCCTGATTCGGGACGTAAATTGCTGTCTACAATTTTGGCTAGCAGACAGCTTTCACCACAAAGTCAAACAAACTCACAACTCAGTATCCCTCCATCATAACAATTACCTAACTGCTTAACTTACAAGAAACATCTACTACTATTCATTAGATCTTAGCTCCTCATACAAAGGATTATCTTGATTAGTTTGAACAGAAAGAGAGAACGAATAGATTTGCAGGAGAAAAAGAGACCTTATTTTGTTTAATTCAAGACTTTTCAGCAGCAGCTAACACATACTTTGAAATTATTTTAACTCAAAGGGCACAACTGTGCAATAAGAAATATGGTTAGATAAACAAACTTGATTGGTTGTTTGACCTCAAAAAACTGAGCCATAAACAAACTAATCAGAAACTGTCCAATCAACTTGTCATGGGTATGCATTCATGAATCACGACTTCACGGTTAACACAGAAGTTTTTTCCGTCTTAACGCTCCCCTATTTTGATGTAGTTGTGTTCACTGAGTTGGATGGTTTCTTTGTGAAGCTTTCATTGCCCTACTAGGCAACATCTTCAATGCAAACTTCAATTTGAAGTGAGCTTGAGCTTAGAGAACACAACTACATCATAATCATCCACCGAAATCTGCTCCCCTATTTTTTAATAAGTCTTCAAATGGAGGACCACTGGGTGTACTTTTTGTCTATGATAGCATATATTTTCGCTCTGATTAACAGAATAATAACAAGATGTTTCGTGGGTGGAACCATTGTGGTGTACAGTAAATATTCCAGATTCATGATCATAAAAGCAGGTATATCATTCTTACTAACCGGTAATATACGCTACTACATTTATTTTAATGCATCAAATACAAATTAGACATAGTACATAATAAACCTAGTAAAAGTTTTTCCGTACAAACAATCGACTGATTCAATTTCATGCAAAAACAGTTCTTGGCTAAAAGTTGAACTGAACATTAAAAAATACTACTTAAATACATATCAGTAGTTTAAAAACTAACGTAAATAAATTTCATCCTGAATACAGCGAGAAGAATACATTGATCGGGAAAAAACGATGTCGTTATATTTCGTTGGCTCTTGTCAGCTGCATACAACCATGAACAATTTAGTATCAATATACAAAATATTCAAATACTGTAATTATTGATCGTAAAGATGGTGGATATCATTATCACGTGATTAAGAATCGTGTTGGTTTTCGACATAGAACTTTGCACATATGTGAGGCAGTTCAAGTCGTCACACTCAGTGTACCACACAAAGCAAGAGAAGAAAGTATGAGAAATGCATAATATAGACAGTAACAGAGGTGTGAGACAAAGGAATAAAAATTATTGGAAATAATCAATGGATGCATCTGCGCCACTGATAACGATTTTGAGCCATGTCACCAATTGTTTCCAACCATTGGTTTTTACCGTCCCGAGGACCCCAATGATTAGGAATCATAATGGAAAAGAATAAAAGCCGTTGTTAAGCTTGTTAGTATGTATAGAAATAGTATGCAAATATTATGGAATAAAGAACGAATGTTAGGAATTGAATAGAGGCATAAAATCAATGCATTTAGGTAACTGTCAAATAATTTACTTCAGCAGAAGTCAAAAAAGGGTCTGGTAAAGAATATAGATAAAGGCAAAATTAGATTAGAAAATCACACTGTCAAAACAAAATATGATTAAAATGGAGAAGTTAACAAAATAATAAGATTGAGTAAAGTATATTTATTAATGTAAGGCAAGACTGTCAACGGTGTCCTTCCGGATGCATAAATTCGGTTGCAATAATCACTTAGGGGTAACCGCCTAAATGATACGTAACCGCAACTTGAAGCTGTATCGAAGTTTAATTATCTTATAGGATTTTGATGCATTGATTTCATGACCACTGCATAACAGATGGTCATCAGTAGTTCTAGTGACGACTTTTACACCTTTCAGGTGTGATTTTCTTGGAATATTCTAAGATATGCAGTCCGATGTATGTGCTTAACACGTACATGCTCATTGGCATATGCAGTTGTAGGCCAATAAAGTTACGATTCACAGAATACATTCTTGTTCTGTAGTCTATTGTATCTTCCCGTAAATTCATGCTCTTGTTCTTCCTTATACTTTTACTAGACATCATATCTTCCTTTCTCCTCCAGAATCTTCACTAACCGATTGGAAATCGGCAATTGACAGAAGATAGTATTCATCGGCCTTTCAGTGATACCTCCCCCCTTTAATAGCTGAATGGTCAACTGGTACGCCTCGTAACCCTGAGGTCTTGGGTTCGATTCTCGGTGGAATCATGGGTGTAGACTTTTGAAGAGTCCTGAAACGGTACCAAACAGCTGTTCAGTGCTCCCTGACTTCCACAATTTTCCTAACTGATGATGTTAATCCACGATTTAACGTGAAATTCTTATTTTCCTTTTCAACTTGACGCGATATATACTACTGATATGTATATTCCTGATCAAACACACATGTTCGACTACGAGACAGTACAATTTTTATATCGGTAGGTGGCAATGAGAAATCTTTAAGAAAAGAAATTAAGTATACCAAGAAATCACAGACAATATTGCAATCAAAAATACAAAAAGGAACAAAACTAAGTCCTCACTTACCCTTGAACAATCTGGTAAACTAGACGCCTCAGATAATCCAGAAAATGATGCTTCATGAAATCCTGACGAAGGAGTTCGAGCAGTCATTTGTACTGATGAGGAGATAGACCCACCAGTAGCAGGGGATAACGAAAAACTCGATGAATTGACATCGATTGGAAAACTACCAAATGATGCACGAGTTGGAGTGAACGCTGATGATGGACTACAAAGATTTTAGAAAAAAAATATTGTGAAAGGTTTCGATAATTACTTTAAATACAATTAATATACGAAGAAAAATTAGTTATAAAAGTATCCATCAAGAGACTGTATAGCAGTTCGCTTTGTCATCTTTCATAACTGTGAAATACAGCTAACGAAAACAAAAGACATAAAGACTAGCTGCCTTTGACCAAAGATGTCTGAGTTCCATCTGCTGTTGTTTTAAGTGGCATAATATAATGATTAATATTTAGTCTAGGCGTAGTGTTAGGTAAGTGGGGTAAGTGAATCGATTGAGATGGCTACGCCACGAGTCAGGCGTGGTGAACCACCCGGCTTCCTAGTTGAGCAATCTTGGCTGATATAGAATAAGGCTGGAAAATACTAAGAAATGGTTAAATTAAAAGGTGGCAAGTCTTCGATTGTCAGTTTTAGGTGAATACTACGCTGCCTGGTTGAAGACTTCAAGATGGCTGGAGATTACGGGTGATATTGCTCAAAATCGTTCTCAATGGAGCAGATGCACTCATTGTAGTCTACCAGATCCATAAAGTCTTCAACGAAAAAAACTGAAAGACGATCATACTGCTCAATTCTGACGGGTATTACTGTTTATTACGAAACTTTAAATCCCCTAGGAGTTCTTGTCAATGCATCACATGATGCTGATAGTTATCATTACATAATCGAGTTCAAAAAACAGATCGACAAAGCAGTTTTCAAACATGAAAATCACCTGATCTGTCATTTAGTGTAACATCCTTAGTGGTGGAGCTATATATGCATAGCTGCTACTAAAGAATTCCAGACGAGGGTGAAACAACTCTCAATTACTCACAGCTGGTTTTCAGTGGATGTTCTCCAATTGTGTTATCAATCCACGATCAATAATGCTTTGAGTTCTCATCTTTTGCATAAACTACAAGCGACTTAAAACAAATTCAGTTCAGTAGACTATTCAAGTGTTGGTTTGCGGGGATTTGATTTGATTGGTCACAGGATTTCATCATGAGCTGACATCGGTTAGAGAACCATTGGAAAATCAACAGGGAATTTTGGACACCTGTTTCGTCCCAGTTTAGGACTCTTCATTGTACACACCCACCGCCAGCGTTCGGATCCAGGGCCTTCCGGTTACTAGGCGAGCTCAACACTTGAATATCAATCTGATGCTCACTAGTGGCCGGCTCTATTCAGGTAAGTCGTGACCTGGGTTCTAGTGATAAGTCGTCGCCAGTGGGGAACAGCAGGTCAGGTGTGAGGACTAACACTCGCTACGTATGACGCTGCCTAGTGGCCACGCCATATTGTGAATTGACACAAGTTAGAATTCATGGGCTGGTCATTTTATCGAGCCCCAGTGGCTTAACGGTCTACGAGCTCACTCGCCTGTTAACCAGAAGGTCCTGGGTTCGAACCCTGGCAGTGGGTGCGTACTGATGAAGAGTACCAAACCAGGCTGACGAAACATCTGTCCAGTGTTCCCAGGTTTTCCAATGATTCTCTAGCCGATGTCAGCTCATGATGAAATCCCGTAATAATCAGTTGTTTTTTGGACATAAGATGAGGTAGTTACTTTGAATGACAACAATACACATGTGAGGGTAACATAATGATGCTAGGCTGACACAAATGAAGAAATTTCACACTTTCACATAATATAAAAGCAAAAAGAAGAAGATTGACTCTGAAAAAAACACAGCATGCCATCTGCTATGCCACCAGCATCATATAAATGATATCCAATAATCCAAATATCCAACCAACCAATAACAAAATAAGTACAACAGATAATTCCCTTCAAAACTATGCCCATGCGCACGTGCCAATTCCCTCAGACACACACACACACACACAGAGGCGAAGAAATACAGACACACGCATTCCTCTTCGTCCAAAATGAACGAATTTAAACATCATCCTTACAATATTTAATTTTTGATTGATAGTAAGTAAGTCATTCTCCCCATTATTTGACGAGTGAAGACTGACAGGATTGGGCGAAAATATCATATATTGGTACTAGTAGTACTCTTATAACTTATAATATATTTATGCTCTCACATCTTCCCAACCAAAAAATTACTAAAGAAAGGCAAAACACAACTTTGGCAAAGAGAACAAGACAAAAAAAGGAAATACCAAACACTGTTGCATACACAAACACATACGTACAGACACAGATGCATATATACACTCAAGTGTAGGAATATCTCCCACCCCTCCACCCACCACCCCAAAAATGTATGTTTGTACTTCAATCCATAGAATTTTTGGCCTATAATATATATTATATTGATAACATGTAGGCATATATCATCATTATCTATAATCATTAGCATTGGTAACTATGCTAAATGAAACAAAAACTTAAATAATATTCATCACCATAGGAGGTTATAGCAAATAATGATAATAAAATACTCTAACACTATGCAGTATACACAACTAATTACTAACTAGTCATGGGACACACATGGATATATTGGCTACTATTAGTGTTATGTTAATTTATCATGACGCATTCCATCAACGCACATAGAACAAACACCCAACGCGTGCGTACATCACTCATTCATTCATTCACATTCATGACACAGAAATACCTTTCATCAAACAACTCTCAACTATGCAATAATGACGACAATAATAATAATAACTATAATAGTAGTAAAATTTTTGTAGTAAAGTTTTTTCCATCTTGTATTTTCTCTTCACTTTTTTTCCTACTTATTTTGCTTCAATCTTTACTACATTTTCTTTAAACCAAAACACACAAACATACACGCGTTTACATACAGGCATACATGCCAGCCTACCTACCTATCTACCTACCTACGCACCCTCTACTGCACACGTTTGGCAGTCAGCCAACTTCATTTATTTTTTGTTATATTTTTTGTTTAGTAATAACAGTTCTAAGCCAAAGCTTATCATTATTACTACTATTACTATTACTATTATTAATCTATTTGCATGTCTGATAGCCAGGTCAAAACTAGTCGGGAAAATTTAGCCAATCGCAAGGGGATTAGGCATAAAAATCAATATATTACGCCAATACATTAAATAGGCTGGAAAGTAAAAAAAAAAGTTGGATATACTTTTAACCAATCAGAATCAAGTATAAATTATTATTATTATCATTATTATACTTTTATTATTTCGTTATATATATTTTCCAGTTTTGAATGTTGGCAGAGTATTATTATCACAATTGCGTTGTAAGAAAGATTGATTGGTGAATGTGTGTGTGTGTGTGTCTGTGTGGATGATTTAATTTCCGACAGACAAAAGAAATTTAATTGTAAAACGAACAACGTTGCAATCAGTGTGGTAGTTTTTTTTTTATTGAAGATAAAAACTAAGGGATATTGGAAAGTTGTAATAAAGTTACACTTCCATATGAAGACTAACTTGCTTGTATTCAGAAGCTAGTTTAGATTTAAAAGTGGGTGATTGTCTCAACGAAGAACCGTGATTGACACTGATACAACTGATTGGCCTGTATCTAAACACAATTGTTGTCACTCTGATTATGATTCGATGAAGCTAGTTACTACACTTCACATAGCACATAAAAAAGCAGAGAAAAGAGAGATTCAAAGAAACTACAATGAGCAGAAATGTTTACAGAAGACAGATTGGTAACAAGGAGAAACATTAGGACTTTTAACAGACTTTGGAGATTATACAGAGTATAGGTAAATCTGCGTTACTAAGAACAATTTTGAGCCATATCACCAACAACGTCTAGAGAACTCTACAGCCAAGTAGCTTACAACTACCTCCCTACATACGCGGCTGCCTCATACCAACAGTTTTAGATTTGACTGGTCGATGCCACGTTTTGGTTTGTCCACTCCTAACTCTTCTTCAACATAATGAATCCCATATCAGCTAACATTATCGCCGAGACAGAGGATGGCTTGGTGTGTGTAACACACATGTCCTAGTCATATCATTTGGTCAATAGTATAAAACGAACCGATGAAGTCATAAAGCTAAAGTCATGAAGCTGTGAATTGTACTGACTGAGCATTTCAAGTCTCCTTACCCAACCATGGACTTGGTTACTGATGTCTACTTCCTTATTTATCAAGAACTAAAGCACTGCTGGTTTAGACGTCATGAAGTATTGATATTTCAACGAATGAACACACTACGGAAACATCTGGATTATCCTTATATAGATTACTATTGTGTATCATCATCTTCAAGACCCATATTCATCACTAATCTATATTATTTAGATAATCTATCTCCTAGTTGTCTCGTTAGATCACGAACTGACATCAATAGTTAGAGAACCACTGACAACCAGGTCGTATAGAATAGGTGTTGCAATACGCATCCATGATCTAACAAGTAGGGACTAAACACAGAAGCTTCACATTATGAGGTGAGTTCATTGACTATTCACACACACTAAGGCGGAAGCCGATAGTTCATTAATTGCAGTTTCTATCGATTCGCAATAAAAAAAGTCCCACAGCTAGTCGCCAATATCATCAACGAGGATTCATCCTCACGCATTCGACTTTCTGGGTTATGTTAGTCAACATTTCTCACAATAGAAGTCAAAGTACTCCATCCTGTAGAAAGTCGCTACTGACGAGCATTAGGTTAACTAATTGCGTCGCCGACCATGCACATGGTCCAGGGTTCGAACCCCTGCCGACGCACACCCAATATCTATGGTTGGCCTGCAAAATTTGGGCTACCGATATCACATGCTGAAAATTTTATACCTGTACCAAAAAATATGGTGTGGAATCAAGCTGTAATAAAAAAAATTTTAAAAAAACTTCCAAGTTGTGACCAATAGAGAGGCTAACAAGTTGACTGTAAGTACGAATACTCACCGATGATGACAATGGTACTATATCGCGAAGTGATAAAAAGTTAGAATTTGTCGTCCACTGCATTGCTATGTTCCAGTGACTGGATGGTCAGCGGGATCATCTTGTAGCCTGAACGACCTGGATTCGAAACCTGGTGGATGCGATTATTGGTACGCGCACTATTCAAGTCTCAAACTAGGACGAAACAAACCAATGTCCTCTACTCGCTGATTTTCAATGGTTGTCCGATTTACTGATGTCACTTCGTGATCTAACTGGTGAAGTCAATCAAATCCCTTCTTGCAACCTTCGCTTGAAAATCACTTTTTTCCACCTCTACTTTCTTAGAACTTTAATCCATTAGGATGGTTGAAAAATGGCTGGCTGTATTAAACGACATGTTGCTAAGTCACTCAAAGGACATCGGATTATGAGCGAACTAGTATTTGGGCGCATTTGTTCTAGCGTATTCAATCGGCATAGCAACGTGTTAGTTCATTCCAGTCTATTGACACTACTTAAAACGGTAGTTATCATAATAGCCAAAATGACCACAGCCACCTCTCTTTCTGTCTCCTGAGCATGCATATATATATATAATATATTTATATATATCAAGAGCATTTGCACGCTATATACACTGTCTACTCTGCGGAGATGAGAAAGCCTGGATACATTTGAGGTCCTAACATACATACACATAAACTCTCACTCCAAACCCAATCGTATCTAGGCCCTTGATTCGAAAATATTTTACAAATTTGGCACTGCCACTTTGATACACATATACATAGACGTATACACATTCACATACATACAAACACACAAAATAGATACATATTCAATTTAGTTATAGCATAAATTGTTTCAGATTCATTTAGCGAATCACCCACTCACCCACCCACACACACGCCCATACACACAAACGAACACACAGACTGAGTTATACCAAACTCTCATTGATTATTGTCACCTTATCAAATATACACACATTTCGTTAAAGCATGAAACAATTTAATTTGGCATATATACTTAGGAATTTATATCACACATAAAAACTGAGTTTTTGCTATATTTGAATGAATATGTATGCGCTGTATGTAGTGTAGAGTGAGAGACTACTACTACTAATACTACTACTACTATTTTAGTGTGAGTAATATATACTTACGAAGTATTTTAAAATTTGATTTTTTTTTAATTATTAATTTTAACAGAAGAAAGAGTAATTGATCAAAGATAGTTGTTTAATTATTTATTATCACATGCATTTGGTTTTAAGATTCTCAAAACAACTTCCTCATAAGCAAGCAGTTGAAATCTAGGCCACAGGTGGTGTCGCATACACACCAGCACGCACATGAGCGTAATATTATGTGAGTATCAATTACGCACACTAGTGGAACTAGTAACAACTAACAGATTTCATCAAGAGTTGATATCAGTTAAAGAACCATTGGGAAATCAAGGAGTACTGGACAGCTGTATCATCCTCCTTCTCTAGAGCTCTTCATCAGTACACACCCATCGAGGTTTGAATCAAGGACTTTCCAGTTAGTTACAAGGCAAGTCCCTTAAACCATTCAGCCACTGGGACCTGATACAATAGACGATGAATTTCAACTCATGTCGATTTGTGATATAAATATAGTTCAGCCAGTGGTTTCGCATTATTGCAGAGTCCCAAAGTAGGACGAAGCAGTACTCCCTGGTTTTCTAGTGGTTGTGATCGAACCGATAACTAATCAAATTCCTGAAAACCAACACTTGAGAAATATTATGAGAAAATGATTTAGCTCAACAATTTAGCCACTTGGATACACAATCTACTGTAGATAGGCAAATAGATCATAGAAACGTAAAAGTTGTGAGTAAAACGTGGAAGAAGATATTTAGGGAGCAGCCTCAAAGTTACCTTTATCAGTTAACTTTCTTTAATAGCAGTACTTCTTCAGATTAAAGGAGACTTTTACTACCAATAGAGATTTCTGAGAGGGGAATAGTGACTATATAGTGTAGTGAGGTTTTTTAATTGTTACCTTTCAAGCAGAACATAGATAGACTTTCATTCAAGCTTTTTAAAGTTTCAGCAGCCGCGGTCGCTAACTAGCCCCACCTGACGCTCAAAATCACCTTTTTCCCAGCTTAATATAGCAGGGCGTTTAGGAGTGTATCGTCTGAGAATTAAATCCCAAGGGACCATATGCGTGTTTGCCGAACACACACCCCACTACTTGTTGAATCACTAAGGCACTACACAAGACAGTAGTATATCACTATAATTTATAATCCTCCTCTTTACTACTCAATACATACATTTCTTCCAACACCATACAAAGATCAGTAGAAGTAGTCTTGGTCAAAAAATTACATTGGATCATAATAAAAGAGTTCATCAGCAACCTTTATATGTATGATGATAAATCGGCCAAACAAGTAATCCAAAACCAAGGTACCAGGCAAATCTTTGACTAGCATAATCAATCAATAAGCTTTTTTAAAAACACGATAATAAAACATTAATGAGAACAAGTAACTTTTGTAGGTCTTTTTTCTTTACTAGTAAGAACAATGTTAAGTATAGAATAGCTAATTAGACATCTTTGTTTGTTTTTTTGTTTCGTTTTTGACTGGATAGTTTTTCTCTCATTTTTCTTTTTCAAAAATCACAGCAGCACTGTGACTGCTGACTGAACTAATATTCTAGGTGGGTTTTTTTCATAGTGTCCACTTGTCTGGTTGCTAAGGCGACCACCCTCTGTGTATACAGTTATCCATTTAAAGAAGTATGGTAAAAAGGAGTTGAGAATAAGTAAATAAATAAATACACAGATAACCAATAATGAAAACATTCAAATGATACATATTTATAATGATTGTGTTATAATGGAGTGTTACTGAAGGTGTGGGATTGTCTAACCTGACTAGAACGGGCCTCCAGACACGGCGCTATAACCAACTGGTCACTCGAATACATCCCTCCCCCCTCCACCAACTGAGATAGATACAAAAGTAGGACTGGGAAAAAAGGTGAGGACCAACAACCGTATTATTAAAAAACCTCAGGAATTTAAGCCATTAGTAAATAAACAAATGTGATTGGTTGTCTGACCTCAGATTATTAAGCCATAGATGAAGGAATCAAAAACTGTCCAGTGAGGTTATCATATCGGTGCATGCATGAATCAGGAATGACATCACGGCTGATAAAGAAGCTTGTCCATCCTGGCAGACTGAAGTTTAAAACATAGCCCAACAGATTTGTGATGAAATCTGAGAACATTTGTATTGTTAACTTAAATGTTACATATCATATTAATTAATCTAATAGATTGAACTATTGAATTTCTTGGAATTTCTTCCTTTCCTACCTGAAAAGATGCTTAGTGAAAGCTGTGTAATTAAAAACGGTGCTCCGAGTCCAATAAAATGAACTTTAGGTAATATTTTTTTTGCACAACCTCAAGTGTTTGTCACTGTTACCACGATCAAGTTTATTTGTCAGCCGTGAAGTCATGATTTGTTCATGTACTGAAATAACAAACTCATTGGACAGTTATGATTCGTTCATTTATGGCTTAATTTTCCGAGGTTTTGTAAAGATAATTAATACACTATGTATTTTATCTAATAAACGTTGTTGCGGTTGTTTTTGTTGTTGTTTCAGTGTGGGAGATATTTTTCAAGTGTTCAGTTGGTTACAGTGTCGTGTTTGGAGGGGCATTCTAGTCAAGTTGGACGATTCGACAATTCAATATCCCTCTGTCATAACATTCAACGACAATATCACTAACAAGTTGACTTAGAGTCACACCAATCACTCACTCACTTACCCACCCTACTGACAGTTTTACAAACTAGTCGAAATATAAACATTATCTGTTTTTAGGCATCCCAGAAAAGAATAAGGTCGAAACAATAAAGAAGAGTAGACGAAATGCAAGAGTTAATAAATCGTAAAAGTAGAGACTGAGTTATGTTGAAGAGTCTTATCTTCCTTAAGTAGATTATAGGACATCCCATTTTTTTTTAAAACCACTAGAATACGAACCTACGGGACAATCAAAATAAACCATAACGAAATTTAATATAAGATAGTCAGTCAAAACTAGACTTGGTTTCATCTCTTTTTCCATTACTTTGAGTGTTTCCAGTAGAACATATATCTTCAAGGTCAAAGCTCTGAAGTTCCCGTAGCAGGGGTGTTATTTTTACAAGATGGGGCTGCTAGCCTCAGACCTAACCTTCCATCTTCTCTGGGCTTACTACCGGTTAGGCGTCTTTTAGGCGTACACCAGCTGGAATTCAAACCTGGACTACGTGCATGGGGCTAGCGAGTATTCTATTCCGGAACCATTACCACTATGTAGTTAACGTGCAATAATGTATTGAGAAGAGTTAGAAATCATCCGCCATTCCACCGGCCTTATCTTGTTATCTAATCCAGCAGAAATTTGTCATTACTTGAGATATTTTCATAGAGCATATACAGTTGAATCTACAGTTACTTGTAAAAGCTGAATGTTGAAGAGAATGTCAAGGCTGAAAACGAAAGAAATTTTCTTCTCAACGTCAAGTTGACACTATACCGGATAGACTGATATCACGTATTCGTGTATGAAAATAAACAAACGCATTTATCACATCAGATAGATAGATAGACAGACAGACAGATAGATAGAAAGACAAACAAACACATAAGCATAACGTGAGATCTAGCACATATTCTTATAAGACAGTTTAGCCTTAGTATTTTTTCATAGTGAAATAAAGTCGAAATCTTTAAAGGAGAACATAAAAAGAACATAGAAAAAGGCATAATTTAGCAGAAAACTGTTTAATTTAGACATTTAGGAAACAAAACGACTGGGCGAAGAAACATCCACTTCTTTTAGAAATTAGATCCTTGTCTATTCTCACTCTACTCAAATCTAGATAGACAGTTTTAAGATAAAAGAGAAATGTATCATTCTGGTAGTGATAAGTTGTTTAACAATAATTAGTTATTCTCAGCTTAGCATGTGATCTGGGTTAGATTGTCGACCAACGTACTCTTAGTTTGTGGTGGTGTGCCAAAGGAATATTATTCTCACATATTCCCACAGTTCAATTCGGCACTAGCAACAGAATACTACGTATATTTGAATATTCTATTTCATGTCCTCTGATGTAAACCGAAACAACATGCTCAGTGATTGGTTAACGAATATAATATAAATAGAGGTTTGATTAATGAAAAATATACTTTTGCTTCCGTGTCTTGCCTTCTTTTGTTACAAGTTCGCTAGCTGATGAGCAAGGGAAGAAAATGGGAAGGTTCGGAGTAATGCTAGTGAAATCCCATCCGGTGAAAAAAAAAACACAGCTACTGAAATAACAATGTTTGAAATCATATGTTACTCTCAGAAAAGTAAAGGAATGGAGAGAAAATATGTCAAGAGTATGTGTGTGGTGATTAACCAAGAAAACACAAGCATTATATAGGGCACAATTTTTAAGAAATAAGAAGAATAAATGAGTGTTTTCAACTGATTACGTAATAGACAACTTAAAGGTGAAGTAGTCAAGATAATAAGAAACTTGGAACATTAATGGCTTAAGAAAGAGAGGGGAATTATCACTTCTGTACATTGATGTAATGATAGCCCCAGGTAAAGAAACTGGCTGAACGCACAAGTGGACTCCTACGGGGCTTACATAATAATGTAGAAGATGAACTTGTCAGGTAAAATCAAGATTATTCGAAATATCATAGATTATTTTATTTATTTTATTACAGTTTGACTCCACACAGTATTTTTGATATAAGTATAGAATTTTCAACATGTGATATCAGTAGCCCAAATTTAGCAGGCCGACCATGGACATCAGGTGTGTGTTGGCCGGGAATCGAACCCCGGAACATGTGCATGGTGAGCAAGTGTCCAAACCGCTGTGCCACCGACGCTGTCTTAGAAGTCTTTAGATACATTAAAACAGAGTTAAAGATAGATTTTGTTCGCATCCTTTGCTTAACAATGGAAGATGATGTCAAGAAATCTGATGATGACATCGCTCAAGATTTAAAGCTTATCAAGCATGGATTTCGAATACATTTCTCTAAAGGTATACACCACGTGTGTGTGTGTATATATAACTGAAGACACAAACGAGACTAACAGTCCACAACTCTATAGATTGTCTTAAAAGTTTAATCTGATTAGCCTAAAACTTATTAAAAAAATTCAACTGATAGTTAGAGCGAGAATATTCATTCAGACAATTTAAAAAATCAAAAAAATTGAGCAAAGAATATCTTTTTTGATAATCTCCTCTTCTGGTTCAACAATAATACATATGTTTATACATATAGAATATTGCAGAATAGTTGTCAATAACAATATTGGTGTTTTTTAAAATAATATCGATTTGTTAAGTAAGATCAATGGAATTACAGCTCATAGTAAGAGCTAACTAATGACCAGTATGTTGATTAGAAAACACCTAAAACCTTACTTATCTAACTGATCGACGAAAAGTCAGTCCAGTCAATGATGCGAACACACACTAGTTGATGCAAAATAAACAAACAGTAAAGAAATTTACATAGAATTTGAGAAGTATTTCCTCTCACATTCTTTGAAAGATTGACGTTATATCCTAACTGTAACTCACTGTAAAGTGTTCCTGATGTGATATTCGTCATAAGAAAAACTAATGACGTATTTTCTCCATATCTTATTTGTACATTTTATCATATGAAGAAAAGAAAGAAAGAAAAAACAGCTAACTATTATAGTTTGTTTGACCATTGAGCAGTTATACTAGACTGACACATAAATGTGTGATAGTGTATATAAACACACAACAATGTGGAATTTAAAAGGTTACTGTTAATGTGTAAATAGAAGAGAATAGAACAGAACAGAAAAGAATAGCCTTATGTCCGTGAAACTCATTATTAAGCAGTTCATAGAAGGAATATGAAAGAATGTCTTGTGAAATACTACTCAAAGAAAAAAAATAAGTAATCAGAATACATAATAATGTATGCACCTCTATATATGTGTGGAGGTGTGTATAACACAATGAAAGAAACAATGATTGACAAACATCGCGTGTGACCGAATTGTATACGTGTTCACAATCAGCTATGATAGATAGATAGATCATAGAGTCTTGAAATATTAGATGCATACAAGCATGCATGTGTTATTCTGTGCGTCGGTGGTAGCACAGCGGTTACAACTCTCGCCGACCATGCACATGGTCCGGGGTTCGATCCGCTGCCGACGCACACCTGATATCAATGGTCGGCCTGCAAAATTTGGACTACCGATATCACATGCTGAAAACTTCATACCTGTTCCCAAAATACTATGTGGAATCAAGCTGTAATCAAAAATAATAAAAAAATAATAATAAATCAGATCACAGATAGTATCATCGTCGCCGTCATTATGACTATCCCCCATTAGGCAATATTCAACTGTAAATATCCAACAGACGCGGAGACACCAATGAATGACCACCTTGGGATGAACAATCGCGCTGAAAATTCATCAGATATCCTGCTTAATATCACTAAACACTCTTCTTCATGAATAGAGCAGTGCTTTTTTAACTGGTTTCACTGTCTTGCTCTGATTGAGCATCTCAAGGTCACTGGTATGTTTGTGAGAGTCGGCTGTCTAGAGGTCAACTTCATCTGTCATTATTATTATTATTATTATTATTATTATTATTATTATGACCTGAGAAGTAAGACTAACCCTCTCCTTATTCCGAAAAGAAATGATTTACCTAACTGGTATTACGTCATAGAATTGTCAATATTATTTAGATTATGTCTCGTAGTCGATGCTGAACACCAGTTAACATCTTATTATCTCAGTTACACTATTTGATAAGAGAAAGTCAAACTGTACACAAGTAAATAAGTGTTCAACCTAAGGTGTAGACACCGCAGATATTCATACAAAATTTGTTGAATGCTGACCATCGGGTAATCGAACAACAACAAAAAACCCGCAACATATCATCACCCATTGATTCATCCGCGTCATTGATCAATCTCAGTTAAAACACACACACGCACACACACACACACACATAGAGGAGGTGCTATAAAATGCCCATTTAATTGGCTAGACCACATGCTACAGTAGCAGTGACCTTGAAACTGAAATTACGAGGTAGGCAGACATAATGAAGAAACCAATCAGAATGTGGAATACTAACATGCAGTCATCATGAGTTTGAAAGACTATGACAACGACGACAATGGCAACAGATCAATAATTATGAGCTTATTAACAGAAGTATCATATGACTTTTCATCACAACTGTAGGGCAGTTAATTTCGTTATTAAGGTGAAAGAACAGTTACTAGAACTTGCAAAACCTTTACAGATTATTTTTATAAAATATGTATACCGCACTAATATAGTTGATAAATTTAAGCGTGTTGAAATTAAAAGTACATTATTAAAGTGTTTTTTTGGCAAGGTGATAAATAGATTTAGACAGAGTTTAGTGTAGACTAGGCTATATTGCTGACTGTAATGGAAATGGAAAACGCATTATACTCTAAGTAGATAGATGTACATGTAATTTAACAACTGTTCACCCTTATTTTATATGAATGAAAAATCAATTTTCAATGAATTTCGGAAAAGATAATGAATTAACCACCTGAAGATCGATTAATAACCAGTCGTCATTCAATAATGTAGGAAGTTGAAGAAAGGAAAACGCAATCTAAAATAATAATGGGGATCACAACAATTGTTATTCCATATACAGATCAAAACACATCAAATGATGAGTACTCGATAAATGCAACATCCGAGTTTCCCTCAAGACACCGAAAACATTTTAAACCGCGATTTCGTTCATCTGAAAGACTGAATTGCAGTTTCAAAAATCACAAAGAATGTGTCATATCATCAGATACAATTCACATTGAGTGAAGTTCAAATTGTCTAAGTAGGAATGACAGATTAGGACAGGATCTGACCTGGTTCCAACAACACTGTTCATTCTCCCATGAAGTGACAAAATCAACACAATTGTGATGACCATTTTAATTGTGTAAACACATGCTGTTTTTGTGTAATTTCAGACACTTATCCAATCCAACAATCTGCAGGTGGTTTTGTTTCGGATGTTGATGACTGGCAGTGGAATCCAGGATACACTGTACGTCCTATTTGGGGCTGGGTCAGTTAGTAGATGTACCTGCATCCCTCTGGTGAATGACTGATGTTCTCAATAAGACTCGAAACCAGTTCCTATTGTTTAAAAATACCAATTAAACTAAAAATCTACACATAGTCTGTTATCTTTAAGAATTCATCCGCTTCACAACGTCAAAATTACTTCATGCTGAGGAACTATGATTGGGTTACTGTATTATATCAGCAAGTTGGGATTTTGTGAATTCTCAATGAATATTACTTTGATAAAGGCTATTTAGCAGCAATATCGTCCCGTTCTGCATTCATTGAGAACCAGGGAGTACTATATAGATGTTTCACCCTAGCCAGGACTCTTCCGCAGTACAACCCAGGAC
>OX235272.1:72353487-72417203 GCA_944472155.2 Trichobilharzia szidati
CAAGAAAAAAACAAACAACTTATTTTCATCTAAATAATCTCATGAAAGAAAACATAACGAAAACAAAACCAAAACAAATAAACGAACGAACAAACAAATGTGTCGTGTGTCGTCTGTCTCTGTGTGTATATATTATGATGTGAAGAGAAGAAGAAGAAGGAATTTAGTCATTTTCAATTAATTCTAAGTCAAGATCAATGAAAGAAGATGAAATCTGTTTACTACTGTTATGATTATTATTATTATCATTCCCACTAATATTATTATTACTATCATTATTATTACTACTATTATTTGATTCATTAATTGGGATATCAGAAAAAATACGTTGTCTATTGGGCATTTGAGGTGAAAGAATAGTCTCCATATCATCAGATTCCCCATCAGAGTTTGAACCATCAATCGGTGAAGGTGTAAAAAGGATAACTTGTCGACCAGTAGCATCATCCGTATCATGTTGTGGATTGTGTACAGGAATTCCTGTTGACAGAAGTTGTGTTGAAGGTGGACAAATCGGTGTAAATGTAATATCATGAATTGATGGAGGAGAGGTCAATGGGATTTCAGGATGATGCCAACTGACCTCGGATACATGACTACTACCACAAACACTGCCAACACCACCTTCATCAATCATAGTTTCAGGTGTTTCATGTTCTTTTTCATCTTCAATCATTTCAGAAAGTTTACCCAACTCACTACATGCATAACGATGAGAATGTTGATGTTGGTGATGATGATTATGAGTGAAGCTGTCGTCAATGAATACACCGGATGAATATTCGCATTCTTGTCCATAATTAACAATATTACATGGCTGAAAGTATACACACAAAAAGGATACAACATTAATTGAATTATTATTATTATTATCATTATTATTAAAAGAAAAGATAACTCTCAAAAGGTTTAAGACGAAATAAATAACATAGAAGGAAATATGGGAGTAAAATTCCAAACAAATCAATATCAAATAATAGCTAGGCATGAGTAACACATGTCCTAAACATCTCAGCCGATGTAACTTCACAACCTCGTCGACTGATTTCCCCTCCTTACCTAGCACTCAACGCCTAACCTCAATATTGCTCACCCTATTATACCATTTCACACGGGAGATAGAACGCAGGCACCTATGATCAAAGACAACTAGCCGACCTTTTCATGTCTTCCACTTTCAATGGCCAGGTCTCACAGCCATAAAGGAGGACGGAGCGGACTGCTGAGCAGTACACCCGCCCTTTGGTCGATAGCCGGATATCACGTCTACGCCAGAGACAGCGTAAACTGGCATATGCGAAACTAGCCCTCTGTATCCGTGCTGAGATTTCGTCAGCGATCAACCCGCTGGCATTGGCTGATGCAACTTCCCAAATAAGTGAAGCGGTCAACGTGCTCTACCACTTCACTCCCTATTTCTAAACTAGGAATCAGTGTAGTCCAATCCTGTAACATCATCTTACATTTGGCGGGAGCGAATCGCATGCCAAACATTCGTAGATTGTAGCTCAAGGTGTTCAGAAGACTCTGCATTTTGTCAGCGTCCTCGCCTAGAAGGACTATATCGTCTGCATATTCTAAGTCAACGAGATTATTCCCTGGTAGCAAGTCAATCCCTGAGTCTCTGAAGTGAGTTAGGGTTAAATCCATTAGTACATCTATGATGAAATTGAATAGAAATGGGGATAATGGGCATCCCTGACGGACACCACTAGTCGTCACCACTTCAGATGACAACTCGCCGCAAGCCCTCACCTGGCTGACATGAGTTCGAGTAGAGTGCCTTGATCAGTGCGATATATTTTCTCGGCATTCCTTCCACAGCCAAGCATCGCCAGAGAACCTCTAGGTCGACAGAATCGAATGCCGCCTTTAGGTCAAGAAATACAACGATTGTTGGGCACCGGTAAGAATGCCTATGTTCTAGAATCTGTCGAAGGGTGAAGATATGATCAATACACCCTCTTCCTGGTCTAAAGCCTGCCTGGTTCTCTCGTGTTTGTGCCTCCCGAGCACCACTTAGTCTACGCAATATTATTGAGCTTAGGACTTTAGATACTATATTAGTCAAGCTAATCCCTCTATGATTATCACAGGAAGACTTGTCTCCCTTCTTGTATATGGGGATAATCAGAGTCTCTTGTCTTTTATTGTTACCCTACTAGTCATTTAAGTGGGCATTACTATTAGAATAAAAACTTTAAAAAGTGTATGATAAACTTAGCAATAAAAACTTACATTACACTTGATCGTATCTTCATGTGATCCAGTATGATATGGATTGATTAACTCCATAGGACAACAATCAGGTATCGTTTCTGTATTATTATTATTATTACTATTACTATCATTATAATCAACATTTATAGGATGCATTGCATTCGAATGTGTACAACGTTTAATTAACGTTGAAGTATTCTGTTCATCATCCCCATTACCATCAGTGTTATTGGTGAAATCAGCTTCAATAAGTGTTGGATCATCTTGATGAACACATGTTTCAGGCATACATAAATGTCTCGATGAATATGAAGAAGATGTAGACGAGAAAATCGACGTGGGTGGATAGTGTTCCGAAAAAGAAAACAGTGAATGTTGTAATTCATGACAAGAACAACAAACTGTTGTAGACAGTCTACAATTACTACTGTTATTATTATTGTCATTTAAGGTTGTATTCAATAATGCTGAAGATATATTACGTAAGTGATCATCATTATTGTTGTGCACTTGATCTGTACTTCTCTTCCAATAGTAACATCCACATGGGAATATATCATCGTGTATTTGTTCTTTCTCTTCTTCATGTGAATTATTATCATGTACTTCATCAAAGCATTCAGTACATTCACCGCTTGGTCCACGTCTACGTTTCAACCCAGTTGTTGTCATGGCACTGGAAGGCGTTGACTGGTTGTTGTTGTTATTATTATCATTATTACTACTGATAATGTTAGTAGTAGTCGGAGTAAGACTTGTACAAGCTAAAGGTGTACATAATGATCGATAATTATTCTGTCTACTAATATGACTGTCATTATTATTATTATGATTATTATTGGAACAGTGAATTAAATGTTTACAATTCATATTATCATAGATTGTATTATCATTTGGTTGAGAACAACATCGTAGGGTACATTTCATCGATTGCAAGGAACAACTACTACTATTACTATCATTGCTACTGTTACTACTATTACTTCCACTACTACTGATATTTCTCATTGTCTGATGTAATTCTTCATTATTATTTTTATTATTATTATCAGTATTCATATTGAATTCATTCTCTTCTAATTTGAAACATGGTTCTAAATCAGTTAATTGATTCGATGAATGAGCATAAAGATTTGATGAGAACTTCTTATCATCAATTGACATTTTCTCGTGATTCTTTCTACCACTATGATGGTGGTGGTGGTGGTGATGATGATGGTCATGATGAGGATGATGATGATGATGGAGATGAGGTCGTTGATGTTGATGACATTGGCAATGACAATAATTTGTATTTGGCATAGAATCTGATGGTACACCAAACTATATTAAGAGATAGATGGAAATAAATTATTTAATCAAATCATAATCAATTTTGTGTATACAGTACAGAGGATAATGAAAAATCTTTAAAAAAGTTATCTAAGTTTCTATGACAGAACTTAAACATGTGATTATGATGACTGTTAGGACAGACAAACTTCTTAGTTAGCCATAAAGTCATGATTTATCCATGCGCTGATGTGATGGCCTGATTGAACAGTTTCTGATTCGTCTATTTACGGCTTAATTTTCTAAGGGATTACGATTTCACACACTTTTGTATCTACCTCAGTGTGAGCGAAAATTCCAAGTGATCAGTTGGTTGCAGCATCGTGTTCTGGAGGCGCATTCTAGTCAAGTTGTAACGACAGAAGACAAGGGCCAGGCAACAGACCGTTTATTGAGAAAATCAACAGATATTTATAGATTTTTATGTACATTATTATTAGCGTTATTGTTAGCAAAGAAGCAACGTCTTCTGATTGGTTGTTTTCTTGCTGAAAGTTATTCTGTACTACTTGTAACCGTTTCTTAGAAAGTCAGTTCGTATATCTGCGAATGGTATTTGCAGACGTTAAGTCTGCTGTGATTGGTTGGTGAGTTCCTCAAGGTTAAGCTTTGTTATTGTCTTTTCTCATGACCTCGATTCGGGACGTAAATTGCTGCCTACAATTTCGGCCAGCAGACAGCTCTCACCACAAAGTCAAACAAACTCACAACTAAGTATCCCTCCATCATAACAATTACCTAACTGAGTAACTTACAAGAAACAACTACTAGTGTTCATTAAATCCTAGTTTCTCATACAACCGATTCCCTTGATTAGTTTGAACAGAAAGAGAGAACGAACAGAACAGATTTGCAGGATAAAAAGAGCTCATTTTGTTTAATTCAAGACTTTTCAGCAGCAGCTAACGCATACTTTGAAATTATTTTAACTCAAAGGGCACAACTGAGCAACAAGAAATATGGTTAAATAAACAAACATGATTGGTTGTTTGACCTCAAAAAAATTAAACCATAAACAAACAAATCAGAAACTGTCCAATCAATTTGTCATGGATATGCATTCATGAATCACGACTTCATGGTTAGCATAGAAGTTTTTCCGTCTTCACGCTCCCCTATTTTGATGTAGTTGTGTTCGCTGAGCTGGATGGTTTCTTTGTGAAGCTTTCATTGCCCTACTAGGCAATATCTTCAGCGCATACTTCAGTTTGAAGTGAGCTTGAGCTCAGAGAACACAACTACATCAAAATCATCAACCAAAATCTGCTCCTCTATTTTTCAATAAGTCTCCAAATGGAGGACCACTGGGTGTACTTTTTGTCTATGATAGCATATATTTTTGCTCTGATTAATAGAATACTAACAAGATGTTTCGTGGGTGGAACCATTGTGGTGTACAGTAAATATTCCAGATTCATGATCATAAAAGCAGGTATATCATTCTTACTAACCGGTAATATACGCTACTACATTTATTTTAATGCATCAAATACAAATTAGACATAGTACATAATAAACCTAGTAAAAGTTTTTCCGTACAAACAATCGACTGATTCAATTTCATGCAAAAGCAGTTCTTGGCTAAAAGTTGGATTGAACATTATAAAAAATACTACTTAAATACATTTCAGTAGTTTAAAAACTAACGTAAATAAATTTCATCCTGAATACAGCAAGAAGAATACATTGATCGGGATAAAACGATGTCGTTATATTTCGTTGGCTCTTGTCAGCTGCATACAACCATGAACAATTTAGTATCAATATACAAAATATTCAAATACTGTAATTATTGATCGTAAAGATGGTGGATATCATTATCACGTGATTAAGAATCATAATGGAAAGGAATAAAAGCCGTTGTTAAGCTTGTTAGTATGTATAGAAATAATTTGCAAATATTATGGAATAAAGAACGAATGTTAGGAATTGAGTAGAGGCAAAAAATCAGTGCACCTAGGTAACGGTCAAATAATTTACTTCAGCAGAAGTCAAAAAAGGGTCTGGTAAAGAATATAGATAAAGGCAAAAATAGATTAGAAAATCACACTGTCAAAACAAAATAAGATTAAAACGGAGAAGTTAACAAAGTAATAAGATTGGGTAAAGTATATATATTAATGCAAGGCAAGACTGTCAACGGTGTCCTTCCGGATGCATAAATTCGGTTGCAATAATCGTTTGATGGTGACCGCCTAAATGATACGTAGCAGTAACCTGGAGCTATCTCGAAGTTTAATTACCTTTAAAGGATTTTGATGCATTGATTTCATGACCACTGTATAACAGATGGTCAACAGTAGAACTACCGAAGACTTTTACAGCTTTCAGACGTGATTTTCTTGGAATATTCTAAGATGTGCAGTCCGATGTATGTGCTTAACACGTACATGCTAATTGGCATATGCAGTTGTAGGTCAATACAGTTACGGTTCAAAGAATACATTCTTGTTCTGTGTTCTATTGTATCTTCCCGTAAATTCATGCCCTTGTTCCTCCTTATACTTTTATTAGATATCATATCTTCCTTTCTCCTCCAGAATCTTCACTAACCGATTGGGAATCGGCAATTGACAGAAGATAGTATTCATCGGCCTTCCAGTGATACCTCCCCCCTTTGTTAGCTTAATGGTCAACTGAAGCGCCTCGTGACCCTGAGGTCTTGGGTTCGATTCTCGGTGGAATCATTTGTGTAGACGTTTGAAGAGTCCTGAAATGGTACAAAACAGCTGTTCAGTGCTCCCTGACTTCCACAATTTTCCTAACTGATGATGTTAATCCACGATTTAACGTGAAATTCTTATTTTCCTTTTCAACTTGACGCGATATATACTACTGATATGTATATTCCCGATCAAACACACACGTTCAACTACGCGACAATACAATTTTTATATCGGTAGGTGGTAATGAGAAATCTTTAAGAAAAGAAATTAAGTATACTAAGAAATTACAGACAATATTGCAATCAAAAATACAAAACGAAACAAAACTAAATCCTTACTTACCCTTGAACAATCTGGTAAACTAGACGCCTCAGATAATCCAGAAAATGATGCTTCATGAAATCCAGATGAAGGAGTTCGAGCAGTCATTTGTACTGATGAGGAGATAGATCCACCAGTAGCAGGGGATAACGAAAAACTCGATGAATTGACATCGATTGGAAAACTACCAAATGATGCACGAGTTGGAGTGAACGCTGATGATGGACTACAAAGGTTTTTTTTAGAAAATATTGTGAAAGGTTTTGATAATTACTTTAAGTACAATTAATATACGAAGAAAAATTAGTTATAAAAGTTCGTCTAGGTGTGATACTCAAGTATCCATCAAGAGACCGTATAACAGTTCGCGTTGTTACTTTTTATGACTGTGAAATATAGCTATTGAAAACAGAAGCCATGAAGGCTAGCTGCCTTTGACCAAAGATGTCTGAGTTCCATCTGCTGTTATGTTAAGTGGCATAATATAACGATTAATATTTAGTCTAGGCGTAGTGTTAGGTAAGTGGGGTAAGTGAATCGATTGAGACGGCTACGCCACGAGTCAGGCGTGGTGAGCCACCCGGCTTCCTAGTCGAGCAATCTTGGCTGATATAGAATAAGGCTGAAAGATACTAAGAAATGGTTAAATTAAAAGGTGGCAAGTCTTCGATTGTCAGTTTGAGGTGAATACTACGCTGCCTGGTTGAAGACTTCGAGATGGCTGGAGATTACGGGTGATATGGCTCAAAATCGTTCTCAATGGAGCAGATGCATTCACACTTTGTAGTCTACCAGATCCATAAAGTCTTCAACGAAAAAAACTGAAAGACGATCATACTGCTCAATTCTGACGGGTATTACTGTTTATTACGAAACTTTAAATCCCCTAGGAGTTCTTGTCAATGCATCACATGATGCTGATCGGTATCACTTCATAATCAGGTTCAAAAAAACAGATCGACAAAGCAGTTTTCAACCATGAAAACCACCTGATCTGGTACATGGAAACTAAAAGCTGTCATTTTGTGTAATACCCTCACAATAAGTTTTTGAGAGAAAACAGTTGCAAACTGTGATGTAACAGTTATCCAGTGACTTTCTTTAGCTTATATAAGCTTTTTCTAACGCAAACTACCTAAACCAAATAAGAGTATACCACACGCACACACACATACACACGTAGACATACTTTATATGCTGTATCAATCACAGATAAAGAAAGGTATAATTCAACTACTTTGAATTTTCAAGTGTCAGTTGATAGGATATCGCTGGTGAGTTCCATCAGGTCGGGCATGAAGACAAATGCTGTCAGATGAAATCGGCTGGCAGTAAGCTTCATGCCTCGAGAATTGGAAGAGGTTACAGAATTCAAGCGTCATTAAATCCCAACCCAAATGGTTGGTTGAATGGTCGACAAACTTGTCTCCGAACGTCGAAATCCCGGGTTCTATCCTTAGTGCTGGGGCTATATATGCATAACTGCTAATAAAGAATCCCAGACGAGAGCGAGACAACTCTCAATTACTCTCAACTGGTTTCCAGTGGATGTTTTCAAATTGTGTTATCAATCCACGATCAATAATGCTTTAAGTTCTCATCTTTTGAATAAACTACAAGCAACTTAACAGCAAATTCAGTTCAGTAGATTATTCAAGTGTTGGTTTGCAGGGATTTGATTTGATTGGTCACAGGATTTCATCATAAGCTGACATCGGTTAGAGAACCATTGTAAAATCAACAGGGAATTTCGGACACCTGTTTCGTCCTAGTTTAGGACTCTTCATTGTACACACCCACCGCCGGGGTTCGAACCCAGGGCCTTCCGGTTACTAGGCGAGCTCGCAGACCATTAGGCCACCAGAACCCGATCCAGCGGCCCATGAAGCCCAACATTTGAATATCAATCTGATGCTCACTAGTGGCCGGCCCTATTCGGGTAGGTAGTGACCTGGGTTCTGGTGATAAGTCGTGACCAGTAGGGTATAGCAGGTCATGTGTGAGGACTAATACTCGCTGCGTATGACACTGTGAATTGACACAAGTTAGAATTCATGGGCTGGCCATTGTATCGAGCCCCAGTGGCTTCACAGATCTATGAGCTCACTCGCCTAGTAACCAGAAGGTCCTGGGTTCGAACCCTGGCAGTGGGTGCGTACTGATGAAGAGTACCATACCAGGCTGACGAAACATCTGTCCAGTACTCCCAGGTTTTCAAATGATTCTCCAACCGATGTCAGCTCATGATGAAATCCTGTAATCAGTAGTTTATTACAGTTGTTTTTTGTACATAAGATGAGGTAGTTACTTTGAAGAACAACAATACACATGTGAGGGTAACATAATGACGCTAGGCTGACACAAATGAAGAAATTTCACACTTTCACATAATATAAACGCAAAAAGAAGAAGATTGACTCTGAAAAAAACACAGCATGCCATATCCTATGCCACCAGCATCATATAAATGATATCCAATAATCCAAATATCCAACCAATCAATAACAAAATAAGTACAACAGATAATTCCCTTCAAAACTATGCCCATGCGCACGTGCCAATTCCCTCAGACACACACACACACACAGAGGCGAAGAAATACAGACACACGCATTCCTCTTCGTCCAAAATGAACGCATTTAAACATCATCCTTACAATATTTAATTTTTGATTGATAGTAAGTCATTCTCCCCATTATTTGACGAGTGAAGACTGACAGGATTGGGAGAAAATATCATATAATAGTAATAGTAGTACTCTTATAACTTATAATATATTTATGCTCTCACATCTTCCCAACCAAAAAATTACTAAAGAAAGGCAAAACACAACTTTGGCAAAGAGAACAAGACAAAAAAAAGGAAATACCAAACACTGTTGCATACACAAACACATACGTACAGACACAGAGATGTGTACATACACTCAAGTGTAGGAATATCTCCCACAACTCCCCACCCACCACCCCAAAAAAAACTGTATGTTTTTACTTCAATCCATAGAATTTTTGGCCTATAATATATATTATATTGATAACATGTAGGCATATATCATCATTATCTATAATCATTAGCATTGGTAACTATGCTAAATGAAACAAAAACT
Organism: Trichobilharzia szidati; assembly: GCA_944472155.2. NCBI lineage: Eukaryota > Metazoa > Platyhelminthes > Trematoda > Strigeidida > Schistosomatidae > Trichobilharzia > Trichobilharzia szidati. The sequence goes on from OX235272.1 coordinate 72,363,133, forward strand.
TAAATAATATTCATCACCATAGGAGGTTATAGCAAATAATGATAATAAATACTCTAACACCTATGCAGTATACACAACTAACTAACTAGTCATGGGACACACATGGATATATTGGCTACTATTAGTGTTATGTTAATTTATCATGACGCATTCCATCAACGCACATAGAACAAACACCCAACGCGTGCGTACATCACTCATTCATTCATTTATTCACATTCATGACACAGAAATACCTTTCATCAAACAACTCTCAACTATGCAATAATGACGACAATAATAATAATAATAACTATAATAATAGTAAAATTTTTGTAGTAAAGTTTTTTCCATCTTGTATTTTCTCTTCACTTTTTTTCCCTACTTATTTTGCTTCAATCTTTACTACATTTTCTTTAAACCAAAACACACAAACATACACGCGTTTACATACAGGCATACATGCCTGTCTACCTACCTACGCACCCTCTACTGCACACGTTTGGCAGTCAGCCAACTTTATTTATTTTTTGTTATATTTTTTGTTTAGTAATAACAGTTCTAAGCCAAAGCTTATCATTATTACTACTATTACTATTACTATTATTATATCTATTTGCATGTCTGATAGCCAGGTCAAAACTAGTCGGGAAAATTTAGCCAATCGCAAGGGGATTAGGCATAAAAATCAATATATTACGCCAATACATTAAATAGGCTGGAAAGTAAAAAAAAAAGTTGGATATACTTTTAACCAATCAGAATCAAGTATAAATTATTATTATTATCATTATTATACTTTTATTATTTCGTTATATATATTTTCCATTTTTGAATGTTGGCAGAGTATTATTATCACAATTGCGTTGTAAGAAAGATTGATTGGTGAATATGTGTGTGTGTGCGTGTGTCTGTGTGGATGATTTAATTTCCGACAGACAAAAGAAATTTAATTGTAAAACGAACAACGTTGCAATCAGTGGGGCAGTTTTTTATTTAAGACAAAAATTAATGGATATTGGAAAGTTGTAATAAAGTTACACTTCCATATGAAGACTAACTTGCTTGTACTCAGAAGCTAGTTTAGATTTAAAAGTAGATGATTGTTTCAATGAAGAACCGTGATAGACACTGATACAACTGATTGGCCCGTTTCTAAACACAATTGTTGTCAATCTGAGTATCATTCGATGAAGTTATTACATCTTATTACTCGGTGTATCTTATTTTACACGAGTGATCGCTAATCCACTGAAGGCATCATTATTACCAAGGTCTGAATATTATATTCCTTTCTCTCATTAACTGACTGAAATTTTAACACATAGAACTATGCAGAGAAGTGCGGTAATTTAAGTTACTACACTTCATACAGCACATAAAAAAGTAGAAAAAAGAGAGATTCAAAGAAACTACAATGAGCAGAAATGTTTACAGGAGAAAGATTGGCAACAAGGAGAAACATTAGGACTTTTAACAGACTTTGGAGATTATACCGAGTATAGATAAATCTGCGTTACTAAGAACAATTTTGAGCCATATCACCAACAACGTCTAGAGAACTTCATAGCCAAAAAGTCTACAACTCCTTCCCTACGTACGTGGCTGGCTTATACCAACAGTTTTAGATTTCACTGATCGATGCCATGTTTTGGTTCGACCACCCCTGACTCTTCTCTAACCAAATCAATCCTATATCAGCTAACATTATCGCCGAGACAGAGGATGGCTTGGTGTGTGTAACACACATGTCCTAGTCGGTTTTCGACATAGAACTTTGCACCGATGTGCGGCAGTTCAAGTCACCACACTCCATGTAGCACACAAAGCAACAGAAGAAAGTAGAAGGAATGCAAAATAGAGACAGTAAACAGAGGTGTGAGACAAAGGAATAGTAATAAAGAAGAACAAAACAGTTTAATTGGAAATCATAAGTCACAAGGATTTGATGCATCCGCGCCACTGAGAACGATTTTCAGCCATGTCACCAATTGTTTCTAACCATTGGTTTTTACCATCCCGAGGACCCCAACCAGGAAGTCTACACCTTCCTACGTGGCTTAGACTAACTGTTGTGGATTTCATTGACTGGTGCCATGTTTTCATTTGACCGCCGCTAGCTCTTTTCCAGCCTGGCCCTATATCAGCTAACATTGCCCGTCAGTCGAGGAAGGCGATCGATGGCTAGGCATGAGTAACACGTGCCCTAAACATCTCAATCGATGTAATTTCACAGTCTCGTCGACTGATTTCCCCTCCCACCAACCTGGGACTCGACGCCTAACCTCAATATTTCTCAGCTTATTATACCACTTCACACGGGAGATAGATCACAGGCACCTATGATCGAACACAGATAATCTTTTCATGTCTTCTGCTCTCAATGGCCATGTCTCACAGCCATAAAGGAGGACGGAGCGGACTGTTGAGCAGTACACAAACCCTTTGGTCGATAGTCGGATGTCACGTCTACGCCAGAGACGGCGTAAACTGGCAAATGCGAACCTAGCCCTCTGTATTCGTGCTGAGATTTCATCGGAGATCAACCCGTTGGCACTGGCTGATGGTACTTCCCAAGTAAGTGAAGCGGTCAACATGTCCTAGTCATCTCATTTGGTCAAGAAGCGATGAAGCTGTTAAGTGTACGAGTGAACATGTCAAGTCCCCCTCCCCAACCATGAATTTGGTTACTGAAGTGTACTTCCTTATGTATCAAGTTGACTGTAAGTACGAATACTCACCGATAATGACAATGGTACTATATTGCGAAGTGATAAAAAGTTAGAATTTGTCGTCCACTGCATTGCTATGTCCCAGTGACTGGATGGTCAGCGGGATCATCTTGTAGCCTGAACGCCCTGGATTCGAAACCTGATGGATGCGATTATTGGTGCGCGCACTGTTCAAGTCTCAAACTAGGACGAAACAAACAAATGTCCTCTACTCGCTGATTTTCAATGGTTATCCAATTTACTGATGTCATTTCGTGATCTAACTGGTGAAATCAATCAAATCCCTTCTTGCAACCTTCGCTTGAAAATCACTTTTTTCCATTGCTACTTTCTTAAAACTTTAACCTATTAGGATGGTTGAAAAAGGGCTGGCTGTATTAAACGACATGTTGCTAAGTCACTCAAAAGACATAGGATTATGAGCGAACTAGTATTTGGGCGCATTTGTTCTAGCGTATTCAATCGGCATAGCAACGTGTTAGTTCATTCCAGTCTATTGACACTACTTAAAACGGTAGTTATCATAATAGCCAACATGACCACAGCCACCTCTCTTTCTGTCTCCTGAGCATGCATATAATATATATATATATATATATATATATCAAGAGCATTTGCACGCTATATACACTGTCTACACTGCGGAGATGAGAAAGCCTGGATACATTTGAGGTCCTAACATACATACACATAAATTCTCACTCCAAACCCAATCGTATCTAGGCCCTTGATTCGAAAATATTTTACAAATTTGGCACTGCCACTTTGATACACATATACATAGACGTATACACATTCACATACATACAAACACACAAAATAGATACATATTTAATTTAGTTATAGCATAAATTGTTTCAGATTCATTTAGCGAATCACCCACTCACCCACCCACACACACGCACATACACACAAACGAACACACAGACTGAGTTATACCAAACTCTCATTGATTATTGTCACCTTATCAAATATACACATTTCGTTAAAGCATGAAACAATTTAATTTGGCATATATAACTTAGGAATTTATATCACACATAAAAACTGAGTTTTTGCTATATTTGAATGAATATGTATGCTCTGTATGTAGTGTAGAGAAAGAGGTTACTACTACTACTATTTTAGTGTGAGTAATATATACTTACAAAGTATTTTTAAATTTGATTTTTTTAATTAATTTTAACAGAAGAAAGAGTAATCAATCAAAGATAGTTGTGTAATTATTATCACACGCATTTGGTTTTAAGATTCTCAAAACAACTTCCTCATAAGCAAGCAGTTGAAATCTAGGCCCCAGGTGGTGTCGCATACACACCAGCATGCACATGCGCGTAATATTACATGACTACCAATTACACACACTGGTGGAACTAGTAACAACTAACAGGTTTCATCAAGAGCTGATATCAGCTAAAGAACCATTGGGAAATCAAGGAGTACTGGACAGCTGTATCATCCTCCTCCTATGGAACTCTTCAGCAGTAAACACCCACCGAGGTTCGAATCAAGGACTTTCCAGTTAGTTATAAGGCAAGTCCCTTAAACCATTCAGCCACTGGGACCTGATACAATGGACCATGAATTTCAACTCATGTCGATTTGCGATATAAATATAGAGCAGCCGGTGGTTTAGCATTGTTGCAGAGTCCCAAAGTAGGACGAAGCAGTACTCCCTAGTTTTCTAATGGTTCCCCAACTGATACCAGCTTGTGATCCAACCCATAACTAATCAAATTCCTGAAAACTAACACTTAAGAAATATTATGAGAAAATAAGTTAGCTCAACAAATTAGCCACTATGGATACACATAAAATCAATGAAATGAAACTGGGATACACAATCTACTGTAGATAGGCAAATAGATTTTAGAAACGTAAAAGAACATTTAGGGAGCAGCCTCAAAGTTACCTTTATCAGTTAACTTTCTTTAATAGCACTACTTCTTCAGATTAAAGGAGACTTTTACCGCCAATAGAGATTTCTGAGAGAGGAATAGTGACTATAGAGTGTGCTGAGGGTTTTATTCTTACCTTTCGAGCAGAACATAGATAGACGTTCATTCAAGCTTTTTAAAGTTTCAGCAGCCATGGTCGCTAACTAGCCCGCCCACCTGACGCTCAACCTCACCTCTTTTCCCAGCTTACCATGGGCAGGGGCGTTTAGGAGTGTATCGGCTGAGAATTAAATCCCAAGGGACCATGTGCGTGCTTGACGAACACACACCCTACTACTTTGAACCACTAACGCACCACACAAGACAGTAGTATATCACTATAACTTATAATCCTCCTCTTTACTACTCAATAAATACATCTCTTCCAACAGCACACAAAGATCAGTAGAAGTAGTCTTGGTCAAGAAATTACATTGGATCATGTTAAAAGAGTTCATCAGCAACCTTTATATGTATGATGATAAATCGGCCAAACAAGCAATCCAAAACCAAGGTACCAGGCAAATCTTTGACTAGCATAATCAATCAATAAGCCTTTTTCAAAAACACAATAATAAAACATTAATGAGAACAAGTAACTTTTGTAGGTCTTTCTTCTTTACTAGTAAGAACAATGTGAAGTATAGAATAGCTAATTAGACATCTTTGTTTGTTCGTTTTTTTTTGTTTCGTTTTTGACTGGATAGTTTTTCTCTCCTTTTTCTTTTTCAAAAATCACAGCAGCACTGTGACTACTGAACTAATATTCTAGGTGGGTTTTTTTCATAGTCTCCACTTGTCTGGTTGCTAAGGCGACCACCCTCTGTGTATACAGTTATCCATTCAAAGAAGTATGGTAAAAAGGAGTTGAGAATAAATAAATAAATAAATGCACAGATAACTAATAATGAAAACATTTAAATGATACATATTTATAATGATTGTGTTATGATGGAGTGTTACTGGAGGTGTGGGATTGTCTAACCTGACTAGAATCAGCCTCCAGACACGGCGCTATAACCAACTGATCACTTGAATACATACCCCCCCCCCCCCAACTGAGATAGATACAAAAGTAGGACTGGGAAAAAGGTGAGGACCAACAACAAAAACCTCAGGAATTTAAGCCATTAGTAAATAAACAAATGTGATTGGTTGTCTGACCTCAGATTATTAAGCCATAGATGAAGGAATCAAAAACAGTCCAATGAGGTTATCATATCGGTGCATGCATGAATCATGAATGACATCACGGCTGATAAAGAAGCTTGTCAATCCTAGTAGACCGAAGTTTAAAACATATCCCAACAAAATATGTGATGAAATCTGAGAACATTTGTATTGTTAACTTAAATGTTACATATCATATTAATTAATCTAATAGATTGAACTATTGAATTTCTCGGAATTTCTTCCTTTCCTACCTGAAAAGATGCTTAGTGAAAGCTGTGTAATTAAAAACCGTGCTCCGAGTCCAATAAAATGAACTTTAGGTAATATTTTTTTTGCACAACCTCAAGTGTCTGTCACTGTTACGACGAACAAGCTTATTTGTCAGCCGTGAAGTCATGATTTGATCATGTACTGAAGTGACAAACTCATTGGACAGTTATGATTCGTCCATTTATGGCTTAATTTTCCGAGGTTTTTGGTAAGATAATACACTATGTATTTTATCTAATAAACGTTGTTGCGGTTGTTTTTATTGAGGTTCCCGGGTGGGAGATATTTTTCAAGTGTTCAGTTGGTTATAATGTCGTGTCTGGAGGAGCATTCTAGTCCACTTGGACGATCCGACAATTCAGTATCCCTCCATCATAACATTCAACGACAATATAATTAACAAGTTGACTTAGAGTCACACCAATCACTCACTCACTTACCCACCCTACTGACAGTTTTACAAACTAGCCGAAATATAAACATTATCTTTTTCTAGGCATCCCAGAAAAGAATAAGGTCGAAACAATAAAGAAGAGTAGACGAAATGCAAGAGTTAACAAATCGTAAAAGTAGAGACTGAGTTATGTTGAAGAGTCTTATATTCCTTAAGTAGATTATAGGACATCCCATTTTTTTAAAACCACTAGAATACGAACCTAGGGGACAATCAAAATAAACCATAACGAAACTTAATATAAGATAGTCAGTCAAAACTAGAATTGGTTTCATCTCTTTTTCCATTACTTTGAGCGTTTCCAGTAGAACATATAGCTCCAAGCTTTGAAGTTCCCGTAGCAGGGGTGTTATTTTTACAAGATGGGGCTACTAGCCTCAGGCCTAACCTTCCATCCTCTCTGGGCTTACTACTGGTTAGGCGTCTTTTAGGAGTCCGCCCGCTGGAATTCAAACCTGGACTACGTGCATGGCTAGCGAGTGTTCTATCCCTGAACCACTGATGCACATTATGTAGTTAACGTGCAATAATGTATTGAGAAGAATTAAAAACCATCCGCCATTCCACCCGCCTTATCTTGTTATCTAATCCAGCAGAAATTATCATTACTTCAGATATGTACATAGACTATGCACTGTTGAATCTACAGTTACTTGTAAAAGTTGTATGTTGAAGAGAATGTCAAGGCTGACAACGAAAGAAATTTTCTTCTCAACGTCAAGTTGATACTATACCGGATAGACTGATATCACGTATTCGTGTATAAAAATAAACAAATGTATTTATCACATCAGATATATAGATAGACAGACAGACAAACAAACACATAAGCATAACGCGAGATCTAGCACATATTCTTATAAGACAGTTTAGCCTTAGTATTTTTTCATAGTGAAATAAAGTCAAAATCTTTAAAGAAGGACAAAATAGGACATAGAAAAAGGCATAATTTAGCAGAAAACTCTTCAATTTAGACATTTAGGAAACAAAACGACTGGGCAAAGAAACGTCCACTTCTTTTAGAAATTAGATCCTCGTCTACTCTAACTCTACTCTAATACAGATAGACAGTTTTAAGATAACAGAGAAATGTACCATTCTAGTGGTGATAAGTTGTTTAACAATAATAAGTTATTATCAGCTACGCACGTGATCTGGATTAGATTGTCGGCCAACGTACTCTTAGTTTGTGGTGGTGTGATATAGACAATGTGTGCCAACGGAATATTATTCTCACATATCCCCACAGTTCAATTCGGAATTAGCAACGCAATACGATATATCTATTTGAACATTCTATTTGATGTTAGAGTCGGAATGTTATTCCTACAGTTCAATACTGCATTCGAAACAGAATACTATGTATATTTGAACATTCTATTTCATGTCCTCTGATGTAAACCGAAATCACACGCTCAATGGTTGGTTAACGAATATAAACTATAGATATATAAACAGAGGTTTGATCAATGAAAAATATACCTTGGCTTCTGTGTCTTGCCTTCTTTTGTCACAAGTTCACTAGACGATAAGCAAGGTCAGAAAATCGGAAGGTCCGGAGCGAAACCCCACCCGGTAAAAAAACAACAGCAACAACACAGCTACTGAAATAACAATATTTGAAATCATATGTTACACTCAGAAAAGCAAAGGAATGCAGAGAAAATATGTCAAGGGTATGTGTGTGGTGATTAACCAAGAAAACACAAGGATTATATAGGGCATAATTTTGAAGAAATGAGGAGAATAAATGAGTGTTTTCAATTGATTGCGTAATAGACAACTAAAAGATGAAGTAGTCAAGATAATAAGAAACTTGGAACATCAATGGCTTAAGAAAGAGAGGGGAATGATCACTTCTGTAACTTAATGTAATGACAGCCCCAGGTGGAGAAACTGGCTGTATGAACTTCTTCTGAACACACAAGTGGATTCCTACGGGCCTCAGATAATAATGTAGAAGATGAACTAGTAACGCAAAATCAAGATTATTCAAAATACCATAGATTATTTTATTTCAGTTTGACTCCACACAGTATTTTTGATATAAGTATAGAATTTTCAACATGTGATATCAGTAGCCAAAATTTAGCAGGCCGATTATGGATATCAGGTGTGCGTCGGCTGGGAATCGAGTCCCGGACCATGTGCATGGTGAGCAAGTGTCCAAACCGCTGTACCACCGACGCTGCCTTAGAAGTCTTAAGAGATATATTAAAACAGAGTTAAGGATAGATTTTGTTCGTATCCTTTGCTTAACAATCGAAGATGATGTCAAGAAATCTGATGATGACATCGCTCAAGATTTAAAGCTTATCAAGCATGGATTTCGAATGCATTTCTCTAAAGGTATACACCACGTGTGTGTGTGTATAACTGAAGACACAACCGAGACTAATAGTCCACAACTCTATAGATTGTCTTAAAATTTTAATCTGATTAACCTAAAACTTATTAAAAAAATTCAACTCATAGTTAGAGCGAAAATATTCAAAAAATTGAGTAAAGAATATCCTTTTTGATAATCTCCTCTTCTGGTTCAACAATAATATATATGCTTATACACATAGAATATTCTAGAATAGTTGTCAATAACAATATTGGTGTTTTTTTTAAATAATATCGATTTGTTAAGTAAGATCAATGGAATTACAGTTCATAGCTAAAGAGCTAACTACATATCAAGTATGCTGATTAACAAAGACCTAAAACCTTATTTATCTAACTGATCGACGAAATGTCAGTTCAGTCAATGATGAAGACACACTAGTTGATGCAAAATAAACAAACAGTAAAGAAATTTACATAGAATTTGAGAAGTATTTCTCCCAGAGTCTTTGGAAGACTGACGTTATACCCTAACTGTAACTCACTGTAAAGTGTTCCTGATATGATATTCGTCATGCGAAAAACTAATGACGTATTTTTTCTGTACCTTATTCGTACATTTTATCATATGAAGAAAAGAAAGAAAGAAAGAAAACAGCTAACTATTATAGTTTGTTTGACTATTGAGCAGTTATACTAGACTGACACATAAATGTGTGATAGTGTATATAAACACACCACAATGTGGAATTTAAAAGGTTACTGTTAATGTGTAAATAGAATAGAATAGAATAGAACAGAATAGCCTTATGTCCGTGAAACTCATTATTAAGTAGTCCATAGAAGGAATGTGAAAGAATGTCTTGTGAAATACAACTACTCAAAAAAAATAAGTAATCAGAACACATAATAATGTATGCACCTCTATATATGTGTGGAGGTGTGTACAACACAATGAAAGAAACAATGATTGACAAACATTGCGTGTGACCGAATTGTATACGTGTTCATAATCAGCTATGATAGATAGATAGATCATAGAGTCCTGAAATATTAGATGCATACAAGCATGCATCTGTTAGACTGTGCGTCGGTGGTAGCACAGTGGTTAGGGCTCTCGCCGACCATGCACATGGTCCGGGGTTCGATCCCCTGCCGACGCACACCTAATATCTATGGTCGGCCTGCAAAATTTGGGCTACCGATATCACATGCTGAAAATTCCATACTCGTACCGAAAATACGGTGTGGAATCAAGCTGCAATCAAAAATAATTTTTAAAAATAACGAGATCACAGATAGTATCATCGTCGCCGTCATTATGACTATCCCCCATTAGGCAATATTCAACTCTAAATATCCAACAGACGCGGAGACACCAATGAATGACCACCTTAGGATGAACAATCGCGCTGAAAATTCATCAGATATCCTGCTTAATATCACTAAACACTCTTCCTCATGAATACAGCAGTGCTTTTTTAACTGGTTTCACTGCCTTGCTCTGATTGAGCATCTCAAAGTCACTGGTATGCTTGTGAGAGTCGGCTGTCTAGAGTTCAACTTCATCTGTCATTATTATTATTATTACTTATTTTTATTTTATTTTTTTTATTTATTTTGATTACAGCTTGATTCCACACCGTATTTTCAGTACAAGTATGGAATTTTCAGCTTGGATATCGGTAGCCCAAATTTCAGGCCGACCATAGATATCGGGTGTGCGCCGGCAGGGGATCGAACCCCGCACCATGTGCATGGTCGGCGAGAGTCCTAACCACTGTGCCACCGACGCACCTGAGAAGACTAACCCTCTCTTTATTTTGAAAAGAAATGAATTACCTAACTGGTATTACGTCATAGAATTTTCAATATTATTTAGATTATGTCTCGTAGTCGATGCTGAACACCAGTTATCGTCTTATTATCTCAGTTACACTACTTGATAAGAGAAAGTCAAACTGTACACAAGTAAATAAGTGTTCAACCTAAGGTGTACACACACCGCAGATATTCATACAAAATTTGTTGAATGCTGACCATGGGGTAATCGAACAACAACAAAAAACCCCGCAACACATCATCATCCATTGATTCATCCGTGTCATTGATCAATCTCAGTTAAAACACACACACACACGCACACATAGAGGAGGTGCTATAAAATGCCCATTTAATTGGCTAGACCACATGCTACAGTAGCAGTGACCTTGAAACTGAAATTACGAGGTAGGCAGACATAATGAAGAAACCAATCAGAATGTGGAATACTAACATGCAGTCATCATGAGTTTGAAAGACTATGACAACGACAACAGATCAATAACTATGAGCTTATTAACAGAAGTATCATATGACTTTTCATCACAACTGTAGGGCAGTTAATTTCGTTATTAAGGTGAAAGAACAGTTACTAGAACTTGCAAAACCTTTACAGATTATTTTTATAAAATATGTATACCACACTAATATAGTTGATAAATTTAAGCGTGTTGAAATTAAAAGTACATTATTAAAGTGTTTTTTTGGCAAGGTGATAAATAGATTTAGACAGAGTTTAGTGTAGACTAGGCTATATTGCTGACTGTAATGGAAATGGAAAACGCATTATACTCTAAGTAGATAGATGTACACGTAATTTAACAACTGTTCACCCTTATTTTATATGAATGAAAAATCAATTTTCAATGAATTTCGGAAAAGATAATGAATTAACCACCTGAAGATCGATAAATAACCAGTCGTCATTCAATAATGCAGGAAGTTGAAGAAAGGAAAACGCAATCTAAAATAATAATGGGGATCACAACAATTGTTATTCCATATACAGATCAAAACACATCAAATGATGAGTACTCGATAAGTGCAACATCCGAGTTTCCCTCAAGACACCGAAAACATTTTAAATCGCGATTTCGTTCATGAAAGACTGAATTCCAGTTTCAAAAATCACAAAGAATGTGTCATATCATCAGATACAATTCACATTGAGTGAAGTTCAAATTGTCTAAGTAGGAATGACAGATTAGGACAGGATCTGACCTGGTTCCAACAACACTGTTCATTCTCCCATGAAGTGACAAAATCAACACAATTGTGATAAGCATTTTCATTGTGTAAACACATGCTGTTTTGTATAATTTCAGACACTTATCAAATCCAAAAATCTGCAGGTGGTTTTATTTTGGATGCTGGTGACTAGCAGTGGAATCCAGGATACATTCTACGTCTTGTTTGGGGCTGGGTCACTTAGTAGATGTACCTGCATCCCCCTGGTGAATGACTGATGTTCTCGCTAAGACTTGAAAGCAGAACCTATTGTTTAAAAATACCAATTAACCTAAAAATCTACACATAGTCTGTTATTTTTACGAATTCATCCGCTTTACGACGTCAAAATTACTTCATGCTGAGGGTACTATGATTGGGTTACTGTATTATATCAGCAAGTTGGGATTTTGTGAATTCTCAATCAATATTACTGTGACTAAAGGCTATTTAGCAGCATTAAACAGTTAAAAATCAGGAAAAACAATATCGTCCCGTTCTGCATTCACTGAGAACCAGGAATTTCTCTAACATCAATCGGTGGTCAGACTTTAAACAAACCAAATCCCTAGAAGTTAATTGGTGGATGGTGACTAGCAGTGGGATCCAAGATGTTCATTTCGTCCTATTTGGGACTCGCCATCTGGATGTACCTGCATTCCGCAGTGAGTGATGATGTTCCCACCGAGGCTCGAACCCAGTGCTCATATTCTCAAACACCAAAGCGTTATCCACTAGACCACTTGGGCCACGGGAGCCACCTCTTGTGCAACGGGTCATATTAATTATTTAATTCAATTTTAGATTTTCCCGTCGATTGATTGGACCAGACACCGTCTAAGCATCTGCACAAGAAGCCGACATGTCAACCTGAGACCGAGCACTTCGGTCCAATCAATCGACGGGAAAATCTAAAATTGAATTAAAAAACCAAATCCCTGCTAACAAACTCCTGAAGATTAACCTAATGCTCGCTAGAGACTGGATATAGGACGAGGTTGCCTGGAGTTCTAGTGATTACTTGTGACCAGGACTGGTAGTCACGCTAAAATCACGAACCGGTAGAAGTTGGAATTCATGGGTCTTTAGATTGGGTCCCAGGGGCTAAATGGTTTACGGGTTTGCTTTATAGCCGGAAGGTCTTGTATTTGATCCCTGATGAGTGTACGCTGCTGAAGAGACCAAAACTAGGATGAAACAGCTACCCAGTACTCCCTCTCACTTAAATGGTTCTCTAACTGACATCAATCCGTAAACAAACTTGAAACAAATCAAATCCCTACTAAGTTAATCCAGAAAACAAAAATTTTTATCATAAAAAACAAAGTAGTCGAATCTACTGACACTGTACACACGCTCATACACGGTGTACCTATATATGTGGATACTAACTGATATTAATATCCGGTTGCGACAAAACCTCAAGTGGTTAGAAAGAACAATTAGAATGTCTTTACTTATTAATGCAAAAAGATAATTTAGGCACTATTGTAGCACGTGCTACTGACAAGATTTATTAGCAGTAATATAAAGAGACGTTCATCAGCATAAAAATATCAAATAGCAGAGAGATAGATTTGACGTCAAAGAGAGCAAATGATTCAGCGTTTCGGCACAACATGGGAGATACGAAAAGAAGACAAAAAAACACAATACAAAGGAACGGCAGAAGTAGTACAACACGGAAGATCTGTGCAAAGTGGAGATTTGGAGATAAGATGTACATAATTTCACTATATGGAGGTATCAAATTGCAAATAAACATTTCGTTACCAAGTCTCTTGTCTTCTACCGTTAGACTGAGTTCGATAGAATACAGAACTCCACAGTAGATTTGTAGTTTATTTGATATAAGACGCACAAGGATTCAGTATTAATTGAACTGGATACCGTTTTGAGAACAATCTCTATTGCTCATGTTCACACATCAATGTATTCACACACAATTTGATAAATTTATATAGCTAGAGCCAGAATATAATTGATCCTGACAAATTAAGTAATCTGGGAAAAAAGCTTGGCCATTGGAATGCATTCACTTGTTGCACGTAATCACACAATAGGTGGGAGGGATGGGTTAAAAGTACTCAAATGGATGAATAGGGGTGGGGGAGGGAGAGAGAGCTCAATCACCGAATCTTTATTCATCGATTCAACCCTAAATACGTGCAATCGAAACAACACACAATCTATCCAGGATGTATGCAGAAAATTGTATTCATAAATACGAGGAAGTAAGCCTATATTATATAAAGTAAGTTAGGAAATCGTGCAAATATATATATATATATATATATATATATAATACATGACTATGAGCAATATTGTATCACTGTGTGAATAGTTTGTCAAATAAACTTGTCATCTAATACTGAAGTTTTTACTTATTTGTACATATAACCCATAGGGGAATAGAAATCTCGTTTCACGTCTATTGCTGACAGTTAATTGGCTGTCTACTGACCTTTTAAATTTCCCCTGACAGATGATTCATTGTCTGTTAAGCAGTTTACATGTAAATTATCTAGATCATATTTCCTTTTGGCGCAAATAAATGAAAAATTTACTAACTATAAGGCAAAATTTTAAAAAAATAAAGAAAAAAATGATTCATAATATTCAAGTGTTGGTTTGTAGGGATTTGATTGGTTACAGGATTTCATCATGAGGTGACATCAGTTAGAGAACCATTGGAAAACCAGCTGGGAGTACTGGACAGCTGTTTCGTCCTAGTTTGGGACTCTTCATCAGTACGCACCCACCACAGGGAGTTCGAACCCAGGACCTTCTGGTTACAAGGCGAGCTCGTAGACCATTAAGCCACTGGGACCCGATTCAATGGCCCATGAATTCTAACTTCTGCCAATTCACGACATAGCGCGACCCCTAGCCAATGTCTTCGGCGAGTATTTGTCCTCACACACGACCTGCTGCACCCTACTGGTCACGACTTCTCACTAATATTGTTGTTCTAGACTTTGGTGTGACAGTTCCAGTGGGAGCTAGCCAGCTAGCTAACTAACCAGTTAGTGAGAGAGTAACACCCAGCTTTCCATGAGCAACTATCATCAACCAGCAGCACAGTCTGTCACACTACAACACTCAGAACAAGAAGCAAAATTAGAATGTTCAAAACTAATATCAGAGGCTATTGTTTCTAATATAGTTCAGAGACTTGGCGTGTCACGTGTCACCAAAAGCATTTGCAACAACAGGCTAAAGACTTTCATCAACGCCTTTCCCACCCATGCTCGATACTGAATATCAATCAGATGCCCAGTTGGAACTCTGGCAACGAATCAGCCAATAACCTGTTACCCAACATATATGCAGAGGGAAATAGAGATGGATTGGACATTGAAGTAACACTGTAACAACAGAAGGCAAGACACGGAAGCCAAAGTATATTTTTCATTAATCAAATCTCTGTTTATATATGCACAGTTTATATTCGTTAACCAATCATTGAGCGTGTGATTTCGGTTTACATCAGAGGACATGAAATAGAATATTCAGATATACATAGTATTGTGTTGCTAATGCCGAATTGAACTGTGGGAATATGTGAGAATAATATTCCGTTGGCACACACTATCTAAATCACACCACCACAACATCATACACCAAATAGACCCCCCCCCCAATAGGGCTCGAATGAGAAGTAACGAATTTTGCGTCTGTAGGTGACAAGGGTTCTTAATAAAACCCTGAGATTAGGGTGAGATTTAAACGTATAAACTCACTACTCAGCGACCAGCTCAGTAGGCTAAAAGATCCTAATGATCCAGTTTGACGAAATACACGTAATCCACAGCATACTTTGCAATGACTGTAAGTTAGGTCAGCTGAATAGGTCACAGACCAATAGATCAGAGGTAGCCACAGACTATTGGAGTGTAAGAGTTTATCTAAGTGTAGAATAACTAGTTTAAAGAAAGACTCAGTGACTGGGATGCATGCATTAACAGACAATAACACACAATCAGGTAGGACAGAGGTACACTTCTGAAAAGTAATATAGGTAGATAGAGGAATAGGTTGATTACTGAATATTTTGTCCATCAACACAGACACACACATACACACGTACACGCACAAATAGGAATGAAACAGCCGTAATCTCTGAGTCGATATGGAAACTATTACTGTCAATAAAATCAAGGAGACAAGAAACAATGGAATTATTGACACAAAGTTTGAAAGTTATTTCAGAAGTAAAATTATGCTCGAAATATGGTCATCACTGTACTCACTCACATAGTAGTGCCCAAGTTCTATTCTTATATCTATCACACAAGAAAATTCATAAAACGAGACGAGTAACTCTTTAAGAGTCATTCCGTCTCTCTCTCTCTCACCCAGAACACACACACACACTTAAACTACTTAAGTTTTATACAATCGTAAAGGAGTAAAAACTCCAAGTTGATAATGACTTATTGAAAGTGAATGGGATGGATAATTAGCTAGTCAATTGTTTATTATTATTATTACTATTACTATTATTATTCACCTACGAGGCTTATTATTATTATTGTTTCCTTTGATTCCTAGAGGAACATAGGGCTTCAGCCGTGCGTCTCCATTGCGTTCGGTTCTCTGATAGAGTCTTTACCTGGCTCCAAGTCTGCCCACACGCTTTCATCTCCTCTTCACATGACCTCCTCCAAGTCACCCTTGCACTGACGACCAACTCGCCGCTTCCCGTTCGGGTTCCACTCGAGCAGTGGCTTGTCTAGTGATGTCACTTGATGGTTTCCTCAGAGTATGGCCAATCCATCTCCATTTCTTCCTGCATATTTGTTTCACAATCGGTTCCTGCTGCGTTGGTTCGCTCATTGCCAGAGATCTCTGTTGCTGATCTTTTCTGGCTATCTGATCTTGAGTACTGAGCGAAGACAACTGTTAATGAAGGTCTGTAGTTTGTTTGAGGCTTAGTTGATATATTCTAAAAGCCATTTATCAACATAACTCTGGTCTTAAGAACTAACACCATATGATGATGACGACGAAACGAACATCTCATTTGTAGTTCTGCTGCCGTAGCTAGCAGTAAATTAAAGACTGCAGACATGTGATTTTAGAAAAATTTACAATACTACCCCACAGTAAATGTACCGCATGCCAAGAAAGATTATTTTTCTAAATTAAATATATACACGCATATTAAATAACTTCCACACATACTACTACTACTGCTATTCCTATTCCTATTCCTACTGGTACTACATACTTTTATCTATCACAATTATGACATCTCAGCATGTAATAATTAATAATAATAGTAATAATAATTAATTGTACAGAATATTTTTTCCTTCAATATTTACATATACATATATATGTATGAAAGAGAAAACACTTATTATCGGTAAAGAATTCCCTTTTCTAACTGTTAATGATTTACTTAAGATTAAACAGTAGATAGAATTCATCACAGCATGATATATGCATGTAATATAAGTGAGTATATTATTATTATTACTACTACTTACTTATGTATATGGCATGTACTACTGACAGAAAATTTGTAAGTAATATCTGTGTACTGAGAGACTGTTTTTTCTGCAGAGATATTGAACAGAAAAGCGATGGGGATAGGTGATGTTATAAACTAGAGAAATGCGGGGGGTGGGGGGAAAGCTAAAGAGAACAGCAATACTATCGACTGTTTCACAGCACAGAAGAAGTGCAGCAATTCAGAATCGCATACTTCATATAACTAACACACAAAGAGGTAGAGCAGGAAGATAGAGAGAGAGAAAAGAGATTTATAAGAACCATAATCAGCAAAAATATGTACGGGTCAAAGAATAGTAGAATAGAAAACAATGAGGATTCAATGGATATAAGAGATTACAAAGAGTGAATGCATCTGAGTGATTGGAAACGATTTTGAGCCATATCACCGATAGTATCCAGCCATTGGATCTTAGCATCCTAAAGTCTCCAACGAGGCACAGTCTACACCTGCCCCTATGTGGTTGGCTCAAATCAACAGTTAACCACTTCATGAAATAATACCGCGTTTTAATTTGACCACACCAAAATATTTTGTAACCCTATCTTATATCGGCTAACACTGCTTATTGAGAAAGGCAATGGTTCTGCATGTTTAACGCATGTCCTAGGCATATCGATCGATATAGCTTCACAACCTCATCGATTCACTTATCCTCCTTACCGAATACTCTAGGCTCAGTGTATTATACTTCTTGACATGGGAGAGAAGGAACGCAAACATTTATGGTCAAAGACAGGTAGCTTTTTCATATCTTCAACTTTCAATGGCCATGCTTCATGTCTACAAAGGTGAACAAAATAAACTGCTAATTTTGACTATTTATTCTATGTAGTTTTGAAAATTAAACCTATGAATTCACATTGTTGCGTTGAATGTGAGTGGAAGGGCGAAAGTAACGCTTTCTTCATACACTTATTCCCCTTGATGAATTTGAATGAATGCATGAACAACGATTTGTGCAGAATAAGATAGTACTGTCATTTATTTTGTTGGCTTTTCATCAGCTGAGTACAGCTTAAAGAAATCAATCGAGTTTATGTACAGAAATTTTTAAACACACTTGCAAATGTTATATAATGTCAATTGACAGGAAACTCTACACTTAATATAGAGTGCACAGAAATTACACTTATATAACCTATACACAGAAGGTTTAAGACGAAACAAACAATAAATGCTTGGCAACAATGCTATGGCAGCAACTCCTTTGCACATAGTGAACTCTCCAACAGTCATAAAATAATTTATACATCACATTATGTGAAATACTTGAGACGATATAACTTATTTATGTAAGCACTCAAATTACAATCAATGAGTCCAGGAGGTTGGAATAATCCTTCTCCTCGACTTTAGTTTGAGAGGTTCACTAGGTAGTGTATCATCGTCAGTCACCACACACATGTACACACAATACGTGGTATACCTGTGAGTTCAGATATGTGAAATACTTACTTTAACTGAATGACATTAACAAAATAATGGAGTGATGATAAATTGCTTGATGCAAGCTACGTAAGTAAGGTGGAGGGTATATTGGTTCTGTTATATGAAGTTACTTATTGATTGAGAATCATTTAAATTAGTTTCGACCCTCAGTTATCACAAACACTCAAAAGTGTATCCGTGGTTCAGAGGTAGAATGCTCGCCAACTACGCACGTGGTCCGGATTCAGAATTCAGTTCCCGGTTGGCGAATTCCTAAACTTCACTTACCCAGTAGTGCACCCGGTAAAGATGGAAGGTTGGGAGTGAGGCTAGCAACCTCACCCTGTGAAAAAAGAACACCACCGCTACTGAAGCTTTAAAGTTCAAACTTGAAGCCCTATTTCCTCCTCGGAACATAAAGGAATGGAAAAATAAGTAAATAAAGTCTGTAGATCTATGGAGAAGGAGGGGACTGTTGTCGGTTTTCTAACTAGAGTCTGTTAAACAGCGGAAACACATAGTAACAACAGAAGACAAGGGCCAGGCAACAGATCGTTTATTAAGGAAAATCAACACATATTTATAGATTTTAATGTACATTATTGTAGATTATTGTTAGTAGAAAATACAGTCTTTTGATTGGTTGTTTCTCACAGAAAGTTAACCTTGCATCTCCTTGTGGCTGTGTCAGATCATCCACATGCTAACTGTATCCGCCTACGCAAAGCCTTTGTTCTCATTTTCTCACCACCAATATTGGGGACATAAACATTGACGTCAATTACTGTCTACCAACTTTGGCTAGCAGCCAGCTCTCACCACAAAATGACTGAGAATTTTACGTGTGGTTAAAGCTTTGAGTACACTCAGATCCTTATCTTTATTTTTCTTATGATTTTGAAATAATTAATTGTATGTAACGTTTACTTCATGTTTGTGTGTACGTATTTACGTGTGTTAGCTTATGTTTTAACCCATCTATCTAAATAAGGTTTCAGTGGTTCAATGGTATAATGATGACCAACTGTGCCTGAGGTTCAGGTTCGATTTCCTGGTTGATTCACTTCTATACCTCAGACTAGTTTACTGACCGGTAACAAGCTGGGGAAAAAAGGACAGTTGAGTATGAGGTTGGTAACTCCATCCCGTAAAAAAGCAAAACCATAATCTCTACTGAAAATTCAAACCTTTAAATCGAAGTCACATCAGATTTCTGATCAGACACTTTCAAAGTTGATTCCTACTGTCGCAGTCGAGACACTGACAGAAGCTGAAATAATCAAATGTTCGTTTGCAAAGATTTGATTGGTTTCATATTTGAAACCATTGGAATCATTGAAATTGAACGTTTAACTAAACTAATGAATAGGATTCGCATTATTTTTTGAGCAATTGAGATAACTGAAGGTCGAAAGTAATGTAAATGATTCTTAGTCAATAAGTAACCTCACAACAGAAACAATGTACCCCCCCACCTTATTTACATGCCTTGCATCAGGCATTTTATCATCACTCCATTATTTTGTTAATGTCAGTCTGTTAAAGTAAGTATTTCACATATCTGAACTCACAGGTATACCACGTATTGTGTGTGCATGTGTGGGATGGCTGATGATGCAGTACCCAGTGAACTTCTCAAACTATCTATGAGTTCGTCAACCAGGACTCGAACCTGGACCACATTTAAGTGGTTGACGAGCACTGAACCACCAATGCATGCAGACTTTATAGATTGCTGTTATTTTATAGTTTCCAGCATACTTAGTTATTCTGTGTGGGATTTCTTAAAAACTGACTTTTTACTTCTATTTAACATCAAAGCCTATAAATTAATCCAGTTTACATGACTAACATACATTCACTTATGCTTTAGACATCACACCCTCCCTCCCACTTCTTAATCAACTTTCTTAATATAAAATAACAAGGAAAATTTAATTTCCTCTCTGAATAAAGTAAGTTTTTAAACAGATAAATGAGATAAAAGAATCACGAAGAATTATACCACCAAAATAAATTACCTAGGTAATGCATGCGCTGACAATGAAGAATCTTGTAGTTCTTTAATTTCAATATAATTTGGAGGACGAACTGATGTTGTACGTTGCTGCTGTTCATTGGCACGAGTTGTGTGATTCCGTAAACGAATTGACTTTTGAACAGGTGGTTGTGAATTGTCTGTAGACATTAGTTGACCGTCTCCAGAAGAAGTATCATTTGGTACTGTTGAGGGGTTAGAGATGGCATTATTATTATTATTATTGGTGTTATTATACTTGACTTGAGAGCCAACAGAACTGAAACTAAACAATGGATGATGCCAGCTAAGACGTGATCCATTGCCAGTTTTATTGAAAGACATGAAATCAGATGGTTTAGGACGTAGAATAACACCATTATTATTATTACTGTTATTATTATTACGTAAAGTGCTACTATTGCTATCAATCATCATTATCATTATTATTACTATTACTATTAATAGGATTTAATGATTTCACATGATCCATATTTGTACAACTTTTTGATTTTGTATTATACGCCATCATCATTTGTGAATCCAGTCGTACAGCGATTGGACGTGGAAGATTTTTAATATATGAATGCATTGATCGAATCATTGTGGCATTATTATTATTATTACTATTACTATTATGAATTATTGATTTTGGACAGCATTGATGACAATGACGTTGAGGTAAATGACACTGACGATGATGGTAGTAATAACCGCATACAGACGAAGAGGACGATAACAATGAAGATGTGTAATAGGGTAGATCTGAACTTGAACTAGTTGACCGACAAGCACGTTTCGCTGGCAGACAATACTGTGATGAGGATGACAACGTTGACGATGCTGCTGCCACTGCTGTTACTGGATGCTGTGATTGATTATTCATTCGACATACATAACATGAACAAGAACAATAACAAGTAGGACAAAAGGTGGTAAAGCTGTTACTATTTCCACTGACGCCAATATTACTACTACTACTACACGAACAACAACAACAACAGCCACAACAATTCGATGAAGAACATAACGTTTTCGACGCTATACATGAAGAATGATGATGATGGTGATGATGATGAGCAATATCAATTTTATCCTTTGAACAAGGAAATGATGAAGAGAAGAGATTGTTGAATGTACAACTTGATGATGGTATACTATTATTCATAGTATTAGTAATAGTTGTAGTAGCAATATTATTATTATTATTATTACTGTTAGTGATAACATTATGATGACATGAAGTTGTTTCATTGCATTTTGATAAATTTGACATTGAATTCAATGAATAATTTGTAGTTGGAGCACTTGCAGACACTAGAAATTATAACAACGACAATAAATTAGCGTAAAATACTTTCCAAAAAGAAATTATTAATAAGTTATTTTGTAATTACATATGCTATGATATGTGATGGCTTTCAAGGGTTTGATTGATTTTACGTTAGAGATCACGAATTAGTATCAGTTCGAGAACCATTGAAAACTAAGTTGGACAGAACACAGCTGTTTCGCTGTAGATCGAGTGTGTTCTGTGCAAAAGTTTTCTCCGTTCCACTCTATGGTTGTGAGGCACAGTCATTGAAAGTCGAAGATATAAAAAGACTAGTTGTCTTCTATCGTAGGTATCTATGTTCTATCTCCCGAGTTAAGTGGTATTATACAGTGAGTAATACTCAGACCAGGTGTAGTGTTAGGTAAGGAGGATAAATGAGTCGATGAGGTTGTGAAGCCATATCGATTGAGATGGCCACGACACGTGTTGCACACGGTGGACCGCCGACTTCTTCGTCGAGCAATTTTTGTTAACAGGATTAGGTTAGAAAAGAGTTAGGGGTGGTCAAACCAAAACCTAGAATCAATCTATGAAGCCTTTAACAGCTGGTTTGAGTCACGTACGGAGGTACAGACTTCCTGGTTGGGGACATTGAGATGATATGTACCAATGGCTGGATAATATTGGTGATTTGGCTCCAAATCGTTCTTGATGGCTGACATGCATTCGCTTTTCGTGATTTCTCCATCGTACTATTGTTTCTCCCTCAATTTTCTGCTTCTAACAATCCCTTCTGAATCTACTTTTCCCTCTCTTTTCTCTGCTTCTGTGTGGTACGTGGAGTGTCAAGTTGAACTACTACACTTCTGTGCAAAGTTCTATGGTGAAACCAAGTCAGTCAGTCAGCTTCAGGACACTTCAGCCGTGTACAGAGATCGAACTCATGATCGTCAGGTTACGAGACCGAATTCAGAATTCTTAGGCCATTGGATTCTGTCCCAGTGGCTGAATGTTTAAAAGGTTTGCTTAAAAAGATGATTGCCATGGAGCCCATCTCAAATGGGTTCCAAGAATACAGCGCACTGCTGAAGAGTTTCAAAGTAGGATGAAACAACTGTTGAGTACTACCTCGTCCTCTATATTTCTCAAACTGATTGCAGCTCAAGAAATAACTTATTCTCTTTCTTTTAAAAAATTTATCATTCATGTAGCTTTTATAGTCTTCCTCTATTTCGTAGTATCGTCAGTAATCAAACAATAAAAATGTCAAACAGAAATGGGCAGTTACTCGCTCATTTTGACAATAGAAAATCTCCATCAATGTCTCTACAGAAATATGTATTTGAAATTAATATTGTTCTCTGAGCTGGTTGGTTTAGTTGCGGAGCTTTCGTCACCCTTCTGGACAACATCTTCAGCGCAATATTCAGCAACCAACCAGCTCAGAGAACACTATTAATTGCAAATCATTCACCTGAGCTACAAATCTTCTCTATTATTTCAGAAATATGTATTGATAAACAATATCTTGTAACGGGAGAAGATAAGAGACTTGGTGACGGACCTTTTTGTTGGGAAAAAACACATCAGTTGTATACACATTCTTAGCCACATTAAAGTTCGGCTAGGTCAGAGGAGAATAAATTGTTCTGATTGGTTCGAAACCAGCCCAGGGTTAAACAAGTTTTCCAGTGAGGTTATTTCATGTTCACAGAGTAAATTAAATCGAGATTTGAGAAATAAACACTTCTACCTCTACAGCCATTGATTTGAAATGTTTTTTTTTCAATTTCACTTGCTTCCTATCAATCTGCATTGGGCTACATATCTATTGAAATGCATTCACATTTATTAGACAAAATCTATGGTATCATATATTTTACGGAACCTCAGAAAATTAAGCCATAAATAAACGAATCAAAAACTGTTCAATCAGATCACCATGTCAGTGCATGCATAAATCATGACTTCACGACCAACAACAAAGAAGTCTGTTCGTCCTAACATTCCTTAATTGATAGAAATGAATATAGAAATAACCTAATGGCGAACAAAATCAAGCAAGTCACCAATGAGTTGTTGTTCAGTTTTGTAGACGTCGGTAACTATCGATCAGTGTTACCTATTCAACTGTATATAATTACATCATAGTAATAATGATATGACAACATTTTAAAGTAGTATCAACTTACAGACGTGAACACAGCAAGAATTATGATCAGGATTCTAAAATTAGAAAAAAATAAGAGTAATAACGTTACAGCATGAAGTAACTCAACTATGTTTAGGAAAATAGAATAGATTGATGGATACAAGCTTATATTAAAATGAACAGATACCAACTTATTAATACTAAAAACTAAATTTTGGATTTTGTAGGTCAATCCTAACGGTATCAGACACTATACTCATTTTCATAAAGCAACTATATGGCTGTCCTAGTGTGATAATGTAACGTTAGCCAAAAAATAGCACCTGAAAGAGAAACACAGTGGCACAGTTGGATGAAATAAAACTGATACTTAAGTTATTTGACTTTACTCTGATAATAAGCACTTTAATACAACATCTCATCTAAATTTGTATATTGAACAAAAGCTTATATCTTCTTTCTTTTCATCGCTTCACATTATGAGTGAAACACATAGCCTCAAAGCTTTGAAGTCTCAGTGGCGTTGGTTTATCCTTTTTAAAAGATGGGGTTGTGTAGCCTCAAGCTCATGCATTCACGCCTTCTATTCAGGCTGGCTAGCAGACTAGGTGAGAGGTTTAAGAGTGCATGGCCACGAATCGAATTCGGACTATGCATGTGCGATTGGCTGATTAGCATTCTACGACTATTAGGGCTACTGATGTAGAAGCGTATTCCAAAAGCTTTTAAATTGATCAATAAATTCCATCTGAATTATAATGATAAAGAAAGAAGATAACCATGCTTCACTACCTAATAAATAGCTAACGATTAACCCCCTCTCATTAATAAATACCATGCCCAAATAGCTCAGTGGTAAGGTCTGTGACTGAGGCATCGAAGTGACGTGGGTTCGAATCTCAGAGAGGAGATAACAGTTCCAACAAGGTTGAAGATACACCTTGCCGATAAGCGTCAACAAGAGTGGAACGAAGGTTCACGACTTCCTACCGACTACCACTTACCACCTAACACAACATATGTGTGTTTACAATAACCTGACTCTCAATAATAAAATATCAGACTGAAACTATCATGATCCCATATAGGCTAATCAATCAACACACAAAATTTACACCAATTCAAGTTATTAAATAAACTTAAGGAATCGGGATTAAAACAAAAATCTTTACACTCGAACCAAAAAGAAGGAAACTTCAACAGAATTCTATTTACTTAAAGAGAAGCACATACTACTTAAATTTAGCCTAGAATCAATCTGTAAAGCAGTCGGCAAACATCGCATCATTTCACCACTCAACCTTTTTTTATTCCTTCTATTTCGAGGGGAACATATGGCTTCAAGCGTTTGTATTTCTGAAATTTATGTTGAAGTGCTGTCGCTTTTACGTTATCACGTTGCTAATCTCACGCTCAATCTTGCATGTTTTCGATGGCTTCCTACTACTGAGGCTAAGTGAGTCAGCTGGGAATTGAATCCGGAACTCTCGCGTGGCTGGCAAACATTCTACCATTCAGCCACAGATGCACTCCAAAACCCAAACATTGTAATCTAATTAAGTGTTTAAAGGCCCTTGCAAACTGAGGAATAAATGTAAATAAATATTTCAAGTTCTACGTATTACTTATATATTTGATACAGTGATACAGTACTAATAACTGGATGAAGTTTCAAGCACATTTTTTATGGCCCAAAATCATATCGATTGAACGAGGTCACTTCTTTCACTTAACCAATCAGGGTAGCGTTGTTTCAACTGCATGCAGTAAGCACCGATGAAGATGTCAAAGTCAGGATCAGGAAAGCAAGACAGACCTTCATTATTCCGAAATCAGTGTGGAAATCTGCTCCAATCAGAATGAGGAACAAAGATTCAGATTTTCAACACTAATGTCAAGTTAGTGCTTCTATATGATTCAGAGACTTGGCGCATCACGAAAAAGCATTCCGAAAAGGCTTCCGATGTTCATCAACAGCTGTCTTCATTCCATACTGAAGATCACATGACCAGCCAGAAAGGATAAGCACCAAAGAACTCTGGGAACAAATCAACCAGAAACCTATTACCCAACAAGTATACCAATGGAAATGGAGATGGATAGGACACACGCTGAGAACATTGTTAAGTTACACCACGGGCCAGGCCATCGCCTAAGTGAAACTTGAATAGGGGACGACAAGCTGGACATGGGTCCAAGGGTGAAATCGAGATCATGTGAGAAGGAGATAAGAACTTATGGGGCAATCGTGGAGTCACCTAAAGAGGACTGTAGAGAACAGCTTGAAACAGAGATGGGCTGCTGAAGCTCTATGTTTCACTAGAAATCCAAGAAAATAATAATATATAATAATACAGTACATATTAGTGTTCATAATGTACACCCTACTAAGAGAATATAGAAATCTATTCTATTCTTTGTCATAGAAATGAACAGATAGCTGCTGAGAAAGAAGTCATAAACTCTCCCTTATTTTCATCTCACTAACTAATCACCCAGCTACACACACTCAAACACACACACACAAGCATACATAAACTCATGTAAACTTAGAAGTCATCCAGGCAAAAAGGCTATCCCAATAATCAATAATCACTCTCTTTTTCTCTCACTCTCTCTCCCTCCTTCTATTAGCAAAATATTTGATCCAATTCTGGAAAAAAATAATAATAATAGAGCTAATGATAACCCTGTGGTTTAAATTTGCAAACTTTTTATTCTTCAAAGTTTATAATAACAATAATGATAACTAAAAATAAAAATCCAAGGGAACTTTATCTACTACTAATACTAATCCTAATAATACTACTACTTCGATTGTCTGTCTCCTCCTATTGTTCGTCTACTCGTTCACTCCCCTGCTTTTTATTTATCTACCGACGTTTCAAACGAATTAGTTGTATTTAAACAAATAATAGTAATAATAATAACGATAATCATATCGTTGATAGTATAAGTTTCTCAAAAGATAAACAGAGATGGGTGTGTACACACACAAATGTGTATTAAACTAATGTCGACAATAAAAACAATAACAACACGAGCAATTGCAGTAGTTTTCTTTTTTTAATAATCTCATTCAAAGACAATTATTATTTTATTTTATTTTAAACTGAATAAAATACATACAGATTGATAATTAAAATTTGATAACTAACTCATGCATAAAACAGTCGTATTCCCTAGATCATTTTTCATCGAAAGGCATGAAGAATAAGATTTACAGTGTAATTTATGACAGAGTGTTACTGAAGCTGTGAGATCGTCTAGCTTGACTAGAATGTACCTCCAAAACACGACACTATAACCAATCTGATCACTTGAAAATAACACCCCACACTTAGGTAGACACAAAAGTCATATTCAACGGTAGCAACGTTTACTAGGCAAAATATACGGAGTATATCATTTATAAGTGGAAAAAACCTCAGGAATTTAAGCCACAAATAAACGAATCGAAAAACCGTCCCAGTGAGGCTAACATGTCAATGCATGGATAAATCGTGACTTCGCGTTTAACAAATAAATTTGCCTATCCTAATGCAGTGTAAAATGTGCACAAAATCTATATTTCAAGGCTTCTCTCTTCAAATCCAGACGAAGACAGACAGACAGAGACAATGACGTGAAACTTAATTGAAATCTCCGTCAATGAATGACTTAATAATTGTATCTCCTGACGACAACCATCGTCGCGATTAATTGTTGTTAATTTGTATCAGTATTGATCGTTTTTATTGACTTGGAATTTGACTTCATTGTCTCACATAAGTCGTTCTATAGTAATATGTCTGTTAATTGCTGATTCATCTGAAGTACCAGGGTCTCTAAGAATTCCCTGGTACCCAGTCGAATTAATGTCCTTCGTTGTTTACATGCATTGATATCAAAAGTATATGTGTCGTGTTCTTCGATTAGGAGTCGAAGTCTATAAGAGGAGGACGAACAATGAAAGCTTCACAATTAAATCACCACTCAAGTCAGATAAAACAATCACCACATCGAGGACACGTACTCTTTCTTTATAAAGGAAATATTCTACTGAGTAAAAGTTAAGCATGAAGATAGTAGTTTAATGAAGCATCACAAAGACTGTAATGTGATTGCATAAATAATACAGCTGACATGAAGAGGAACCAGTTAGTTGCAAATAAAATAAGTTTGGAAACAAGATTTGACAAATTTTGGTAAAAACGCCTACAGTGAAACATTAATTACCTAATAGCATACATGAAGAAGTAAGCATCTGGAAGTTATTCAACCAGTACTGGGTCAAACAATAATAATAATTTCTGAAGCTGGAAGACTGCTCAGATTGTAAAAGAAATGAGAAGATACGGTGTAGAAGTGCTAGAAACCTGTAACAACGCATAGAAAGAAAGTAAACTCTCTAAATTGTTAACTGCAGAATCAATAATCCACTCAGGTCATTCATGCGACAACCAGGAGCGCACTGGGGGAGGGTGGCTATCATGATGTCATCTACAGCGCCGAAGGCTCCTATGAAGTGGAAACCAACCTCCACGTGCAGCATCAAGACGGAAAGATTCAACTCGGGAGGCAGAAAAGTTACAATTTTCCACTGATATGCAAATCGCAACAAACAACGCAGACGTAGCGGAGAAAAAGGAAGACTTCTACAAACAACTGTAAACAGTGCAATGGATAAGACCTGAAATGGAGACATCAAAATCTAAATAGGTGATAGGAATAAAAGCCAAACTGGGATCAGGCAACACAGCTAAGAAAGATTGTGGAGAACAGGGTGAAATGACAATGTGCTGCTGGAACCTTATGTTCCACTCGGAACCTAAGAGAATAATAACAGTAATAACGGTAAACCATAAAATTTACCCATTCTCAAGTAATGATCCGAGGAGCAGCAGTATATAAGTGAGATAAGCTCAAGGCTACGAGACACTGTTGCACATAACAACCCATTGTAACTTGATATATATATATATATATATTATATATATATCAATCTAAGCTTGTTATCCTCATAATACTAATCCAAACTTAATTTGATTTTAACAAAAACAAAAAATGGAGGCCTTAATGAATTCATAATAAAAAAAATGAAAGGGAATGGGGGCAGGGGTGGCTGGTGGCTAGAAGAAACAGAATCGGTAATTCAATACTTTCAAGTTAAACAAGAGGATAAGGGAAGAGGGACTTTTTTGTAGAAAAAAAATAGAATGAATGGCTTATGTATGTGCGCAAAGGATAAGTCAATAAAAAGATATTTGTTTTTTCTAAAAAATGAGGAAGAAAGAATTTCCATCTCAGACTAGATCGCTCCATGGATTCTAACAAACAACATCCTCAACATATAATGTCATTATTTTAGAGCGAATTGTTCATGAATGCTGTTGGTAACAGTAGAAGCAGTTCTCAGTTCTTACTTAAGGAGTAAGTAACCGATGCCATGAGTCTAGTCTTTGGTGTTGGTGAAGATTGAATTCTATAAGTCAAGTTTGCAATGTGGCCTCGCCATGCTTGGTGACTCACCATCACTGTGTACTCTGAATTGGTGTTAAACGGTTGAAGAACAGTTGACAGGAAGTCTTGGTTCTAGGTTTCGTGTTTGCTGGTACTCGTCGGCAAGGCGCATTTTCAACCTTGAAGGAATTCGTGCTCCCCTCTCTCTCTACATACTACTGATAAATCTTGTCAGTAGTACACGCCACAGTAGTAGTCTGAGTAGAAATCATAAAGTTTTAATCTGTGCATATTCTCATCAATGTGACAAGCGAATATCGACTTCTCTTCAAAGCATGAAATACAAATTTGAAAAAAAAGAAAACAGACAAGTGTAACACAACTTACAGTCATTTCATTTCCTCCATCGTCAAATTCTGACATTGTCGATTGTAGAGAAGAACAAACACTAGAACTCGGTGTAAATATATCCCGAAAGTGTACAGTACGTGAATGCTGATGGTGATGATGATGATAATCCTTTGAAGTACTGCCACCACTAGCAGCACTCCTTGTCCAATCTGTATTACCAATGGTAGTATGATTGTTATTATTATTATTATCATTATTAATATTATTGTTTCGTTTTGATGATTGTATGCCGATATGAGAATGTGTTGAAGGCATTGAATAAGCATTTCTTACTTCATTAATTGTCTCTAGACAATCACAAGATAAGTCATACTGTCCAACCGGTTTCGTAGTCATCATCGACATCATTCGCATTGTTGTACTGCAGGGATCTTGTTCATTTAAACTGGATAGCTTTAATTGATCAGCAAGTAAACTGATTGAACTTGTTGGTCTTTTCATTGTTTGTTGTTGTTGTTTCATATTATTTGTAAATGTTGATGAACTATTGGTGTTGTTGTTGTTCCCGGTGTCACAAACAACAACACCAACACCACCAGGACCTCCTCCTCCTCCAGTAGTAGTACTATTACTTCGACTTCGACAACCACTGCTTGTCATCATTCAGCTTCTTTTTTCTTCTTTATAACACTCTTGTAAGTTCGGTTTTTTCTCTTCTCTTCTTTTTTCTCAGTGTATTTATTTTTATTTTTTTTTCCGATGTAAAAATTTAAAAATGATACATACAGTAGATCATTTTGTTTAAATAGTTGCCAGCATATTTAAATTGACCAATCACAGAGGTGCATTGAACACTTTCCAAATTTAAAACAATAATAACAATAATAAATTCACTTCTTTTTCTACTCGCCAAACTTTAAATCTAAGTGTGTTGTATTATAAGTGGTGCGGTATACTGCTGTGTGCTGATGTATAGTAGTATTTGTATTATATGTGTATGTGTGTGTGCGTGTGTATTAGTGTGATAGTGTGCGACTGTATCTTTGATTGTAAACATGCCAAGTACATAGAGATTCTTGCATAGTTTTAACACACTGAAAAAGAAATATTGCAAAAAAAAAAAGAAATAGATTTCATTTTTATTCGAATTAAATTTGAAAATATTAACACAATTTCAATAGTGAAGGGTGGTGAATTTTGTTTGAACTGAAGGAACACATCACTACTAGCCAATCACATGACGTGTATATATAACACGTGACATAATCAGAATGCATTCTAATGAAGTAAGGATTCCAATAATCATAATATTAAGGGTGATACATATTTCACAAGATAATACCACCTTAAAGGGGCATCATGTTGTGTATGTCTGAGTGCAAATACCTGCACATCTATGCATATCATGTGAGAGAGAGAGACTAACATTTATTTAAGCATTACCATTTGTTAGACATTTAGCTGTAAGAGATTTCATAATTTATAGTTCACCTAGGCTGCTACCATCACTGTGGCAGATGAGATTTATCAGTAGTATGTAGATGCAGATTGATACGAAATGGCTAAAAATTGAAATCAATATTTTAAGTCAACGACACCAAAGGTAGAAGTGTTTATTCCTCAAATCTGTATCTAGTTTACATTGTGAACATGAAATAATCTCATTGGACAACTTCTTGTCTGTTTGTTTAACCTTGGACCAACCGCCAGCCAATCAGAACAATCTATTGTCC
Organism: Trichobilharzia szidati; assembly: GCA_944472155.2. Taxonomy (NCBI): domain Eukaryota; kingdom Metazoa; phylum Platyhelminthes; class Trematoda; order Strigeidida; family Schistosomatidae; genus Trichobilharzia; species Trichobilharzia szidati. The sequence goes on from OX235272.1 coordinate 72,394,977, forward strand.
ACTGACCTAGCCGAACTTTAATGTGGCTAAAAATGTATAAATATGGTGAGTTTTTCCCTTATAAAGATTTGTTACGATTTCTCTTGTCTTCTGACATCACATTGTTTCTACTATTACTACTACAACTACGATTACCAACGTACCAGTAAAATGTTCTTATAGTATAACATGTCCATTAATCCAAGAAATACAATATGGCAGCTTCGTTTCAATTTGAAGTCAGTGAGGAAATCTCTGCTGTAGTCACAGCATAAGAAATAACATTAAGTCAACGAGTGCTTCCATATACATATATATATGCCTCATAGTCTTGGAGAGAGCACGCATAACCAAAATCACTTTTAACAAGCTGCTGCTGAAAACTTTCACCAACAGCTGCTTTCGATCGATAGTGATGATCAGATGACCTGTCGGAAAAAATTACCGGTAAGGAACTCTGGCACAGCAGCTAACCAACCAAGAACATATCGCCTAAGACACATACGAAAGTAAATAGAGGCAGATAGGATGGATACACGCTGAGGAGACTGGTGAATGGAATCACACGATAATAGGCTGTAGTATGAAACCCGAGTGGGAAAAACGACGAGTTGGGTTTGATGCAGACGGAGACATGGCGAAGATGAAATTTTATGAGCTATCGTAGGGCCAACTAAATAAAGACTCTATAGAAAACACGGTGAAATGGAGGTGTCCTACTGAAACATAGGGAATAATAATAAATAACAACTGCTATCAACAATTCAAGTATTGGTTTGTAGGGATTTGGTTGATTGGTTGTTACAGGATTTCATCATGAGCTGACATTGGTTAGAGAACCATTCGAAAACCAGCTGGGAGTAGTGGACAGCTGTTTCCTCAGTCCTAGCTTGGGGCTCTTTAGCAGTGGCTGAATGGTCTACGAGGTCACTCGCCTTGTAACCAGAAGGTCCTGGGTTCGAACCCCGGTGGGTGCGTACTGCTGAAGAGTCCCAAACTAGGATGAAACAGCTGGCTGCCCAGTACTCCAAGGTTTTCCAATGGTTCACTAACCAATGTCAGCTCATGATGAAATACTGTAACCAATGCTATCAACAATATTGTGAAGGGAACGAGCGGCTACTATCACCGACATTCATAATATTGAAAAACAAAATGTGATAGAAACTGAGAAATTCTGACTGTTATACTTCACTTAAGTTAGTTGTTTTACATTGACATTATCTTTAGTATATGGAGTTTTTCAGGAATTAAAATTGATTTGAATGTGTAGCTTTTGTGATGAACCGACACCACTTGAAGATATAACGTTAGTGATATCTGACCGACGAATTGTTGAATTCCCCACTCAATTGGTTGGATGGTCGACCAGCTGGCCTCGTGACCTTAAAGTAATGGGTTCAATCCCTGGTGAAGCCATGAGTACGCAGTTCTTAAGAGCCCCTAACTAGGAATGAGAGAGGTTTTAACCAAAGAGGTTCACCGTGTCAGCTAAGTGAAGTTAAAATTCATGGGTCATTGCATCGGGGCCCGGTGGCTGAACAGTCTACAAGCTCAACTTGTAGCAAGAAGGTCATAGGTTCGAACGCTGGCGGCTGATGCGTCCCAAGCTAGGACGAAACAACTCCCCAGTATTTCTATGAGTTCCAATGATCCTCTGACTGCTGGTGCTGGTGATCTTGACGACATCTACACTGATACTGAAGAATTACTTCATTACAATACCATAATACGCATCGATTATTATGTTTTACAACTGGTTTATCTGTGTTTTAGGATCGAACAGACTGGCATATCTCTGATATGGTGTGTTTGTGTACGCGTATGATAAAAAAACGCGATAGACAGGTAGACAGACAGAGAGAGAGAGAAGGAGAGTGAAAAGAATGTTTCTATATCATGTGACTGAAACGTTCGCCAAGTGAATAACAAATACAATCAAGTGTGATAAGATTTATTTATTTTTTATTTTGGCAATGAGCCAAAATTATTTTATTTGTATCCTTGACACATTCAAGTGAAATACTGAATATGAACAGGTCTTTTCATCACATTTCATTGTGCCTTTTCTTCTCTACTCACAATTAATTACACATACTTGCTTAATTAATTCGTTAATTATTTTATATTCTTTCGTTTCGCTTTATTTGCTACAATATCTGATCAAAAATAAATAAACGCTAATGACTAAGTAAACAGAGACAACAACAATTGGCTTTTTTTTTCTTTCTTCTTACAATCATGACTGAGTTGGTGTATAGTATAAAATTACTATTGCAATGTTTGCCAGACAGAAATCGATTACGCCTAATGTAGATTTTGTTATGAACCGACCAGTGTTAGAGAATGATTCATTGAAAACCATAGAGGAGACTAGACAACCGTTTCGTCCTAATTTTAGACCCAATCTTCAGCAGTGAGTACCTCTATAGTCCCTCTTCAGCTTATGAGGCCAGCTTGTTGACCATTCAACCAATTGGGGCTAGAATTCAAACAAATAAACGAATCTGATTGGTTATATAACATCGAGATCCCTCAAGAAGTTAAGCCATAGATAGGCGACTCAAAAAGGTTGTCATATCAGTAGATGCATAAATCATGGCCTCACAGATAACAACAAAGAAGCTTGTCTGTCCTAACAACTCCCCGGGGGGATCACTAGAAGATACTACGTAAGTCTGTGTAATCTCCGTCTATGATAATAAACAATACTCTATCTGTGTAAGCAAAATGAAATGGAGAAGGATTGAACTTACACTGAGAAGAGGACATCTAAGTGACACTACACGCCAAGCCTTCCCTCAAGCGGGCCGCCTCCAAGGGTAACAAAAAGAAGATTATATGAAGAGGAAAATAAAAGACTGTGTGGGTAGTCGTTGGGCCAGACAGCCAAGCCACCTGAGGGAAGTGATGAATGCAAGAGAAAATCGAGTGCGACGGAGATGGATGGGCCGCTCTGTGACCCCCTTTCATTTCGCACTCAGAATAATAATAATATGAATAAGCTATACATCGAATAAACGTTTTCTACCCCAATGTCAAAATTCTACTTCTGAGTGAATGAATTTGAAATGGAAATTCAAAGAAAGCATGTCCAAAAGCCAAAAGAGAAAAAATAACAAGCCAAACAAACAGAATTCTTTCTCTTCTCAATCTTAATACAAACGAATGACGAAAAAGAAACAAATAAAAATTCACTAGAATGGGCATGTAGGTAGGTAATCATTTTAATACAAAAAGAGAGAGAAAGACAGCAAAGAAGTTGGATTTCTTTCGACAAGTCGATAAGGAAGAAATAAAGAGACAGATCGAAAAGGCATTCTAATCAATAAATCTCTTTTTCTTTTTACATATGATAATAGAATGGAAAACATTTTTAAATATTTATAATGAATACATTTGGTTGTAGTTAACTCATGACGCCAAGCTTGATATCAAATGCCTTGTTAGTAGTTATAGTTAATCAAGTGAAACAGTTAGAAGTCAGTTAACCTGGGTAAGATTTTTCATAATCCAGGCTATGAGTAATAAGGTCAGTGAACCTACCCAGTTGCCGGGATTGAAAGAGGGGTGTTGTGATTTCAAGAAGGGCTACCCATTGAATGGAAGTCAAATGCTCAAGGCCATTGAGGCGAATCTCTACTCAGAAGATCTTTGTAGACGATAGAATCTTAAATTTTTAAGCATAGAAAGTGTTCGCTTCCTGAGATTTGGTTTGTTACAGATTCACCCACGAGTTGAATTCAGTTAGAGAAATACTTGAAAACCAAAGAGTACTGGACAGCTGTTTCGTATTAGTTTAGGACCCTTCAGCAGCATGCACACACTGGAGTTGCTACAAGGCGAGCTCGTAGACCATTCAGCCAATGCTGAAGAGTCCCAAACTAGGACAAAACAGCCGTGCAGTACTTCTTGATTTTCTGATGTCAACTCATGATCAAACCTAAATATTCTTAAATGTTTGTTTGCAGGGATTTGATTGACTACTGGCTGTTGAAAACTTGCTGTATATTACGAATTAACAGAAGTTAGAATTTTGTGGGTCAGTGAATTCCGCTCAAGTGGCTGGATGGTCAACGGGCTCGCGTCGTAACATGAGGTTCCAAGATTCGAGTTATAGTGGTAGTTTCATGCTTGCGTGTTGTTGAAGAGGCCCAAACTAAGATCTTGAACTAGAAAAGACAAAAAGAACTACCATAGGCTTACCCTACTATCTTGATTATTAAAGTGTGATATGCTGCTTTAGAAGCAATTCGAAGAATACAAAAATAGCAATGAAAATGACACATGGAATGCCGAGGAGTCCCCTTAGGAACCTGGTACTCAGGAGAAGCTGCAGTCAACAAAAGGTCAACTACTACCAAGTCAACAAAATAATCGACACACTTATAAGTTGACAAAAGGGGGAGACAGACTATCGAAACAACTTATCTTGTTCAGTGTCACCAGGGAGACTGGATTGACTGACTGAATTTCAACATGGAACTTTGCACAAGTGTCCAGCAGTCCAACCTGTCACACTCCATATAACACACAAAGGCAGACGAAAAAAGAGGGAAAAATGGATTTAATAATAAGTATTACTATAAGCAGAAAAGTGAGGGAGAAGAATAGGAACATGAACTGCTGAGCAATACATACGTCCATTGATCGACAGATGGTTATCACGTCTACAAGCCAGAGATGACGTAAACTGGCAAATGTCACACGAGCTTTTAGTATCCACACTGAGATTTCGTCGGCAATCGGTCCATTAAGGCTGATGCTACTTTCCAAGTAGTTGAACAAGGCCAACACACTCTTCCACTTTACTCACTACGCTTAAACTGGGAGTTAGTGGAGACAAGTCCTGAAGCATCTTATACTTGACAGAAGCGAGTCGGATACCAAAGCATTCGAAGATTTTTGCTCCAGGTGTCCAGAAGAACAGGAGAGACGATTAATAAACTCATGGAGAATTTAAAAAGCTCACTTCATTATAATGAAATCTGAGAGGAAGATGTCTCTAGCAAGGCAGTGTAGAAAGCTTGGCTAAGAGGACACAACTACGCCAACATAGAAGAAACAACCGAATACTTAAGCTGTATGTACTTAATACCTAAATTCAGCTTAACACTACATCTTCTAGAATTAAACTGTAATCGGTTTAAGTAATTTATTTTTCATATATATAATGCTTGAATGACTTGTATCTATAGGTTAAGAAGAGAAAGGAATTTGTAATAGAGTATTTCTTAATCAATAAAGCAATCGCAAAAAAAGTATTCTTTGTAGTGTATTTGATAACCTTAATGATTTGAGTATACTGCTTTTACGTCTATAATTTTTCTTCTAAATATCTTCAACGGATTTCATTTTTCCAGACTTTTACAAGATCAAAACAAAGTATCATGAGTTCACTTCCGCACAATTTCATTGGAATTCTGTCAATAATATACGCCTTCATCATGATCCATCTCTGCTTTGTGGTGTATACTACTGACAAGGTTTTGTAAGTAGTATATTGTATGCTTGATGTTTTCCTTCAGTGCTTTTTGTAAATCTCTGCTGGGTCGTCAAACTCTGAAGTCATCAGTCCGTAAACGACCTTCTCGAGCTTTCGTTATCATTAAGGGGACACAATCACCCCCGTGAACACATTTAGTCCTACCAAGATGGAGCTAGTTAGGAAAAACAGGGCAATAAATTCGAAATTTGCAATTTACACAGCTCGAGGAGGTGAAATTTCACAAATTGTGGTTTCCAAACGGAACTTTTGTGAAATCTCATCTCCTCAACCTGTTTAAATTAGGAATTGTGAATTTGTTGGAGGATTTCATGATGGGCTGACATCAGTTAGAGAACCACTGGAAAACCAGCTGGGAGTAGTGGACAGCTGTTCCCTCAGTCCTAGCTTGGGGCTCTTCAGCAGTACGCACCCACTACAGGGAGTTCGAACCCAGGACCTTCTGGTTACAAGGAGGGCTCGTAGACCACTAAGCCACTGGGACCCGATCCAATGGCCAGTCCATGAATTCTAACTTCTGCCAATTCATGACATAGCGCGACCACTTCACAATGTCTTCTTCGATGAGTTACTGCCTCACCTTCAACCTGCTGCACCCTACTGGTCACGGCTTCCCACTAGGGTCAGTCGCTAGTGAGCACCAGATCGATTTTCAACTATTGGTTTTTGTCAGCTCATGATGAAATCCTCCAACCAATCAAACGAAATCCCTACAAAAACCAATACTTGAAAATTGTGAATTTAATTTAGGGTGTTACCAGTCCGCCCAAGAAGTAGTTAGCAGGAAATCGGATGCTTTGAACTGACACTCGACTATCTGAACTGAGTCGAACCGAGCACACCGTCGATGAGCTCGGCTCAAAACAAGCGAAACGACCATTCAGTGTTTAGATGTGACTAGCATACAACTACTCACCTCACTCAATCGGTTTGTATACAGTTCCGTATAAAGAAAGCATCAACCTAATTAACAGTTATACATCTTTGCAGATATCGAGATACTGAATGAAATATATAGCCAGCAGCAGTTAAATTCCTTGCCTAGACTAATACACAAACTACAACAACGATGGTGTTCAAGTGCTGCTGCTGCCGCATGTTAACAACAATCCAGACGATAGTCACAGTTTAATTTCAGTTGTGCGTCGGTGGCACAGCGGTTAGGACGCTCGCTGACCATGCACATGGTTCGGGGTTCGATCCCCGGCCGACGCACTCCTTTCACTCGCTGAGGAGGCCTCTGGGTGACATCGCGCGTCAGGCCATAGCTCGAGTGGAACCCGAAAGGGAAGCGGCGAGTGGGACGTCCAAGGGTGACATGGAGGAGATAGTGTGAAGAAGAGTTGAAACAGTATGGACTAACATGGATGCAAGTGAAAAGTACAGCAGAAGACAGAAGCAAGTGGAGACGTGCAGTTGAAGCCCTATGTTCCACTAGGAACCCAAGGGAACAATAATAATAATAATAATTTCAGTTGCTTTTTACATGAAGAAGACACCAATCTAGTGCTATAATATATGCACATTTGTATATGCATACCATACATTTTTGACCAATCCACTATAAGTGATAGAAAGTCTCTCTCTCTCAGGCTAGATGGAACGCACTGTTATTGTGCAAATCAATGTTAGCGATCACATGGTCTATGAATGAAAGAAAACAATAAATAATCTAAAACTATTTTGGCAGATTGCCAATTCACCTAACAAAAAGTAGAGAAAATAACGCGCAGGTGCACAAATACGCACACGTACATACGGTACCCATACATGAACATGGAAATGCATGACAAACTAACCTCTTCAAATGTGTATGCTATCCAAGACCAATCAAAAATTAGTATATAATCATACAAAACAAGAAAGCCAGTGTATTAATAGGCAAAGGAAATCACGTGATAGATAGGTACTATGGTGTTTAAAGTGTGTAGAAAATAGAAGTATGCATTGCGTGTATGTGTGTCTCTGTGTTCGTGTAATTTGGAGACAGGAGATTCATGTGTGTGTGTGTGTGTATAAAAATCAAGGCAGATTTAAACGAGCAAAAATGACTTGTTGTTTATGTCTTAAAAATGGGATTACAATGCTAATGTCTAAATGTTGTTAACTTTATTCCCAATAATTCAACTAGCTGACTGGCATGATTGGTTATTGCATATACACGCACATGCACACACATACACATAAACATGCATACACAAAGTAGTGATAAGAAGGAAATGGACAGAAAACACATCCAAGGTGGTGAAGGGTCTATCAATCTATACAAAAAGGGAACATATCAAATTATACAGATTCTAAGAAGACGTATACCAGCATTTCACGCTGACTATCAATCACTGAAATATAATTTTCTGAAAGCCTACATTGAATGAGAAATTATTATTATTACTATTTATTTTATTCCTTTACGTTCCCAGTGGAACATAGGGCTTCAAGCTAGAGGCTTGAAGTTTCGGTAGCAGTGGTTTATTTTTACCGGGGGCGCAGGCCTTATGCCCAACCTTCCCTCTTTACCAGTCTTATCTCCGGCTTAGCGAGGTAAAGGAGTGCGTCGGCCGGGGATCAGACTCCGGACCACATGTATGGTTGGCGAGCGTTCTACCGCTAAGCCACTAATGCCCTGAATGGAAAATACTTACATTTTAATAGTTTTTGTCCAAAATAGCTATAAAAGAGCACTCGTCAAAACTCTGTTCTACAGAGTCGGGAGAATATGCACTACAGAGAAATTAGAGGAAGAATTTCTGATTCTTGAAATGTTGAAAGACAACGGTTACCTTCAGAAATTCATTGACAAACACGGAAGATCTGAAGGTTCAAATGGCAAGCAAATCATATTGGAAAAGAAGCCCATCTTCAATCAATTCGATTTTAAAGGTGATAATATTGAAGAAAATAGTTAACATAAGATTGCATACCTCACTAGCCAGAACCTATCCTGTTGCTAAGTTGGTTCCCGTTTATCAGACATGCTATTTGGTGCAATCAAAGGTGAATAGATAGCCTTCCTAACTCTAACCTTGTATACAAATTTACAAGTATCTAAGGCTGCAGTTACACTGGGAGAACAGAAACATGTGCGCACCTTCGGTTTTCTGAACATGTACTAAAAAGCGAACGTCTCAAGGGGACAAACGCTTTCAATAGTGTCATTGCCCGACATCTCATCAATACGGGTCATGAGGTGAAACACACCGAAATCCTTTAAAATTATCAATAGACAAAATAGTTTAATCCGCCTTAAGTTTACCGAAGCAATCGCTATCAAACGCCTGAAACCCGATTTATGTGTTCAGAAAAAGGCAGTTATCATCTTTTCTCTTTGGTATCCTCTCCCCCTTTTGATATAGTATAACTACTCGTCTGCTGTTTCTATGATTTCAGTTGAGCTCACCACACTGTTACTCAATTTATTATTTCCTCATCACCTTATGCCCGCAACTCTTTTGCCATTGATCTAAGCTTTTATTTTTGTTTAAACTTAAATTTTTCGGGTACAAACTATATTAGTGTAATTTCTGAGAACCGTTCACTAAGTTCAGAACCTCCTGTCAATTGACATCATGTAATATTTGCAAGTATGTTAAAATTGTTCTGTGCGTAAACTTAATAATTTCTTTGGGCTGTAAGCAGATGATGAGAAGCAAAAGAAATAAACGATAGTACCATCTTATTCTATACAAACACTTGTTTTTGCTTTATATTCAAATCGAAATGTTATTGATTAAGTCTCAACTCGTTTGGAGATTGAATGGGAAACCACATAGACTGTGACGGAATAGGTGTTAAGAAAATCCCTCCTGAACAGAACAATCTGTTGACAATAATGATACTTATTTGGGTATTTCAACTAACTGCAACTGTTTTCCTCTTTTCTCTTAGGCTGTATATCTCCGTTCTAGTGTTTGTAGATTACCTGGTGACTTAATCCTCATTATTTGCCTTTCTTCTTGTTTAATCGCTAATTTCAATACTTCTTTTTGTGGTTGTGTGATAGTAGTGCTGTTTTACGACTTCGATTTTGTTTGAATGAGGTCAAGATTATGCTGTGGGATTGTTTGACCTTAGACTGTCAGCAGGAAGTTTAATTCTTACCGACAGAGTATTGATCCCATCTTATTGGGAATATTCTCAGGTACTTCTTACGACTGATTTTGGTTAGCTAGTTTTGTTGTACAGTACTTATTTTTGTACCTGGGAAATCTTTGGACTGTATAAAGCTGCCTAACGGCATTATTGTGGTAATTTCGAGTTTTTGATATGTTATTATTGTTCAGTGGTACCACCGATTTTATTGCATATAATTGTTTTTTTCGCTAATGTCGGGACAAGTTTGGAACTGTGAGTTAGTCGAAGAAGTTTGGTTAGCTTTACACAGTAGAACACAGCGATTGGTTTCCACCCCCCCTGCTTTCAGTCTACAATATTTCGGTTTTGGTCATAACATTGACATTTTTTGTTTATTATTCGGTAGTTTACTTTAGTCTACCGGAGTAAATCTACTAAAGCGTGAATATTTCGTAAACTACTCATGTTATTTAGCAGTAGTACAGTTACTACATCAGCATAAATATATATATCTCCTTGTTTGGTGGTAGTGATGAGCACTGAAATCTGGAACTTGGAACTCCTCAGCCAGATGTACCTGCATATTAGTGAGTGATGGTCCCACAAAAAGCGCTTCTTGTGACTCCATAGCCTAGTGAATAGCAATTTACAAAGTTAGGTTCGAGTTTTTCTAGGGAATACTACTACCCACTAGAAGGATGAGGGCAAATCTACCAAATGAAAAGTCCAAAATAGAAGAAAACACACGCTTTAGATTTCACTGCAAGTCACCACAAAACAAATCTGGTGTAATTACAAGCTATAAGTCAAGGTGATATCTACGGCATTTTCGTCTAAAGAGACTATTTCCCAAAATTAAGCTGACAAACTCAGTGTAAACGTGAAGTGTTCACAAGCGTAAAATGAGTAGTGTAGACAGAGTTTAATTAGACTGGGCGGCAAAGTTAAAATATCATAGCCCAAACCACAGTGACCTTGAACAACCAATCAGAATTCAAATGCAAAAAAGTCACATAATCGTTGGAAAATACACTAAAAAAATATTGCAAACTTGATATTACACTGTATAGTTGTCGCTTATATGTTGTAAGAATGTCTCCCAATCAGTACACAGATGATCTATAGAGAAATCGTACCATATGCAATATAGCCATTCATCCAGGTGACTGTAAGTCATGGTACTTTGAGATCCATTGACATTTCTGATACGATTCAAAAGCCTACTCCTAACTATAACTCATAATGCTAAATCCTGAACCTAACTTTAACCTTTAACCTAACCTTAACCCTAAACCTTAATGTTAAAAGCCATAACCCTACCTAACAGTATAGATTTGCAGAAAAAGTACCTAGTAAATAAGTAGAACACTGTATCTACCCTCCCCAAGTCCAAAATGGCAGGCATGATTTGATTTGGAATGACATTCCCTATCATTCCGTGTCTGATCGGTTCTTGAAGGCCAACTTTCAAAAGACCTTGACTTTGGCTATACTTTAACTTCGCCGACTGAGATTTTACTGTCTGCAGAGCCAGTTAGTTTGATAACAAATATTGCTGTATACACTCCTTGGCAATCTATCTGTTTTCCCTAGTCAAGCAGCACGAGACGATGACTCACTTGCTCAGATATTTTATAAAATAATCTGACGAAGCTAAACTTTAGACACCCAACTGGCGCGGACGAGCCAGTGATCTTGAAGTGCTTAGTCAGAGCGATGCAGTGAAACACGGTAAATAATACTACACTCATGAAAAGTGTTATGATCTTAAATACGAAATCTGGTTAGTTCTAGGTGAAGTTAGTGGAAGATGAAGGTTAAGCTTAGGGGCTAGGGACAGGTTAGGCTTGGTTACAGTTGAGAGCCCAAGTTCAATTTCCAGAGCAACTGCTCGTCCCAAGGTAGGTAATTAGTGAGTCTGCGCGCCTTGAGTTTCCAAAGTTTGACTTTGCCCGTAATCTTGATCCTAATCGGCATACTGAGCTGTCATCATCACTCTATTTGATGGTTATAAACCCAGTGTTAAATTTGATCGATGTGTTTTTTTCTCACAACCATCCACAATTAATGCACGTCTAAGTGTATTATCAGGAGTATTTAGAAAAATATTCATGTTGATCTGAAAATATAACGTTAATTATTATTAGGAATAAGATTAATACAAACAACACAAATGGTTCAGATTAGGATCTTTTGTAAGGATATCGATTAATTTCAATGTAGGTTTCATCATGAACCAACATCAACTAGAGATCATTGGAATCTTCACTGAAATTAATTCATATTCCTACAAAAATTCATAATCTACGTTATGAATCCCCAGCTCATTGATGACTACTGAATGGATGTCCTGAAGTTGTATTCAGAAGTTGTGGCCAGCAGGGATGCTTATCGAAGGTATACAGGTTGATGATAGTGTTATATCACGAATTGACAAAGAATTCATGGGCCGGTGAATTCCGGTCCAAGTGGCTGGATAGTCAACGAGCTTAGCCTTGTAATCTGAAAGTCCTGGGTTTCGATCCCTGATGGAGTCATGGGTGTGCACCGTTGAAGAGTTCCAAAGCAGTTGTCCAGTGCTCACTGGTTTTCAATAATCTCTCCAACTGATTTTGGTTCGCGAGAGAAAATCTACATTGTGAAACACAAACGATTATCTTCCGTATTTAGGACTGAGTTCAACACCAGTATATCTTTTTTTTTTATTCCTTCACGTTGCTAGTGGAACATAGGGCTTCAAGCTATTGGCTTGAAGTTTCTGTAGCAGAGTTTATTTTTACAGGATGGGGTTGCTAGTCTCATGCCCAACCTTTCCTCTTTACCAGCTTTTCTTTCTAGCTTAGTGAGGTAAAGGATTGCGTCGACCGGGGATCGAACCCCGGACCATGTGCATGGTCGGCGAGCGTCCTCCAACGCACCCAGTATATCTGAACACGTTTACCTCTCTCTCTCATGCACCCACAAACACACGGGCGTAGATACATCTAATCGCATAAAGGTAAGCTGACTCCTATGTGAAACAATAACACTTGTTGAGATAGCTTAGCTTAATCCTTCTCACATAGACATAACTGTTAGTGTAACGTTAACAACTTCTCTATAAACATAAATTAATCAACATAGATAACAATGGAGATATTTTTCCGCTCTCTCTCTCTCTCTGCCTAAAATTAAACTACATTTCTAATGACCTAGAAAATAAAACTGTTTGATGTAAACAAACCTGCCACTACTACTACTACTGAATGTGGTATGACATTTTCACCATGTGTTTACTTGGCTTAATGCCAAAACAACCATAAATATCATTTCAAATATTGGCCAATCGCAAAATAAGGTTAGTTGATTTGGTCACATGATATATGCTACATACATATCTAAGAGACTGCAAAATGAATATTACACGCGTGAATAAAGATTAATTGTACAATTGATTCTCGCTAGCTTAATTTAAACAAATGATGGTAAGAATATTTAACTCAGAAATTAGGGAGAGGATATTTGAATTTACTTTAATAAGGAAAAAAAATAGTGGTGGAACTATTGATTATAAGCTAAATTAGAAAGAATTTAAGACATTGACATTTTTACCAGATAAGCGAAAGGACGTCTGAAAACGCGTTACATAGGATTCTTAATGAATCAGGAATTTGGCGTGTCATTCAAACCCAAAAATTCATTTAGGGAAGAGCTTTGTGTAGGTTAAAGGACCCTATTGATCCAATCAGACAGAATAATGGGATCTATACAATATCTTGAAATGACTATGAGGTCACCTAGGCAGATCAAACCAGGGGGATGAGATAGACAGATTATTGGAATTCAGCCAAGTGTAGGAATGACTGCCCCCACGAAGATGAATATTTCGGTGGGAAAGTCAGCAATTACAATGTATGAACTAACAAACAATCACACAATATATGTGTAAAACATTTGGCACCTATGGAGAGAGAGAGAGAGAGAGAAAGATTGATCACGGAAGCCTTATTTATTGAATCAACTGAAAATATGTGTAATAGAAATGACTCAACACCTATCCTGGACACCTGGAAAATTCTATTACACCTACTACGAATAGGAAGGAATAAAAAAACTGCAAAACGAAAGCTTCGAAGTTGTGAGTCACAATTGATGGCATAATTATGAACAATAAATTGTGTTCGAAACCTCATCATCCAGCATATATAATACTGTTTCACTGTGTGATATATCTGATAGACAAATCAATGTGAAACACAGTCATACAATAAGGTGGCAAACAGCTGCAGTTCTAAAAATTAATATAGATATAGATGGAGGAAGAGGTTTATCATAGGATCCTTGTTCATCGAATCTACACCCAACATACGTGAATAAAACGAATGACATAAATACTAGTACCAATAAAATCAAAGAATAAGGAATAACGGAAGCATATAAACAAAGTTGAAAGGTTATGTGAGTGTCTTAATATGATTGTGAGCAAAAAATTCCACTCCAAAAGTTCTTCTCAGTAAACAATACTATATCACAACCGTGTGCTTTCATCAAATACATTCACTCTATGATGACTATGGAATGGACATCCTACAGTTCCAGTGATGAGAAGTTATGACCAAAAGGAGTTCACCAGGCTGTCTGTGAGGAAAGATACTGCACGATGACATTGGTTGATGGTCAGACTAGATATCACGAATTAAAAGAGGTTCGAATTCATGAACCATTTCTCATTCCATCGTAGTTGATGCTGCTGAATATTAACATAACTGCCTGGTCCTTTATTCGTTTTGTTGGTCAGGTCATTGGTGAGTAGCACTGAAAAGTCCCAGGTTAGTTTTGATTTGTAATCATCTCCTTCAGTTTTCCATCCTTCATTTTCAGTTTACAAAAGATCACTTCATTCGGTTTCCATGCATACCATGACCACACCTTATTTTTTGGGAAAATTATTTTACACATAATGCAATCGTACTCTGTAGCCTTTACAATTTTTGTTTTTATGCTCTTAGTGATGAATTTTTACCTCCCATAGCGCTAGCAAGTCTCCATATGATGTTGAAAAAATATTGTCTCCAATTCATTTTACCTGTGTCAGTTCACTACGACAGAAGGAATTATCTGGTTGATTTACTGAAATACAATGCTAGCCACTATATAAAATAACAACCTGAACGCAATGAGCAGCCCATTGACTTAAGTACTTGTTTTTTTTTTCAGCCAGTCGGTCTTAAGTTCGAAGTCCACCCGGACAACTAAGTAGTAGGTGACAATAAGCCTTACACAATATGTTCATCTCATAGTCCTTTTTATAATGCCTTTACGTTCCAAATGGAACGTGGAACTTCAAGCTTGAGTTTTGAAGTTTCACTGGCGTTGATGCAGTTTCTTTTCAAGCGGTGGGGCTGCTAACTACACTCCCAATTAAGCGACGTTTGGGATTGCGTCAGTTGGGAATCGGATCCAGACCCCATTCGTGATTTCGGGGAGGGGGGGCTATCATCGGACGACCGACTCTCACAGCCTAGTGTACATGAAAAATCTGTCCTAGGTAATTGAGTTCGGGTGATTTAGACTGATTCGACTCTGAGCTGAGTGGAAAACTGGATACATCGGTGATCTCAGGTCTAAACCAACAAAATGGACGTTCGGTGCTCGGACCACTTCGACCTACCTAATAAGTACTACTAGTTGATGTAGGTGGTATCCAACTAATCATATCAATGTGTGGAATTGTGATTAAGTTTTACAAAGTAAGAATGAGACTTATCACACTTTTTTTCATCGCACCTCTCCACTTGAATTAATGCACCTTGCTACAATGGCTTTTAATATGACTTGTCTGTCTATGTAGAGTAAGATCAACTTAAATTTTGGATAACGTTTGCTCCAATTTGATTAAGAGGATACTATTTCGCTTGAATTTAAAAAGATTCCTTTACTGATAAAACTGACGAAATGCAAGGTTTCCACTCTAACATCTGTATAACATTTAATACGAATATACGAAAAACAGGTTGAATGATAGAGAAATAACGAGTCATACGATCTGCATTCACTTACAATTATCCCACATTTCATGATTTATCCAATAAAAGTTAGACGATGGTTGCAAATCAACAGAAGTCGATAACATGTAACGTCAAATTTTCATTTAATGAGATGGAAGCGTGGTTTATTTGCTGGCGCTTAAGCACTCGACTTACAAACATTGAGTCCTGAGTTCGAGTCTCGCTCTACCACCTATTTCAGCCTAGACAATTTGGGTAGAATCATCAGTTCTTACACATTATTAAGTGTGATTCATAGCCTGTTCCGAGTGGTAACTAAATGCTTATAGTTTAGAGCTCACAGATTATGTTAATTTACATTTCTCGGTTTTTAAAAATCGACTTTCTAATTGTTATGGATACAAGATAAACACTATTTTGTGGAAAAATATCAATATGAAAGAATTTTCCAAGGTTTCATTCCTTGACTGATAGAATTCAGTCTGCACCAACACCAAAGACTAGACGTATGACATGAGTTACTGTCTAATGTCCAATCAAAATATTCATTACAATCCTGCAGGAGATCAATCGCGAGCATGAATAGCTAAGAAGTAACGTCTCTGACTGAGACACTGGGTGGTACTAGTTCGAATCTCTAAGGAGACATGAGGCCCTTCTAAATTTCAGATACGTCTTACCTGACGAGTACCAAGGAGCACGAAACCTACATCTAAGGCTCCCTCCCTACCGACTGTCTCCAACCATCTAATATCAATTCAGAGTGCACCGTGATGGCGAATCCCAGAGCCAACATGATGGTCACATTGCAAACCTGGAGGATAGAATTCAGTCTGCGCCAACACCGAGGACTGGACGCATAACATTAGTTACCGCCTGGTGTTTAATCAAAGAGACGAAATCTCACAGACTGTACTCAACTTGTGTGACATAATAACTTGTTAGGATAGAACACCTTTAAAACACCACAAGATATTTACATCAATACATATGTATAGTACTTATAAGTAGTAAAAGAAAAGTAAAAGGCTTCACTTACACTTTTGATTTTGCTTTCCAAATTTATTGTGTAAATCATATATATATATGTATGTATTCTGGTTGAGTAAGTACAATTTTAGTAGTCAAATTATTATTTTTCTGCCAACTAATTAAATTGATGATACATACATATACGTAGGTAAGCACTATGCGTATACAGTGACGCAGTAGAACAGTGATATTCGGTGTGGTAAATTCAGTGACAAAAATTCCAACAGTAAAAAAAGGAGGTGTATTTCTTTTCGTTTGATTATACTATTTTTTTAAATGGTTGTACCGAAATCCTCCTTTATTAAACAAATATAGTAGTAGATTACATCTAGATTACATGTATATATGCTTCTTTGTAACTGCGGTATCTGTTAGTTAACATTGTATGCATATGATTAAGAATGATTTTCATGATAAGACGCGAAATAGGAGTTAATCTAACAAAAGAAATAATAAAACGAATAGTTATAAAACGAAATGCTGTACAAAATAATACATATTTATATATGCATATAGTAAATTTTACTGTTTAGATCTCTCTGTAAATAGTAGTTATTGTAAATCTTTATAAAAGCATAACAGAAAGTATTTATCACATGCATACAAATGATAGGTAGACCTATTAGTTTCATTTCTTTTGCGTTCCAAGTGGAATATAAGGCTTCAAGCTTCAATCTATGAAGACCCGTTAGCGTTAGTGTAGTTCATTTTTTTACTGGCGCGATGTTGTTATAGCCTCATGCCCAACTTCCCCCCCCCCTCTTTACTAGACGCATATATCGGCTAAGTGAGGTGGCTTCGGAATGCGTGGTTGGCAAGTATTCTAATATTGACACATCAACACGATTATACTACGTTGAAAACACTGATTATCGTCCTAAGTTTAGCTTAATGCATATACTTTTGACAGGTTTAAACAATTTTTCCCGAAAAAGGTGAAAAATTAAAGACATTGAAAAGTGAGCAAATGTATCTGCTCTGAAAAAGATTTTGAGCCACATCACTGGTAGTATGCAGCCATTGGTTCTTAACATCCCAGGGACCCCAACCAGGCATCCTTAGCAGAAAGATGTAACTCAAACCAACTGTCAAAAGCGTCATGGATTAATGATCCCAAGTATTTGTTTGACCACCTTCAACTCCTATCAAACCTAATTCTTTATTGGCTAACATTCCCCGTCAAGGAAATAATGTCTTAGGATGTGTAACAGGTATTCTAACCATCTCATTTGATTTAAATTCACAATCTCATAGATCGACTTACTCTCCTTACCAAACAATCTACACCTAAGCTCAATACTACTCATAATATTATACCATTTAATGTAGTAGATAGAACGCAGACACCCGTGGATAGAGACAGTCAGCTTTTGCATAATTTCAACTTTCAATGACCATTGCTCATGGCTATTAAAGAGGACAAAGCGAACTGCTACGCAGTACGCATATCGTTTGAACGATAGTCATATATCACATCTACGCCAGAGATAACGCAAGTTGGCGAATGCCACGTGCGACTTTCGTCTCCGTGCTGATTTCGTCAGCAGGTTACTAGCTTATGAGTGCTCAGTAGTTTATGAGGTTCTGAAATATTTGAAAACCTTTAATACCTGATACATAGATTTATTTCTTAATCAGTTAATTTATCATGTCACTATAACAAAAGATTCAATATGAGATATGGTCTGAACTTGGAAATAATCATACTCTTTTATTCAAAGAGACTACAAAATATTGCTGTCATTATTAAAAGGCTACTTATTTATTCCGAGTAATATATGAAGCCGGTTAATAGTTGGGAGAAACAAGTTCCATATATTCCACAATTTATTTATCTGCTTTCCTTGATCACAAATGATCTGTTATTATTTTAACAGTTAATTAGAAATTATTACTTAAATTATATGGGTGGTTAGAATGTAGAAATGCTGACTTAAATTTTTTTAGTACTAGATTCGACAATCGATTTTAATACCGTTTTGTCTACCTGACATGACGTCTAAAATCTGTAGATCGATGAGCATTCAATTCTCAAATGACAAGTATGAACAACTTTTCGAACGAGCAAAAATATAATCAAATGGTGTAAACTAGTTTAAATCTGATGTTTCTCTTAAACAACTTGGGAGCAAAGGTGGGAAGCTTTCATATACAGTTTATATATAGGGGCCATAGGTGATAACTGACTGATACCCTATTGTACTCCAATCCACCAGTTCCTAATCTCTACCAGCAGTCTTTTAAACATAAATGTTCTACAGAGATATCACAAAACTGAATAAAATTAGGATTAAACATTGATTTTTGGGTACGAAGGACAATGAAAATGTAGAATTTTACTGATAGTCGGCCGACTGTTTAAAAGCAGAATAGAACTAAGCAACTGACCTATTATTAAACTGCTTAGGTAACAAACACAAGCTTATAAAAAGACATTCACAAAGTGGGGATTAATTAAGACATAGTGGGAAATTTCGATTCATAGGAACAAAAATATGTAGAAAATATGACCACAAACGCGAACCCTATAAATGTGTAGTATAAAAACTGTCAGTTATCATGAAAAATGTAGACAACAATAAATGGAGCGTTCATAATAATCTAGCATGAAAGTTTATTGAAAAACTGAGTCGAACTAAACGAGTAAAAGGTACTAGAATAGCCATGGTATATGGTACGACCTATAAATTAACAATTGGAGTTAAAGCTACTTCTATGCTAACTATTAATAGAAATTCACACATGTTGGTGTGAATTGTTTAGGTTATACCAGTAAATTCTAGAAGACATAGTTCTCATAGAAATAACCATAAATCTTACGTAGTGAAACATCCACTTGAAATTGAAGAATTCTCATTAAACCACAGATAGCTTGTGAGTTTGTGGCAAATATTTGCAGCATAAAACACTGAACACCAATAAAGTATATAAACTGCCCAATAAAAAATGTTGAAACTTAACAAAAAGGTCTTAGAGACTGAAGGTGTTGACGTTCACGGGTAGTAGAATGTATACTAACGTAAGATTTAATACCCACAACTTCCATAGCATTATTTCTGCGTAGACCAAAGGCAAAACAAAACACCGGTATTGATCGTCTAAATTACGAATTATATTTCGGAACCAAATCGGAGTGCGAGATGACTACCTAACTACCTAGGGATCGTGCACGAACGAACGAACGTAACACTACGGCGTGCCAAATGGCGTGGATGCTTGACCATAAGCCTTCAGCTAAACAAATCAACTTACACAGTGCCGGTCAGCATCCAATGTGCAGTGATGAATGCTGTGGGCAATAATTCTAGGGAATTACCTACCGCGACAAGGTAACTACTGAGATCTAATATTCCTCTCGTCAGTCATTTACCTAGGTAATTAACCCTGAGAAAATGGATAGCTGGATATCATAACTTTCTGTAATACTATATGGGTAGCTAGATTGCGTCATTACCCTTTACATAATCGATGTGATTCATAGTCTAGTACCAGATATACAGAAAGTTAACATTTTTAATTTCGAATGACACAAACTATAGAGTCAAACTTAATTACATAGTAAGTCACAAACGCAATATTATATATCACAATGGTTATACTGGTAAAAGTACTTTAAGCTGAAATATATCCGCAGCCTAGACAATGCAATAAAATTAATCCCAATTATCGGCTGATTCAAAACCCTTGATTCTAAATATTACATGCTTAAACTATAACCCCATTGAGTGATTCACATACGCAGAACCACTGTAATAATATTTGAATCATGCGTCAAGAGCAGCTACACTTAAACCCGCCCAATAAGCCCCCTTTGAGTTTTGATTGTCTTTCGAGTGAGAAATATATTAGTTGAACTTAAAGAATCTTTAAGTCAGAGTCCCGTCAAAATGAGGACCTGTAATTCTTACTAGAACTGCAGATAAAATCCCGGAAATCGTGAATAAATAAGACGTTATGACCCAAATGGAAAGCAATGATATGTTTTTAGTAAACACTACGATTTAGAAGACGCTCCTCTACCCCAATAAATCTCAAAACAAGAGATTGATAGTCTGAAAAACAATTGGAGGTTTGTCGGCCTAATCCTTTTGGATTGTAGTAAGTCTGGTAGTATGCTTTACATCAGGCTGCTTGCGAAACATGAAATTTTTAGAATCACTAGCACCCTACCCTATGGTCAAGAACAGGAATTTTGATTACAGCTTGAAGTATTAAAAAAAGTTATTTTTGCGAATTCAGCTAGGTTTCCCACAGATATATTTACTACTTCACATACACTTTTGGTTAGATCCAAAATGAAAAGCCACATATGAGCAACGAGTTCTCATTTGAGATTCGGCTTAATTACACTAACACAAGTTCAGGGAGCGGTCGATTTACGCCGCGAATAAATTATTTGACAAGCTGAATTTCCACCTTTTTTACCACACGACAAAACTTAATCACGATGAATGACTACGTACCAGTTGTATCTCATATCCGTTTAACCAAATACAAACTGAAGGAAACATAAGCAAAGTTCAAAAAAGAGCGAAATACTTCACCGTGAAACACTAACTCCCCTGTAGTCATCAAATGTCACGAATTATGAGCAATAAAACTCATGTGAGCCTTCAAGTAGCTCATCAAAGACAGAACGACACAAGTAGATACCTGATAGAAAGGAATCAACTCTGAAAACCAATGCAACATTTTATTGAATTCCTCTCCACATTTCATAATCAGATATGATACATAAAGAAGCAGTATTTCAGCATGCACACACCAATTGTAAACTGAGAGGAGTCCAGTTAGCCAATTATAACTCAGGAGAAAAACAAAAAAGTTAAAGTGCAGACGATGTAGTCTAGAAACAAGACTGTGCTGTCGAGTTCGCTGTGAGGAATCCGTACAATTTCATACTAAGAGCTTAGTGTGAACTTAGATGAAAGGGACAGCGGGTTTCCGGTTGGATATGTAAAGTCCTCCAAACTTCAGGTAAGCCGTTAACTTTCTGCATACTTATCAAACCTATTTACCGCACAAACACTTGATGCAACTTGATGCCCCCATAAGTTCACTTCCAGTCAGCCTCACGATGTGTATGAAGGATTATAACAAGTCCTGAACTGACATGAAAGTATTTTACAGGTAGCGCTTATGGTCCTGGCAACAGCAAAGAACAGACACCGAAGTCAAACGACCACGAACAAATCAATCGGAGTGAAACTTGCAACGAAGATTAGGGTCTGACTTTGTGTATATCCTACACTGTAGCCATCGTCCTCACATTAAAAAGACTGAACGAATCTTTGAGAGTTCAAGAGACTTAAGTCTCTTAATTATTGCCATTAATTAATACTGAGTTGTACAACAAGTTATCTACTGCGGTCGATACCCAGAAAATTCTTTGAAAGTAAAAACTAAAAAAATATATATTATTCGAAAAACCAGTTAAATGACACAACCCAACCCTATTTCCAAACTAACAGGTGCGAAACTCACCTAGATTATTTACTAACAGTCAAAATGTCAACTGCTGTCAAGGTTGGAAAGTAACATGCACATAGGTTATTAAAACTATATCCAATATCCAATATCTTTTTACGAGCTAGTATAAACCAATTTGATTTCTTTGCGCTCGCCTCTTGATTGTAAGGTAGAGGTTCCTGA
>OX235272.1:72417702-72562764 GCA_944472155.2 Trichobilharzia szidati
GGGGTTAGTTCCCAGCAGACTTGTACCATATATCCGATCAAAATTTATTAGCGTGCCATACTGTGAATGCCCTGAGTTGTTGGTGGTCGAGTTCTGACTTGTACTCTTGAGGGTGGCATTGTTTTGGCGTTGGTTATCAGTGTGGGCCATGGTGCTATTTCGCACGTTGTGGGTGCCAATACTATTGACCGTGGGGAATGTGGGCTTACTTATACTGCCATTGTTGCTGTTGGCATAATTTGGGGTCATATTCTTCTCTTTTTTACCAATGGACTTATGGCTAGGAGAGGAAAGGGTCAACTTTCGGGGGATTTTGACATTTTTTCTTGGATTATTTAGTGACATGTCTAAATCTACGGTGGTAGGTGGTATAGTTTTATTGGCTATTTGGTTACAAATTAGTGGCCTTTCGGTTGGTGTCGCTCTCTGAGAAGATAATTCTGTGTGGTTAGAGAGGGGTGGTGCGGTGGATTCTACGGTGTCTCCCAAAGGGTTGGGTATAATTGCTGCTTGCAATGTCCTATTGTTTATTCCACAATTAGACTCAGTGTGATAATTATATACGCGCCTTTCTATGACGGTCTTGTCCACCGCAACCTTTATTAGTTTGTAATTTCTGAGTTGCGATAGGGTGTGTTGGGAGTGGTTAAATTTTCTGGCCTCAGCCGGTGTTTCGAACTGAAAACGAATAGGACAACACTTGTCATGTTGACTCTTCTTCAGCCTGTAGCACTTAGTCTTGGAGTTGGGCATTTTCGCCTCACTAAGTAGGATGCGCTGTACCTTTTTTAGTGCCTCATTATCCGGAACGTTGTAGACAATAGCATTTAATTTAGCATCTAGTCGTTTTGTTACTTCTGTAGTAACAAAGTTAATGAGGTTATCCACTTTAGATATCGATTCACTGTCAAGTTTGTTAAGGTCTACAGTTTTCATGAGAATAGTTAAAGGTGTCAGTTCACAGACCTGCAGTCTAATATCACTGATCTGACCTGATAAATTGGAGATTTTGGTATTGGTATCGGAAATTCCAGGATCTACTGACTTATTGTTTTTTAAGTCCCTTAACTCGGCCTTAAGTTCTCCTATAGACAACTTTAGAAGTTCTATTTCTGAAGATAGTACTGAAACAGAGCTTGAAGGCTGGAGCTTTTCGATAAGCACATAAGGTGTAGGGAGGGTTTCTGTATGAGCAGAGGGTACAGAATTTTTGGGAGTAGTGCTAATACTAGCTGTCAGTATAGTTTTATCCTCAGTTTCAGCTCGACGCTTACGACATACAAGTGAGTTTTGTGGCTCACTATAACCATTTGTAGGAAGTATGTTGCTTGATGTAGCAATCAACGACTTAAAATTAGTCATCAGTTTTACGGGGGATTGAGTTCGCTGCTTTTTACTTTGGTTAACCATAACTATTTGATATGAAAGTTAATAGTTATAGGTATGGAAGTAGTAGAGGACTTGTGCAAGGATTACAACAAGATAAATTTTATGTAACGAATCACGCAAAAATGTAACGCAAACGTTGGACGTACCGCTATCTGGTGGATGTATTCCGGTGCACAGGACATTCAGAAACTATGGAAAATCACGAACGCAGCGTCCTGAGGTCATAGGTCTTTGGTCTGTTGAAACATTGACTCTTCGTGGCTTTTTTACTTGAACTCTCGAAAATCAAGCAGAAAACCAGATATCATCTGGTTTCATGAATTTATGTGGTCACCTATAATAGGAGTAACATAACAAAAATTCACTTATGCCGCGGGGTTACGTTTATGGTGGAATTCAAATTCCTAACAAGCAGATCACAGTGACGGCGGACTGTCTTAAAAGAAAACATAGAAAGATTAACCTAAGTGAAAAATGTTGAGGCGTTTTTCGGGTAGTTTCTGAAAAAGTTGATGTAAAACTGTCAAGGAAATGCATTTAAACATATATATTTCCCCCAAAGAACCAAGATCATCTACCTAATTGTTAAGCCTAATTGTAAGGAGACAATGCACGCGCTGTTTTTTCCTAGCAACGCATTTGGTCGTTGCCACTGGTATTTTATATCTACATATTTATCGAACGTAAACGGCTAATCGCCAGTTCATTCCATTTGCTAATAAGTTTACACCTATGTACACTAAGTGCATAGGTTCCGGTGGGAAAGCTGACAGTATCCACTATTAGACGTTCAAAAATAGAGCTGCTGTTGTAGAGGGTTGCCTGCCTTCTGTGGCAAAAAGTTTCGTCCATCCCTGATAAAAAATCACAATTTTAAAATGTCATCCGGCCTAACTCACGATGACGTAATGGTGTAAACTTGTTACAGGATTTTCATTATGAATGGCTAGATGTTTAGCAGACCGTGCAGGTTTGTAACAAATAATTGTAATTATTCTAGCATACATCCTGGTATGTGATGTCCGCTATAAAGGAGATCAGTGTGTGTAAACTGAAACTCGGAAACTAAGTTTCTAGAGGATTCATTGAAGTTGACATGATTTGTGCTGCAAATATATACACCTGTAAGAAAGGCATCACTTAGGATGAATAATGTGGCTCGGAGTAAGAAAAATCTATTGGTGTGAACTTTTGAAAGTAGGTCCTGTTTGGATTCATCTGCAGGAGGATAGTATCAAAAGGCTAATTAGCAAGTCCCTGCCACGCTTATAAGATTCTAAACTAGGCCTATGTGATTCTAAATACCAGAGTGAACATCTTAAGGGACTCTCCCCACAAAGTTGTAAAACTCCCCTAACGTTGTCTTGCAATTGAGGTGGCAACTCTTCAACACCCACAGTAACTTCTCTGCATCCGTCAGGATGATTTTTGTTGATGCCACCGTGGTAAGGATTGCATAGTTTATTGGATACAGCGGAATTGTTGCCTCAATAACTGGCAATGCTCTGGTCAGCAAAAGTAAGCGATTTACATCGAAGAACCCTCATCAATGTGTGAATAAAATCCGCACACTCCCTCTCCGAAATTCCCCTGTGAGTTATCGCGATGTCTATTTTCATTGGCTCGAAAATCTGTCGCAGAAAACTGCTAATCCTTTCGGATAGAAGCGCCCAGTATCATATTTGTTGGTCTAAAGGGAGCGAATCTCTCCACTTGAAATTGTTGACAGTCATTGAGAAAACTTTAGGTTGTCTGTGGAAACATTCTATCAGTATATTGGCGGATGAGTGTTATTCCATGACTAGGATGAGTTTGCATCCCAGCAGTTCTAAAAGTCTCTTGAAGGTTACAGATTTAGATTGTTGCCCTTAGTCCGTAGTCACCGTAAAAGCAAATCCAAATTTTGCGACTCATTTGAAGTTCAGCAGAGAGACAGATTCTGGACGAGTAAGGCGATATATTAGAAGGTAAAAGTGACCATTTATAGGAGACAGTGGGCTGATGACATCCAGATGAACGTAGCTCAAAGGTTCATTAGATGTGGCGAATGATAAAATTGGGATAAAAAGCTGTGCCTATGCTCTTCCAAGTGTTGGTATTGCCTAGGAGAACGTAACCAACTTCGCACATCGCGAATAATTTTAGGCTAGGTTATTGGCAAGTGGTAGAGACTATTTGTTCACATTCATTCTGAAGGCTGAAGTTTCGCAGGTAAATGAAGGAACTGGCATGGCACAAACTCGACAGTGAGTCTGCAACGGAGTTTTTCACATCATCAAATGAATTGTGAGACGTGTTCTGAGTGGGTTCATCGTAACAGAACTATCTGTCTGTAATGTGCGGAAGCCGTAAGTTAGTGGTTTGTGATCAGTGGAGACAGCGAACCGTTGATCTTAGGCGAAACGATGGGAGCGTCCTTTGAAGCGTAGGCGACAAGTAGTTGTCGGCTAAAAGTGCCGTGTCCTTCCCAAGCAGACAGCTTTCTGGAAAAGATAGCAAAGGATATTCATGCATTATTCATAAGTTCTTGTAGGACAGCCCCGATAGCCGTGTTAGATGAATCAACAGAAGCACTGAGACGCAGCCTTACACCCAGAAACACTAACATAGCGGCGTTTGCAACAGCCACCTTGATTTTTTAAACAGCTCACTTGCCTTTGGAGTCAAGTTTAGTGTTTCGCACTTAACCTTCAGAATACCCCTTAATGCAGCTAGAGTACGAGTGCATTGAAGGAAAAACAGACTGTAATAACTTATGTATCCTAGAAATAATCTCATGGAGGCTGCTGTCGAGGAGCTTTGTATCACATGCGCCTTTTCAGGTAAGAGTTGAATGCTATGTTCGTCAATCAAGGAGTGGATGCCTATATGATACTTGACAAGACCGACTTCAGTAGTATGTTATGACAATTTGCTGAATACCCGGTGTATGTGATTGCAGTGAGTCTCTTCATCTGAGCTAGCGGTCAAGATTTGGGAGAAATCCAGTCCACCCAAGATATCATGAATGAGTCGTTGGAATATCTGCACGGAATTGCGCAGACCACAAGGCATGTGAAGAAACTCAGAGAAAACCGAAGGGCCCTATGGCTACTGTATTTGAACGTTATCAGGGTAAACTAGGATCTGATGATAAGCACTTGTCAGATCAAACTTACAGAATACAGATGTGCCTTTCAAAGAAGCAGTCAGAGTGTGCGCTTTTGGAACTGGCTAGTGACCTGAGACTGTTTGGATGTTGAACCTTCGGCAATCACCACATAGTCTCAACTACATGCCAGTGTTTCTGAGCAAAATATGTAGCCGTGTAACTCCATGAACTAATGGGTGTCTGTTCATCCCTATCTCAAGCATGTGTTTAAACTCAGTCTTTCTCAGAGCAGAACCCCCATGGTTTAGCGAATTCAAGAGGACCAGTCGTCGTGATGTAATTGGGTTTGAAAGCATCTAGAAAATTTTCGATGATGTAGGCCTAAGGACCGAAGTGTCAGGGTTGGAATGCACTGGGCTGAGAGATGGCTTCTGTGTGATAATACCGGAGACGGATAGTTGTGTATTGAAGCCAATCAACGTATTCATACTAGCATCCACCAGAATCTGATTATGCTGTAAAGGATCCACGCGAATAATGCAAACAGTCACATAGACTATGATCGAAACTCAGAGGAAAGAATGGAGAAGTCCAGTAATGAAGCGGGGGAGTTTTCTTTCATTTACTGTGAAGGGCGAACAGTTGGTGACACCATCTTCCGCTGCTGATAGGGTCAAGCTAGCTTTTTCGAGAGGTAGTTCGCCATAGACGTTAGTTACCACCACGTGCTGGCCTGAACGTTTCTTGCCTGGTTTGTGTTAGAGGTACAAGGATGAGTGAACTTCCGAGCATCAGCATCAGAATGTCTACAGTACCGGCAGAAAGTGACAAGGATCTGCTTCGAAGAGGAAGCGCATCATTATGGAACAGACTTCTAGATGTATCTCTTCCCTAACACTACACAACTTCCTGTAAAGCTTAGTTGTGACAGCCACCACGTTGATACCCCACTGTAGCGGTAAATAATTCCCCAAAATTATTAACCACAGCAATCATCACTAAACATTGGATGCTGACCACCACTGTTTAAGTCGACTTGTTTAGCTGAAGGCTTACGGCCATGCATCCCCGCCATTTGGTGCTCCGTCGTGTCACGTGCGTGCACGATTACTAGCTAGCTAAGCATTCACCTCTATCCGCGATTTTGTCCCGAAATATACTACGTACTTTGGACGACAAAATCTGGTCTTTTGCTCTGCCATTTGGTACTCGAAGGACGAACACTATAGAAGTTGTTGGTATAAGATCTTGCGTTAGTATAATCCGTACAACTCGCGAACGTCGATACCTGTAACCACCCAAACTGGTGAGCCCAACCACGAACTACATCTTCAGTTCACACGCAGATAAACCCGGTGAGTTCGTTCCTTTTTGTGTTTGTTCCTGTACTCTTTTGTAATCAGCATTTTCGTCATGAGTGATCCTAGCCCCAAGGTTATTCGAATTCGCTCAACCGCCAAAACAATCCAGCTAGTACCATATTGGCCAGATAATGCTGAAACGTGGTTTCAGATTGCTGAGTCTGATTTTTGTGAACATGGCATAACTGATCAACGTTCACAGTTCCTTGCAGTTATTCACGCCCTACCGTGGGAATTCAGCAGGTGCGTAACTCTGCAGATGTCGGTAATTAACTCGTACGAGTTGCTCAAAGCATCCCTCCTCAAGAGAAACGTTCTCACGGATCGACAACGTCTGGATGAGTTATTTCGTAACATCGAGTTGGGGGATCAGTCAGCCCTGAGCATGCTGGCAAGAATGAAAGAGATCATTGGCCAAAGTCAGTTCGACGAAGGACTGTCCAGACAACTATTTTTATCCAAACTGCCACAGTCAGTTCAGACTGTACTTGTGACACTTCAGGGTGTTCTCATGGATGAATTAGCTGTCTCTGCAGATAAAATTCTAGAGATAACGAAACGGCCAGTTACCGAAATATGCTCAGTTACCAAACCGACTTCGAGTAAGGATACTGCAATGATAGAGTTATGCAACTCCATCCAGCAGATGCTTAGGTCAAACAAGCCTAGTAATTCCTCCTACCGTCGTTCTAAATCCCCTCAACGGCAAAACGCACGTGGTCGTTCTAAGTCCAACACACGTTCTCTCAAAAATCCTGACTGGTGCTTGTATCACGACACCTATGGCCAGGAAGCGAAATGTTGTCGAAAACCTTGTGATTTCGGCAAAGCCTCAAAGTCTGTGGGAAACTATCCCGCCAGCACGCGTTAGCGGCAACCGTCGCCGGTGGCACTAGCCGCTTACTTTACATCCACGATGTAATGAGCCAGACTAGATATTTAGTTGACACAGGCGCCGAAGTCAGCGTCCTTCCTGCTTCAGCAGCAGATCGACAGAAGGAACCTAACTTCAAATAACAGGCTGCAAATGGAAAACCAGTTGCAACCTTTGGTCGGAAATACGTCTATCTGAACGTAGGTTTACGCAAACCTATTCAGTGGATTATCCTAATCGCTGACGTCACAATGCCCATCATTGACATGGACCTACTAAATCATCATGATTTGCTCGTAGATGTCCGCCGTAAACGATTAATTGACAACACTACTAGTTTGTCTATCAAAGGCATAACTTACGTAGGCCCCAGCTTGTCAATCGTTAAGATGAAAGCAATCCTCGATCCAACTTTTCAACCGATTGTTGACAAATATCCGGAACTCAATTGCCCATCTAACGATCTCCCGTGTATAACCAGCAATGTTATGCACCACATCATAACCTCAGGACAGCCCGTGACATCTGAAGCACGACGACTGGCCCCCGACAGACTGAGAATTGCCAGAAACGAATTTGATCATATGCTCACCCTTGACATCATTCGGCCATCGAATAATCCATGGGCATCCCCATTGCATATGGTACCGAAAAAGGATAGTAACGATTGGCGACCCACTGGTGATTACCGGCGAGTGAACGCCAAAACAACTTCTGATTGCTACCCTTTGCCTCACATACACGACTTGACGGCAACGCTATCTGGAGCATCTATATTCTCCAAAATCGACTTGGTTAAAGCATATAACCAAATCCCGATGGCAACGGAAGATATTCCGAAAACGGCTATCATCTTGCCTTTCGGACTTTTTGAATTCCTACGTATGCCATTCGGCCTCCGGAATGCGGCCCAAACATTCCAACGCTTCATCGACGAAGTATTTCGCGGTCTCGACTTTGATTACGCATACTTAGACGACTGCCTCATTGCCAGTCCAGATAAGGAAACTCACCTTAGACACTTGGACTTGGCATTTGAAAGGTTACGCCAACATGGTGTTACCATCAATATACAGAAGTGTCAAATAGGCGTTGACTCACTCGATTTTCTGGGTCACACTATTGATTGTCAGGGCATTCGCCCACTGGCTACTTCGGTCGATCACTCTAAGAAAACGCGTTCTGGACGTCACGTTAGATTCCCAGAATACCTTCACACCTATTTCACATAACTGAGTGACACATCAATTTTTTTATGTTGCATCATTTAACACGAGTAAACGATATTTTTCCTATAACCGTACATTAAATTAGAAGTATATTTTTTTCCCGATATTTTGAACTTAACATTATTTTACTGTATAGTAGATGCACGTTATTTTTTTGGTTAAAAAACGCTTATTTGGTGCATTTTCCTTGACAAGGTTCTCAGCATTCTTGTTTTCTTTTCCAGGTGCAACGGGCACTGGACAGGAAACAAACGAAGCACGGGATCCAACGAACAACATCGAGGAAGCTATGTACAGACACCCTATTAGCATAGGCAGACAGACCAGCAGGCACTCCATCAAGCCGCTCGGAAGATTTTTTTCACCCGTCAGGGCACCATCCAGATTTTTTTACTTCCGGCTGGTCATGTCTTAGGGTCCTCACAAACCCACCAGGGGGGGGAGTGAGCTGTAGCGGTAAATAATTCCCCAAAATTATTAACCACAGCAATCATCACTAAACATTGGATGCTGACCACCACTGTTTAAGTCGACTTGTTTAGCTGAAGGCTTATGGTCATGCATCCCCGCCATTTGGTGCTCCGTCGTGTCACGTGCGTGCACGATTACTAGCTAGCTAAGCATTCACCTCTATCCGCGATTTTGTCCCGAAATATACTACGTACTTTGGACGACAAAATCTGGTCTTTTGCTCTGCCATTTGGTACTCGAAGGACGAACACTATAGAAGTTGTTGGTATAAGATCTTGCGTTAGTATAATCCGTACAACTCGCGAACGTCGATACCTGTAACCACCTAAACCACTAGTTGGAGCAGGTTTTTGTAATGGTTATAGCCAGTGGACAGTCCAGCCAAGTGCATGGTCTGGTAGCCTCTACAGCTCTGTCAGCTGCCTTTATAATTCTACTTAAGTTGAAATGTGAAAAATGACAGGATTTCCGGAATCGTTTAAAGCAGTCTTCACAGCCACATCTGTTTAAGAAAGGCACCATCAATTCTGGAATTAACTACTAGCTGTTCCACCTAGTGAAGCATCTGGGCAGACCAATATTCGCTAATGTGAAAACATAGAAAGAGTTCTTTCATCTTTTTAGGTCCCTAAGTGTAAGTCTGTTAATTACGACTGCCTTCAAACAACTGTACGGGTTCGGAGAATGATTGCCAAGGACGTCGGAAGCTTCCTCAGCTATGTTTTCAGGAAAATCATAATAATTAAGTTGGACTTAATTTCTTCCGAGTGAATAAACCGTGGGACGAACTGTTAACCAGGAACAAAAAAGCTGGTTTTCTTAGGCATGTCGGTGCCTTTGATTGTGAGTATGAACGCTTTAAAATGATATCTGTCACCGGTGGTCAATTCAAAGCACAAATACTCATTTCCAATCTATAGTCCCCTGAGTTAGCCTATACCGAAATTGGGCTGCTGAACTGCCTACAACCATAGCCGACTGTAACTCTAAAGAACATCGTTTCAGAATACCAGCTACTGGTTAACCTTCAGTTTGGTATCATTTCAGTTCAATCTGGACGGCAGGGTGGTCTCAGACCAATGCATTTCACCAGACTTCTCAAACCGCCACATCAGCTTGTGGCCAAAACACCGCCTATCATTCTAGCTAATCACGCGTTACCAAAAGAAGCCCGAAACGACTCCTCCGTTGTTCTGCTGGCATTGTGGTGCTTTGCAATTTGTCAAACCTTGTCCATATAGAAGCGACCGATGCCAAGTGTTTAATACATTCGGTCAAAAGAACCGATTTTGGCAGCCGTACACGTGACATCCACATTCGCCATCCTCAGGAAGCTGGCGCAGACACCGTTTCCAATCAACAAGTAAATCTGTCATTCCGGTCGCTGCCGCTTATTTACAGACACCTGCTCGCCAAAAATTTGTCAATGTCTGAGTGAAAAACCACTCAGTACAGCTACAGATTGACACAGCATCCGATATCACCATTTTACCCAAAAACCTCGGTTTAGAGATTGGACAACTCCCTATTCATAAGACATTACAAACTGATACCAGTGCATATGGTGGGTGGTTATCGCTAAGAGGGAAGTTCTGTCTCACAATTTCTCTCCATAGCACCACTATGAATGCATTTTGCTACCTCACTGATGTCAATGTAAGTCTTCTGGCTCTCGATTAGTTCGACAGTCTTGAATTATCAGACTAACTTATAAATGTCATTCGTAACCAAATCCAAAACTCGTATACGGTTTCTGATATCAGTCAACGTTTCCCAAATGTCTTCAAGCCCGGTCTTGGTTATGCCACAGCTTCTCACTCACTGATGGAGGGGGAGGCCACGGCTGCGCAAGTTAATTTGATACCAAAACTATCTGCAGCTGAGTTGTTAGAACCCCCAAAATCCCTCTGCGTAGGGACAATTGTGTTCTTTGGAGTACAAACAAAGTAAATGGTCAGAAGGATTGGCCAGTGGCAGACGCGGTAATATCATGTATGACATCACAGTAAGAACAGACGTGTAGACGTGACACAAGAGCCAACTGCGGCGGAAAATGCCTCTCAACAAAATGATAACTACCAGAGGTTTCCTAGTAGGTATAATACTGGATACATTTGGAATACAATGCAAAAAGCTATGGTACCTACAGACAACAACGAACCACTCTCCCAAACCTGGTCAGCCAGACACAAGGAACAAATTGTTTGGTCCTAGGTTGACTAAAAGTAAAAATTCTCTTCTAAGGAGGAAGGTGATATGTGGATCGACAACTTGTCTAGAAAATTATGTGCATATATTTAAAATTGTTTCTTTGCGTAAACATACTTTTCCGACTCACCTAGTGTTCTCGACCAAGTAGTGAGCTGGAAAATTAAGTGGCCCTTGTATAATGTTGGTGGCCAACAAGCGATACTCGTGATGAACGCGTCTACTACCGGCTCTTGCGTTCCTAGCAATTCAACCAAACGTTGAGAAATATGAAACCGTCAATCCTAACTTCTGCGAATTCGCAATTTTTAATGCCGTCGCCAGCCGATTCCGTTGGTGACTGTTTGTGCTCACACACCGAATCTGGCAGACCCCACTAGCCAGTGGTATGATCTACGAAAAAACACAAAGTAGGTCTGCTGCCTAGCTCATTTCTGACCTCACCTTTACTCCCATCATCCGATTGCAAATTGACTTTCAGTACTACTGTAACGACAGAAAACAAGGGCCAGGCAACAGATCGTTTATTGGGAAAATCAACAGATATTTATAGATTTTTATGTACATTATTATTAGCGTTATTATTAGCAGAGAAGCAACGTCTTCTGATTGGTTGTTTTCTTGCTGAAGGTTATCCTGTCATCTCTTTGTGGTCGTTTCTGCTAATCGTATCCACCCACGCTAAGTCTGCTGTGATTGGTTATTGAGTTCGTCTTTGTTCTCATTTTTTTCTCATGACCAAGATTTTGGACGTAAACATTGACGTAAATCGCTGTCTACCATTCTTGGCTAGCAGACAGCTCTCAACACACTACTACAGTGTTATACAGTAATATTAACAGTTAATACTCCTGTATAACACTGTGTGATTTATCAAAATAAAATCTTATCTAAAATGGAGTTATACTCTACCACAGTGTCCAAGTTCTATACTTATATAGGGAGACAATTCTCACGATGTATTTTGGATGTCCAATTTACATTCAATAATGCTAGAAGCTAAAATGCATTCATGGGCTATTGGATTCCATCCTAAAGACCAAATGGTCACCATGCTACTTAATGTATAATCTATAGGCCCGGAGGTTCATCAATTCCCGTACTGTTAAGCATTCCGGAAATGGAACAAAACACACTTGTTCAGTAAATACACCCTAGTTTTAAATAGAATTGTCTAACTGGAGAGATATCAGTCAGTTAGTGATGAATAAATAAACCAGTTAGAAATGTATTAACTCCATTCTCAGCAATATATATTTTATTTTTTCTAAATATATATACAAATATACAAAACAAAAGTTTATAACAATTCTTAACATGATGATGTATGTGGTATACACAACAGTCAGAACAGGAGAGAGAAAGAGAGGGATAGAATGGAAGCGAATGAACGCTGGCAAGTGAAAGTGACACAAAAGACAAAATTAATATTATAAAACCAAAGAAAACAATTGAACTTTGAACAATAATAATAATAACAAACTATATTATCATCATCAGAGAAACAAGAAAAAAACAAACAACTTATTTTCATCTAAATAATCTCATGAAAGAAAACATAACGAAAACAAAACCAAAACAAATAAACGAACAAACAAATGTGTCGTGTGTCGTCTATCTCTGTGTGTATATATATTATGATGTGAAGAGAAGACGAAGAAGAAGGAATTTAGTCATTTTCAATCAATTCTAAGTCAAGATCAATGAAAGAAGATGAAATCTGTTTACTACTGTTATTATTATTATTATTATCATTCCCACTAATATTATTATTATTATCATTATTATTACTACTATTAT
Organism: Trichobilharzia szidati; assembly: GCA_944472155.2. Taxonomy (NCBI): domain Eukaryota; kingdom Metazoa; phylum Platyhelminthes; class Trematoda; order Strigeidida; family Schistosomatidae; genus Trichobilharzia; species Trichobilharzia szidati. Next base: position 72,430,126 of record OX235272.1, read on the forward strand.
TTGATTCATTAATTGGGATATCAGAAAAAATACGTTGTCTATTGGGCATTTGAGGTGAAAGAATAGTCTCCATATCATCAGATTCCCCATCTGAGTTTGAACCATCAATCGGTGAAGGTGTAAAAAGGATAACTTGTCGACCAGTAGCATCATCCGTATCATGTTGTGGATTGTGTACAGGAATTCCTGTTGACAGTAGTTGTGGTGAAGGTGGACAAATCGGTGTAAATGTAATATCATGAATTGATGGAGGAGAGGTCAATGGAATTTCAGGATGATGCCAACTGACCTCGGATACATGATTACTACCACAAACACTGCCAATACCACCTTCATCAATCATAGTTTCAGGTGTTTCATGTTCTTTTTCATCTTCAATCATTTCAGAAAGTTTACCCAACTCACTACATGCGTAACGATGAGAATGTTGATGTTGGTGATGATGATTATGAGTGAAGCTGTCGTCAATGAATACACCGGATGAATATTCGCATTCTTGTCCATAATTAACAATATTACACGGCTGAAAGTATACACACAAAAAGGGTACAACATTAATTGAATTATTATCACTATTATTAAAAGAAAAGATAACTCTCAAAAGGTTAAAGACGAAATATATAACATAGAAGGAAATATGGGAGTTAAATTCCAAACAAATCAATATCAAATAATAACTGATTTCAAGATTCATCACTGAAACAGACTTCTGTTAGAGAAGCACTGAAAACTAACAGGGATTACTGCATAGCCGTTTCGTCCCTGCTTGGGACTCCTCAGAAGCACACACTTACTACCCCATCACAAGGGATCGAAGGCAGGACTTTCAGGTTACCAGGTGAGCTTACTGACCATTCATAATCACTGGGATGAAATCCAATGGCGCCATCAGTCCTAACATATGCAAATTTGCGAAAATAGCACAAAAACCGGCAGTCAATGTCGTCATCAGAGAGTGTACTTGTCCTGTCTAGTACTCCCTGCTAGCTTTCAGTAGATCTGTAACTGAAGTCAGCTTCAGTGATCAGTCTTTAAATCAACCAAATCCTTGCAAAACAGACATTTGAAAAACCACCTAACATAGTTAGAAGCATTCGGCATATATTACAGCAAACACGTGTTAAGTGTTCCTAGATTTCTTTTGGAGAGGTTCAGGGTGAAGTGTGGTGGCCATCGTTTCTTGCAACATATCATACTACTACTGTAGTGTGTACTGCTGACAGGATTTATCAGTAGTAAATAAAGAGACGTTCATCGGCACACAAAAAGATCAAATAGGCGTAGAGAAAGATTTGATGTCAAAGAGAGCGAATGAACCAGTGTTGCAGCGAAACACGGCAGACGTGAAAAGAAGACAAAGAAACATAATACGAAGGTTAGAAGTAGCACAACACTGAAGATCCATGCGAATAACGATTTTCATTTAAGCTGTACATAATTCCTCTACATACTGAGGCATCAAATTACACATAAACATTCCGTTACCAAGTCTCTTGTCTGTCTGTTTTCGACATAGAACTTTGCACCGATGTGCAGCAGTTCAAGTCGCCACACTCCATGTAACACACAAAGGAAGAGAAGAAAGTAGAAGAAATGCAAAATAGAGACAGTAAACAGAAGTGTGAGACAAAGGAATAGTAATATCGAAGAACAATATAGTTACATTTGAAATCATAAGTCATTGAGAACGATTTTGAGCCATATGACTAATTGTTTCCGGCCACTGGTTTTTACCATCCCGAAGACCTCAACCAGGAAGTCTACAACTTCCTACGTGGCTTAAACTAACTGTTATGGATTTCATTGACTGGTGCCATGTTTTGGTCTGACCGCCGCTAGCTCTTTTGCATCCTGACCCTATGTTAGCTATCATTGCCCGTTAGTCAAGGAAGGCGATCGATGGCTAGGCATGAGTAACACGTGTCCTAAACATCTCAGTCGATGTAACTTCATAACCTCATCAACTGATTTCGCCTCCTTACCTAGCACTCGACACCTAACCTCAATATTGCTCACCCTATTATACCATTTCACACGGGAGATAGAACGCAGGCACCTATGATCAAAGACAACTAGCCGACCTTATCGTGTCTTCCACTTTCAATGGCCAGGTCTCATAGCCATACAGGAGGACGGGACGGACTGCTGAGCAGTACACACGCCCTTTAGTCAATAGTCTGATATCACGTCTACGCCAGAGACGGCGTAAACTGACATATGCGAAACTAGCCCTCTGTAACCGCGCTGAGATTTCGTCAGTGATCAACTCGCTGGCATTGGCTAACGCAACTTCCCAAATAAGTGAAGCGGTCAACGTGCTCTACCACTTCACTTCCTATTTCTAATCCAGGGGGCGGTGTAGTCCAATCCTACAACATCATTTTACATTTTACAGGGGCGAATCGCATGCCAAACATTCGTAGATTGCAGCTCAAGGTATTCAGAAGACTCTGCTAGATTTTGTTAGCGTCTTCACCTAGGAGGAAGGACTATATCATCTGCATATTCTAAGTCAACGAGATTATTCCCTGGTAGCAAGTCAATCCCTGAGTCTCTGAAGTGAGTTAGGCTTAAATCCATTAGTACATCTATGATGAAATTGAAAAGAAATGGGGATAATGGGCATCCCTGACGGACGCCACTAGTCGTCACCGCTTCAGATGACAACTCGCCGTAAGCCCTCACCTAGCTGACTCCATGAGTTCGAGTAGAGTGCCTTGATCAATGCGATATATTTTCTCGGCATTCCTTTCACAGCCAAGCATCGCCAGAGAACCTCTCGGTCGACAGAATCGAATGCCGCCTTTAGGTCAAGAAATACAACGGTTGTTGGGCTCCGGTAGGAATGCCTATATTCTAGAATCTGTCGAAGGGTGAAGATATGATCAATACACCCTCTTCCTGGTCTAAAGCCTGCCTGTATCTCTCGTGTTTGTGCCTCCCGAGCACCACTTAGTCTACGCAATATTACTGAGCCTAGGACTTTAGATTCTATATTAGTCAAGCTAGTCCCTCTATGATTATCAAAGGAAGACTTGTCTCCCTTCTTGTATATGGGGATAATCAGAGTCTCTTGCCTTCTACTGTTACCCTACTACTCATTTAAGTAGGCATTACTATTAGAATAAGAACTTTAAAAAGTGTATGATAAACTTAGCAATAAAAAACTTACATTACACTTGATCGTATCTTCATGTGATCCAGTATGACATGAATTGATTAACTCCATAGGACAATAGTCACTTATCGTTTCTGTATTATTATTATTGCTATTACTATCATTATAATCAACATTTATAGGATGCATTGTATTCGAATGTGTACAACGTTTAATTAGCGTTGAAGTATTCTGCTCATCATCCCCATTACCATCACCATAACCATCAGTGTTATTGGTGAAATCAGCTTCAATAAGTGTTGGATCATCTTGATGAACACATGTTTCAGGCATACATAAATGTCTCGATGAATATGAAGAAGATGTAGACGAGAAAATTGACGTGGGTGGATAGTGTTCCGAAAAAGAAAACACTGAATGTTGTAATTCATGACAAGAACAACAAACTGTCGTAGATAGTCTACAATTACTACTGGTATTATTATTATTATTGTCATTTAAGGTTGTATTCAATAGTGCTGAAGATATATTACGTAAGTGATCATCATTATTGCTGGGCACTTGATCTGTACTTCTCTTCCAATAGTAACATCCACATGGGAATATATCATCGTGTATTTGTTCTTTCTCTTCTTCATGTGAATTATTATAATTAGTATCATGTACTTCATCAAAGCATTCAGTACATTCACCGCTTGGTCCACGTCTACGTTTCAACCCGGTTGTTGTCATGACGCTGGAAGGCGTTGACTGGTTGTTGTTGTTATTATTATCATTATTACTACTGATAATGTTAGTAGTAGTCGGAGTAAGACTTGTACAAGCTAAAGGTGTACATAATGATCGATAATTATTCTGTCTACTAATATGACTGTCATTATTATTATTATGATTATGATTATTGGAACAGTGAATTAAATGTTTACAATTCATATTATCATAGATTGTATTATCATTTGGTTGAGAACAACATCGTAGGGTACATTTCATCGATTGCAAGGAACAACTACTACTATTACTATCATTGCTACTGTTACTACTATTACTTCCACTACTACTGATATTTCTCATTGTCTGATGTAATCCTTCATTATTATTTTTAGTGTTATTATCATTATTCATATTGAATTCATTCTCTTCTAATTTGAAGCATGGTTCCAAATCAGTTAATTGATTCGATGATTGAGTATAAAGATTTGATGAGAATTTCTTATCATCAATTGACATTTTCCCGTGATGCTTTCTACCACTATGATGGTGGTGGTGGTGGTTATGATGGTGACGATGATGATGGTCATGATGAGGATGATGATGATGGAGATGAGGTCGTTGATGTTGATGGCATTGGCAATGACAATAATTTGTATTTGGCATCGAATCTGATGGTACACCAAACTATATTAAGAGATAGATGGAAATAAATTATTTGATCAAATCATAATCAATTTTATGTATACAATACGGATTATAATGAAAAACCTAAAAGAAAAACTATCTAAGTTTATGTGATAGAAATCAAACAAGTGATTATGATTACTGGTAGGACAGACAAACTTCTTAGTTAACCGTAAAGTCATGATTTATCCATGGCGCTGATGTGATGGCCTGATTAGACAGTTTCTGATTCGTCTATTTATGGCTTAATTTTCTAAGGGATTATGATGTTACACAATCAATCCGATTTATTCATTATTTATCTACGGTTTAAATTCCTGAGGCTTTTTAAACACGACATAGTATGTACGTTGTCGAATAAACTTTGTCATGGTTGATTGACTTTTGCGTCTACCTCAGTGTGAGCGATAATTCCAAGTGATCAGTTGGTTGCAACATCGTGTTCTGGAGGCGCATTCTAGTCAAGTTGTAACGACAGAAGACAAGCGCCAGACAACAGATCGTTTATTGAGAAAATCAACAGATATTTATAGATTTTTATGTACATTATTATTAGCGTTATTGTTAGCAGAGAAGCAGCGTCTTCTGATTGGTTGTTTTCTTGCTGAAGGTTATTCTGTGCTGCTTGTGACCGTTTCTTAGAAAGTCAGACCGTATATTTGCGAATCGTATTTGCACACGTTAAGTCTGCTGTGATTGGTTGGTGAGTTCCTCAAGGTTAAGCTTTGTTATTGTTTTTTCTCATGACCCCGATTCGGGATGTAAACATTGACGTAAATTGTTGTCTACAATTTTGGCTTGCAGACAGCTCTCACCACAAAGTCAAACAAACTCACAACTTAGCATCCCTCCATCATAACAATTAACTAACTGCTTAACTTACAAGAAACACCTACTACTGTTCATTAGATCTTAGTTCCTCATACAAAGGACTATCTTGATTAGTTTGAACAGAAAGAGAGAACGAGTAGATCTGCAGGAGAATTCAAGACTTTTCAGCAGCTGCTAACACATACTTCTAGATTATTTTAACTCAGAGGGCACAATTGAGCAACAAAAAATATGGTTAAATAAACGAACATAATTGGTTGTTTGACCTCAAAAAATTAAACCATAAACAAATGAATCAGAAACTGTTCAATCAACTTGTCATGGGTATGCATTCCATGAATCACGACTTCATGGTTAACATAGAAGTTTGTCCGTCTTAACGCTCTCCTATTTTGACGTAGTTGTGTTCGCTGAGCTGGATGGTTTCTTTGTGAAGCTTTCATAGCCCCACTAGGCGATATCTTCAGCTCATACTTCAATTTGAATTGAGCTTGAGCTCAGAGAACACAACTACATTAAAATCACCCCGCCTGAGCTACAAATCTCCCCTATTTTTCAATAAGTCTCCTAATGGGGACTGATGGAAGACACTTTGTAGGTGCATGTACTCTCTGTCTATGAAATAACGTATTTTCTCTCTGATTAATAGAACACTAACAAGATGTTTCATGGGTGGAACCATTGTGGTGTACAGTAAATATTCCAAATACATGATCACAAAAGTAGGTATACCATTCTTACTAACCGGTAATATACGCCATTACAATTATTTTAATGCATCAAATACAAATTATACATAGTACATAATACATCTAGCAAAAGTTTTTCCGTACAAACAATCGACTGATTCAACTTCTTGAAAAAACTGTTCTTGGCTTAAAGTTGAATTGATCATTATAAAAATACTACTTAAATACATTTCAGTAGTTTAAAAACTAACGTAAATAAATTTCATCCTGAATACAGCAAAAAGAATACATTGATCGGGATAAACCGATGTCGTTATATTTCGTTGGCTCTTCTCAGTTGCATACAGCCATGAACAATTTAATATCAAGATAGAAAATATTCAAATACTGTAATTATTGATCGCAAAGATGGTGGGTATCATTGTCACGTGATTAAGAATCATAATGGAAAGGAATAAAAGCCGTTGTTAAGCTTGTCAGTATGTATAGAAATAATTCGCAAATATCATTGAATAAAGAACGAATGTTAGGAATTGAATAAAGGCATAAAATCAATGCACCTAGGTAACGGTCAAATAATTTACTTCAGCAGAAGTCAAGAAAGGGTCTGGTAAAGAATATAGATAAAGGCAAAATTAGATTAGAAAATCACAGTGTAAAAACCAAATATGATTAAAATGGAGAAGTTAACAAAATAATAAGATTGAGTAAAGCATATTTATTAATGTAAGGCAAGACTGTCAACGGTGTCCTTCCGGATGCATAAATTCGGTTGCAATAATCACTTAGGGGTAACCGCCTAAATGATACGTAACCGCAACTTGAAGCTGTATCGAAGTTTAATTATCTTATAGGATTTTGATGCATTGATTTCATGACCACTGCATAACAGATGGTCATCAGTAGTTCTAGTGACGACTTTTACACCTTTCAGGTGTGATTTTCTTGGAATATTCTAAGATATGCAGCCCGATGTATATGCTTAACACGTACATGCTCACTGGCATATGCAGTTGTAGGCCAACAAAGTTACGATTCACAGAATACATTCTTGTTCTGTAGTCTATTGTATCTTCCCGTAAATTCATGCTCTTGTTCTTCCTTATACCTTTACTAGACATCATATCTTCTTTTCTCCTCCAGGATCTTCACTAACTGATTGTAAATCAGCAATTGACAGAAGATAGTATTCATCGGCCTTCCAGTCATACCTCCCCCCTTTAATAGCTGAATGGTCAACTGGTACGCCTCGTAACCCTGAGGTCTTGGGTTCGACTCTCGGTGGAATCATGGGTGTAGACTTTTGAAGAGTCCTGAAACGGTACCAAACAGCTGTTCAGTGCTCCCTGACTTCCACAATTTTCCTAACTGATGATGTTAATCCACGATTTAACGTGAAATTCTTATTTTCCTTTTCAACTTGACGCGCTATATACTACTGATATGTGTATTCCTGGTCAAACACACATGTTCGACTACGAGACAGTACAATTTTTATATCGGTAGGTGGCAATGAGAAATCTTTAAGAAAAGAAATTAAGTATACCAAGAAATCACAGACAATATTGCAATCAAAAATACAAAAAGGAACAAAACTAAGTCCTCACTTACCCTTGAACAATCTGGTAAACTAGACGCCTCAGATAATCCAGAAAATGATGCTTCATGAAATCCTGACGAAGGAGTTCGAGCAGTCATTTGTACTGATGAGGAGATAGACCCACCAGTAGCAGGGGATAACGAAAAACTCGATGAATTGACATCGATTGGAAAACTACCAAATGATGCACGAGTTGGAGTGAACGCTGATGATGGACTACAAAGATTTTAGAAAAAAAATATTGTGAAAGGTTTCGATAATTACTTTAAATACAATTAATATACGAAAAAAAATTAGTTATAAAAGTTCGTCTAGGTGTGATACTCAAGTATCTATCAAGAGACTGTATAGCAGTTCGCTTTGCTATCTTTCATGACTGTGAAATATAGCTATTGAAAACGGAAGACATGAAGACTAGCTGCCTTTGACCAAAGATGTTTGCATTCCATCTGTTACATTAAGTGGCATAATTTAATGAGGAATATTGAGTTTACACGTAGTGTTAGGTAAGGAGGGTAAGTGAATCGACGAGGGTGTGGAGTTACATCGATTGATATCGCTACGACACGTGTCGGGCGTGGTGAGCCACCGGCTTCCTCGTCGAGCAATGTTGGCTGATATAGGATAAGGTTGGAAAAGACTAAGAAGTGATTAAATTAAAAGGTGGCAAGTCTTCGATTGTCAGTTTGAGGTGAATACTACACTGCCTGGTTGAGGAATTCGAGATGCGAAGAACCAGTGTCTGGAGACTATGAGTGATATGGCTCAAAATCGTTCTCAATGGAGCAGATGCACTCACACTTTGTAGTCTACCAGATCTATAAAGTCTTCAACGAAAAAAACTGAAAGATGATCATACTGCTGCTCAATTCTGACAGGTATTACTGTCTATTATGAAACTTTAAATCCCCTAGGAGTTCTTATCAATGCATCACATGATGCCGATCGGTATCATTACATAATCGAGTTCAAAAAGCAGATCGACAAAGCAGTTTTCAAACATGAAAGCCACCTGATCTGGTACATGGAAACTAAAAGCTGTCATTTATTGTAATACCCTCACAATAAGAGTTGTTGAGAGAAAACAGTTGCAAACTGTGATGTAACAGTTGTCCAGTGACTTCCTTTAGCTGATAAAGGTTTATTCTAACGCAAACTGCCTAAATGAAATAAGAGTATACCACACACATACACGTAGACGTACTTTATATTATGTATCACAGATAAAGAAAGGTATAATTCAACTACTTTGAATTTTTAAGTGTCAGTTGGTAGGATGTCACTGGTGGGTTCCATCAGGTTGGGCATGAGGACAAATGCTGTCAGATAATATCTGCTGGCAGTAAGCTTCATGCCTCGACAATGGGATAAGATTACAGAATTCAAGGGTCATTGAAACCCAATCCAAGTGGTTGGTTGAATGGTCGACAAACTTGTCTCCAAACTTGGAAATCCCGGGTTCTATCCTAAGTGGTGGAGCTATATATGTATAACTGCTACTAAAGAATCCTAGACGAGGGCGAAACAACTCTCAATTACTCTCAGCTGGTTTTCAGTGGATGTTCTCCAATTGTGTTATCAATCCACGATCAATAATGCTTTAAGTTCTCATCTTTTGAATAAACTACAAGCGACTTAACAAAAAATTCAGTTCAGTAGATTATTCAAGTGTTGGTTTGAAGGGATTTGATTTGATTGGTCACAGGATTTCGTCATGAGGTAACATCGGTTAGAGAACCATAGGAAAATTAACAGGGAATTTTGGAAACCTGTTTCGTCCTAGTTTGAGACTCTTCATTGTACACACCCACCGCCAGCGTTCGAACCCAGGGCCTTCCGGTTACTAGGCCAGCTCAACACTTGAATATCAATCTGGTCACTAGTGGCCGGCCCTATTCAGGTAGGTAGTGACCTGGGTTCTAGTGATAAGTCGTCACCAGTGGGGAACAGCAGGTCAGGTGTGAGGACTAATACTCGCTACGTATGACACTGTCTAGTGGCCACGCCATATTGTGAATTGACAGAAGTTGGAATTCATGGGCTGGCCATTGTATCGAGCCCCAGTGGCTTAACGATCTACGAGCTCACTCGCCTAGTAACCAGAAGGTCCTGGGTTCGAACCCTGGCAGTGGGCGCGTACTGATGAAGAGTACCACACCAGGCTGATGAAACTTCTGTCCAGTACTGCCAGGTTTTCCAATGATTCTTTAACCGATGTCAGCTCATGATTTTGATTTTTGATTATAGCTTGATTCCACACCGTATTTTTGGTACAGGTATGGAATTTTCAGCATGTGATATCGGTGGCCCAAATTTTACAGGCCGACCATAGATATCGGGTGTGCGTCGGCAGGGGATCGAACCCCGGACCATGTGCATGGTCAGTGAGAGTCCTAACCGCTGTAATCAGCAGTTTATTACAGTTGTTTTTTGTACATAAGATGAGGTAGTTACTTTGAAGAACAACAATACACATGTGAGGGTAACATAATGACGCTAAAGACTGACATAAATGAAGAAATTTCACACTTTCACATAATATAAACGCAAAAAGAAGATTGACTCTGAAAAAAACACAGCATGCCATCTCCTATGCCACCAGCATCATATAAATGATATCCAATAATCCAAATATCCAACCAACCAATAACAAAATAAACACAACAGATAATTCCCTTCAAAACTATGCCCATGCGCACGTGCCAATTCCCTCAGACACACACACACACACTCACAGAGGCGAAGAAATACAGACACACGCATTCCTCTTCGTCCAAAATGAACGAATTTAAACATCATCCTTACAATATTTAATTTTTGATTGATAGTAAGTCATTCTCCCCATTATTTGACGAGTGAAGACTGACAGGATTGGGAGAAAATACCATATAATAGTAATAGTAGTACTCTTATAACTTATAATATATTTATGCTCTCACATCTTCCCAACCAAAAAATTACTAAACAAAGGCAAAACACAACTTTGGCAAAGAGAACAAGACAAAAAAAGGAAATACCAAACACTGTTGCATACACAAACACATACGTACAGACACAGAGATGTATACATACACTCAAGTGTAGGAATATCTCCCACCCCCTCCCAAAAAAAACTGTATGTTTGTACTTCAATCCATAGAATTTTTGGCCTATAATATATATTATATTGATAACATGTAGGCATATATCATCATTATCTATAATCATTAGCATTGGTAACTATGCTAAATGAAACAAAAACTTAAATAATATTCATCACCATAGGAGGTTATAGCAAATAATGATAATAAAATACTCTAACACTATGCAGTATACACAACTAACTAACTAATGTCATGGGACACACATGGATATATTGGCTACTATTAGTGTTATGTTAATTTATCATGACGCATTCCATCAACGCACATAGAACAAACACCCAACGCGTGCGTACATCACTCATTTATTCACATTCATGACACAGAAATACCTTTCATCAAACAACTCTCAACTATGCAATAATGACGACAATAATAATAATAATAACTATAATAATAGTAAAATTTTTGTAGTAAAGTTTTTTCCATCTTGTATTTTCTCTTCACTTTTTTTTCCTACTTATTTTGCTTCAATCTTTACTACATTTTCTTTAAACCAAAACACACAAACATACACGCGTTTACATACAGGCATACATGCCTGCCTGCCTACCTACCTACGCACCCTCTACTGCACACGTTTGGCAGTCAGCCAACTTTATTTATTTTTTGTTATATTTTTTGTTTAGTAATAACAGTTCTAAGCCAAAGCTTATCATTATTACTACTATTACTATTACTATTATTATTATTAATCTATTTGCATGTCTGATAGCCAGGTCAAAACTAGTCGGGAAAATTTAGCCAATCGCGAGGGGATTAGGCATAAAAATCAATATATTACGCCAATACATTAAATAGGCTGGAAAGTAGAAAAAAAAGTTGGATATACTTTTAACCAATCAGAATCAAGTATAAATTATTATTATTATCCATTATTATACTTTTATTATTTCGTTATATATATTTTCCATTTTTGAATGTTGGCAGAGTATTATTATCACAATTGCGTTGTAAGAAAGATTGATTGGTGAATATATGTGTGTGTGTGCGTGTGTCTGTGTGGATGATTTAATTTCCGACAGACAAAAGAAATTTAATTGTAAAACGAACAACGTTGCAATCAGTGGGTTAGTTTTTTTTATATAAGACAAAACCTAAGGGATATTGGAAAGTTGTAATAAAGTTACACTTCTATATGAAGACTAACTTGCTTGTACTCAGAAGCTAGTTTAGATTTAAAAGTAGATGATTGTTTCAATGAAGAACCGTGATAGACACTGATACAACTGATTGGCCTGTATCTAAACACAATTGTTGTCAATCTGAGTATCATTCGATGAAGCTAGTAACATCTTATTACTCGGTGTATCTCATTTTACACGAGTGATCGCTAATCCACTGAAGGCATCATTATTACCAAGGTCTGAATATTATATTCCTTTCTCTCCTTAATTGACTGAGTTTTTAACACATAGAACTATGCAGAGAAGTGCGGTAATTCAAGTTACTACACTTCATACAGCACATAAAAAAGCAGAGAAAAGAGAGATTCAAAGAAACTACAATGAGCAGAAATGTTTACAGGAGAAAGATTGGCAACAAGGAGAAACATTAGGACTTTTAACAGACTTTGGAGATTATACAGAGTATAGGTAAATCTGCGTTACTAAGATCAATTTTGAGCCATATCACCAACAACGTCTACAGAACTCCACAGACAAGCAGCTTACAACTCCTTCCCTACGTACGTGGCTGGCTTATACCAACAGTTTTAGATTTCACTGATCAATGCCATGTTTTGGTTTGACCACCCCTAACTCTTCTCTAACATAATGAATCCCATATCAGCTAACATTATCGCCGAGACAGAGGATGGCTTGGTGTGTGTAACACACATGTCCTAGTCATATCATTTGGTCAAGAGTATAAAACGAACTGATGAAGTCATGAAGCTGTTAAGTGTACTGAGTGAACATGTCAAGTCCCCCTCCCCAACCATGGATTTGGTTACTGATGTGTACTTCCTTATGTATCAAGAACTAAACCACTGCTGGTCTAGACGTCATGAAGTATTGATATTTCAACGAATGAACACACTATGGAAACATCTGGATTATCCTTAAATAGATTACTATAGAGTACCATCATCTTCAAGACCCATATTGATCATTAATCTATATTATTCAGATAATCCATCTCCTAGTTGTCTCGTTAGATCACGAACTGACATCAATAGTTGGAGAACCACTGACAACCAAGTCGTATAGAATAGGTGTTGCGTCCCAGTTTATGGCTCTTCAGCAATACGCATCCATGATCTCACAACTAGGGACTAAACACAGAAGCTTCACATTATGAGGTGAGTTTATTGACTATTCACTCACACTAGGGCGGAAGCAGATGGTTCATTAATTGTAGTTTCTATCGATTTGAGATATAAAATGCCTCACAGGTAGCCGCCAATATCATCAACGAATATTCATCCTCACGCATTCGACTTGCTGGGCGATGCTAGTTAACTCTTCTCAGTAGAACTCAAAGTACTCCATCCTGTAGAAAGTCGCTACTGACGAGCATTAGGTTAACTTCCAAGTTGTGACCATTAGAGAGTCTAACAAGTTGACTGTAAGTACGAATACTCGCCGATAATGACAATGGTACTACATCGCGAAGTGATAAAAAGTTAAAATTTGTCGTCCACTGCATCGCTATGTCCCAGTGACTGATGGTCAGCGGGATCATCTTGTAGCCTGAACGTCCTGGATTCGAAACCTGTTGGATGCGATTATTGGTACGCGCACTATTCAAGTCTCAAACTAGGACGAAACAAACAAATGTCATCTACTCGCTGATTTTCAATGGTTGTCCAATTTACTGATGTCACTTCGTAATCTAACTGGTGAAATCAATCAAATCCCTTGCAACCTTCGCTTGAAAATCACTTTTTTCCATCGCTACTTTCTTAGAACTTTAACCTATTAGGATGGTTGAAAAAGGGCTGGCTGTATTAAACGACATGTTGCTAAGTCACTCAAAGGACAGAGGAACTAGTATTTGGGCGCATTTGTTCTAGCGTATTCAATCGGCATAGCAACATGTTAGTTCATTCCAGTCTATTGACACTACTTAAAACGGTAGTTATCATAATAGCCAACATGACCACAGCCACCTCTCTTTCTGTCTCCTGAGCATGCATATATATATATATATATATATATATATAATACAAGAGCATTTGCACGCTATATACACTGTCTACTCTGCAAAGGTGAAAAAGCCTGGATATTTTTGAGGTCCTAAAATATATACACACGAATTCTCACTACAAATCCAATTGTATCTAGGCCCTTGATTCGAAAATATTTTACAAATTTGGCACTGCCACTTAGATACACATATACATAGACGTGTACACATTCAAATACACACACACACAAAATAGATACATATTCAATTTAGTTATAGCATAAATTGTTTCAGAGATTCATTTAGCGAATCACCCACTCACCCATCCACACACACGCACATACACACAAACGAACACACAGACTGAGTTATACCAAACTCTCATTGATTATTGTCACCTTATCAAATATACACATTTCGTTAAAGCATGAAACAATTTAATTTGGCATATATACCTAGGAATTTATATCACACATAAAAACCGAGTTTTTGCTATATTTGAATGAATATGTATGCTCTGTATGTAGTGTAGAGTGAGAGACTACTAATACTACTACTACTACTACTATTTTAGTGTGAGTAATATATTCTTACGAAGTATTTTAAAATTTGATTTTTTTTTTAATTATTAATTTTAACAGAAGAAAGAGTAATTGATCAAAGATAATTGTGTAATTATTATCACATGCATTTGGTTTTAAGATTCTCAAAACAACTTCCTTATAAGCAAGCAGTTGAAATCTAGGCCCCAGGTGGTGTCGCATACACACCAACATGTACATGCGCGTAATATTACATGACTACCAATTACACACACTGGTGGAACTAGTAACAACTAACAGGTTTCATCAAGAGCTGATATCAGTTAAAGAACCATTGAGATACCGAGGAGTACTGGGCAGCTGTTTCATCCTACTTCTCTGGAACTCTTCATCAGTACACTCCCATCGAGGTTCGAATCAAGGACTTTCCAGTTAGTTACAAGGCAAGGCCCTTAACCCATTCAGCCACTGGGACCTGATACAATGGACCATGGATTTCAACTCATGTCGATTTGCGATATAAATATAGAGCAACTGGTGGTTTCGCATTGTTGCAGAGTCCCAAAGTAGGACGAAGCAGTACTCCCTGGTTTTCTAATGGTTCTCCAACTGATGCCAGCTTGTGATCTAACCGATAACTAATCGAATTCCTGAAAACCAATACTTAAGAAATATTATGAGAAAATAAGTTAGCTCAACAAATTAGCCACTGATGGATATACATAAAATAAATGAAAAAGAAACTTGGATACACAATCTACTGTAGATAGGCAAATCGATTATAGAAACGTAAAAGTTGTGAGTAAAACGTAGAAGAAAATTTAGGGAGCAGCCTCAAAGTTACCTTTATCAGTTAACTTTCTTTAATAGCACTACTTCTTCAGATTAAAGGGGACTTTTACTGCCAATAGAGATTTCTGAGAGAGGAATAGTGACTATACAGTGTGCTGAGGTTTTTTAATTCTTACCTTTCGAGCAGAACATAGATAGACGTTCATTCAAGCTTTTTAAAGTTTCAGCAGCCATGGTCGCTAGCTAGCCCCACCTGACGCTCAAAATCACCTTTTTCCCAGCTTAATATAACAGGGCGTTTAGGAGTGTATCGTCTGAGAATTAAATCCCAAGGGACCATTTGCGTATTTGCCGAACACATACTACTTATTGAACCACTAAGGCACTACACAAGACAGTAGTATATCACTATAATTTATAATCCTCCTCTTTACTACTCAATAAATACATCTCTTCCAACAGCACACAAAGATCAGTAGAAGTAGTCTTGGTCAAGAAATTACATTGGATCATGTTAAAAGAGTTCATCAGCAACCTTTATATGTATGATGATAAATCGGCCAAACAAGCAATCCAAAACCAAGGTACCAGGCAAATCTTTGACTAGCATAATCAATCAATAAGCTTTTTTAAAAACACGATAATAAAACATTAATGAGAACAAGTAACTTTTGTAGGTCTTTCTTCTTTACTAGTAAGAACAATGTTAAGTATAGAATAGCTAATTAGACATCTTTGTTTGTTCGTTTTTTTTGTTTCGTTTTTGACTGGATAGTTTTTCTCTCCTTTTTCTTTTTCAAAAATCACAGCAGCACTGTGACTACTGACTGAACTAATATTCTAGGTGGGTTTTTTTCATAGTCTCCACTTGTCTGGTTGCTAAGGCGACCACCCTCTGTGTATAGAGTTATCCATTCAAAGAAGTATGGTAAAAAGGAGTTGAGAATAAATAAATACACAGATAACTAATAATGAAAACATTTAAATGATACATATTTATAATGATTGTGTTATGATGGAGTGTTACTGGAGGTGTAGGATTGTCTAACCTGACTAGAATGGGCCTCCAGACACGGCGCTATAACCAACTGATCACTCGAATACATATCTCGCCCCCCCCCAACTGAGATAGATACAAAAGTAGGACTGGGAAAAAAGGTGAGGATTAACAACAGTATTATGAAAAAACCTCAGGAATTTAAGCCATTAGTAAATAAACAAATGTGATTGGTTGTCTGACCTCAGATTATTAAGCCATAGACGAACGAATCAAAAGCTGTCGTCCAATGAGGTTATCATATCGGTGCATGCATGAATCATGAATGATATCACGGCTGATAAAGAAGCTTGTCCATCCTAGTAGACTGAAGTTTAAAACATATCCCAACAAGATATGTGATGAAATCTGAGAACATTTGTATTGTGAACTTAAATGTTACATATCATATTAATTAATCTAAGAGATTGAACTATTGAACAAAAAAAGTACTGACTAATGAACAAAGAATATGCTTGGAATTTCTTCTTTTCCTACCTAAAAAGATGCTAAGTGGACAGTTATGATTCGTTCATTTATGGCCTAAATTTCCGAGGTTTTGTAAATATTATACACTATGTATTTTATCTAATAAACGTAGATGCGGTTGTTTTTGTTGAGGTTCCGGGGTGGGAGATATTTTTCAAGTGTTCAGTTGGTTAGAGTGTCGTGCCTGGAGGGGCGTTCTAGTCCACTTGGATGATTCGACAATATCATTAACGAGTTGACTTAGAGTCACACCAATCACTCACTCACTCACTAACCCTACTGACAGTTTTACAAACTAGTCGACATATAAACATTATCTTTTTCTAGGCATCCCAGAAAAGAATAAGGTCGAAATAATAAAGAAGAGTAGACGAAATGCAAGAGTTAACAAATCGTAAAAATAGAGACTGAGTTATGTTGAAGAGTCTTATCTTCCTTAAGTAGATTATTGGACATCCCATTTTATTTAAAACCACTAGAATACGAATCTAGGGACAATCAAAATAAACCACAAAGAAACTTAATATATGATAGTCAGTCGAAACAAGACTTGGTTTCAACTTTTTTTCCATTACTTTGAGCGTTTCCAGTAGAACATATAGCTTCAAGGTCTAAG
The DNA here is from genome assembly GCA_944472155.2 of Trichobilharzia szidati. Classification (NCBI taxonomy): domain Eukaryota; kingdom Metazoa; phylum Platyhelminthes; class Trematoda; order Strigeidida; family Schistosomatidae; genus Trichobilharzia; species Trichobilharzia szidati. Next base: position 72,447,503 of record OX235272.1, read on the forward strand.
CTCTGAAGTTCCCGTAGCAGGGGTGTTATTTTTACAAGATGGGGTTGCTAGCCTCAGACATAACTTTCTGTCTTCTCTGGGCTTACTACCGGTTAGGCGTCTTTTAGGAGTAGGCCAGCTGAACTACGTGCATGGCTAGCGAGCGTTCTATCCCTGAACCACTACCACTGATGCACATTATGTAGTTAACGTGCAACATTATAGTAAGAAGAATTAAAAACCATCCGCCATTCCACCCGCCTTATCTTGTTATATATTCCAGCAGAAATTATCATTACTTCAGATACGTACATAGACTGTGCACTGTTGAATCTACATTTACTTGTAAAAGCTGTATGCTGGAGAGAATGTCAAGGCTGAAAACGAAAGAAATTTTCTTCAAAACGTAAAGTTGATACTACACCGGATAGACTGATATCACGTATTCGTGTATAAAAATAACCAAATGCATTTATCACATCAGATAGATAGACAGATAGAAAGACAAACAAACACATAAGCATAACGTGATATCTAGCACATATTCTCATAAGACAGTTTAGCCTTAGTATTTTTTCATAGTGAAATAAAGTCAAAATCTTTAAAGAAAAACAAAAAAGAACATAGAAAAAGACATAATTTAGCAGAAAACTGTTCAATTTAGACATTTACGAAACAAAACGACTGAGCGAAGAAACATCCACTTCTTTTCGAAATTAGATCCTCGTCTACTCTAATCTAGATAGACAGTTTTAAGATAACAGAGAAATGTATCATTCTGGTAGTGATAAGTTGTTTAACAATAATTAGTTACTCTCAGCTAAGCATGTGATCTGGGTTAGATTTTCGGCCAACGTACTCTTAGTTTGTGGTGGTGTGCCAACGGAATATTATTCTCGCATATTCCCACAGTTCAATTCGGCATTAGCAACACAATACTATGTATATTTGAACATTCTATTTCATGTCGTTTGATGTAAACCGAAATCACACGCTCAGTGATTGGTTAACGAATATAAACTGTGCATATATAAACAGAGGTTTGATTAATGAGAAATATACCTTGGCTTCCGTGTCTTACCTTCTGTTGTTACAAGTTCACTAGCCGATAAGCAAAGCCAGAAAATGGGAAGGTTCGGAGTGATGCTAGCGAAACCCCACCCGGTAAAAAAACAACAACACAGCTACTGAAACAACAATGTTTGAAATCGTATGTTACACTCAGAAAAGCAAAGGAATGGAGAGAAAATATGTCAAGGGTGTGTGTGTGGTGATTAACCAAGAAAACACAAGCATTATATAGGGCATAATTTTGAAGAAATAAGAAGAATAAATGAGTGTTTCCAATTGATTACGTAATAGACAACTAAAAGATGAAGTAGTGAAGATAATAAGAAACTTGAAACATTAATGGCTTAAGAAAGAGAGGGGAATCATCACTTCTGTACATTGATGTAATGATAGCCCCAGGTAAAGAAACTAGCTGTATGAACTTCTTCTGAACACACAAGTGGATTCCTACGGGCCTTAGATAATAATGTAGAAGATGAACTAGTAAGGCAAAATCAAGATTATTCAAAATACCATAGATTATTTTATTTATTTTATTTCAGTTTGACTCCACACAGTATTTTTGATACAAGTATAGAATTTTCAACATGTGATATCAGTAGCCTAAATGTAGCAGGCCGACCATGGATATCAGATGTGCGTCGGCCGGGAATCAAACCCCGGACCAAGTGCATGGTGAGCGAGCGTCCTAACCGCTGTACCACCGACGCTGTCTTAGAAGTGTTTAGACATATTAAAACAGAGTTAAGGATAGACTTCGTTCGTATCCTTCGCTTAACAATCGAAGATGATGTCAAGAAATCTGATGATGACATCGCTCAAGATTTAAAGCTTATCAAGCATGGATTTCGAATGCATTTCTCTAAAGACATACACCACGTGTGTGTGTATAACTGAAGACACAACCGAGACTAATAGTCCACAACTCTATAGATTGTCTTAAAATTTTAATCTGATTAGCCTAAAACTTATTAAAAAAATTCAACTCATAGTTAGAGCGAGAATATTCATTCAGACAATTAAAAAAATCAAAAAATTGAGTAAAGAATATCTTTTTTGATAATCTCCTCTTCTGGTTCAACAATAATATATATGTTTATACATATAGAATATTCTAGAATAGTTGTCAATAACAATATTGGTGTTTTTTTAAATAATATCGATTTGTTAAGTAAGATCAATGGAATTACAGTTCATAGAAAGAGCTAACTAATGACCAGTATGTTGATTAGCAAAGACCTAAAACCTTATTTATCTAACTGATCGACGAAATGTCAGTTCAGTCAATGATGAGAACACACACTAGTGGATGCAAAATAAACAAACAGTAAAGAAATTTACATAGAATTTGAGAAGTATTTCCTCTCACATTCTTTGAAAGATTGACGTTATACCCTAACTGTAACTCACTGTAAAGTGTTCCTGATGTGATATTCGTCATAAGAAAAACTAATGACGTATTTTCTCCATATCTTATTTGTACATTTTATCATATGAAGAAAAGAAAGAAAGAAAAAACAGCTAACTATTATAGTTTGTTTGACCATTGAGCAGTTATACTAGACTAACACATAAATGTGTGATAGTGTATATAAACACACCACAATGTGGAATTTAAAAGGTTACTGTTAATGTGTAAATAGAATAGAATAGAAGAGAAAAGAATAGCCTTATGTCCGTGAAACTCATTATTAAGTAGTCCATAGAAGGAATGTGAAAGAATGTCTTGTGAAATACTACTACTCAAAGAAAAAAAAGTAATCAGAACACATAATAATGTATGCACCTCTATATATGTGGAGGTGTGTACAACACAATGAAAGAAACAATGATTGACAAACATTGCGTGTGACCGAATTGTATACGTGTTCATAATCAGCTATGATAGATAGATAGATCATAGAGTCCTGGGATGAAAAATCGCGCTGAAAATTCATCAGATATTCTGCTTAATACCACTAAACACTTCACTAAACACTCTTCTTCATGAATATAGCAGTGCTTTTTTAACTGGTTTCACTACCTTGCTCTGATTGAGCATCTCAAAGTCACTGATATGTTTGTGAGAGTCGGCTGTCTAGAGTTCAACTTCATCTGTCATTATTATTATTATTATTATTATTATTATTATTATTACCTGAGAAGTAAGACTAACCCTCTCTTTATTTTGAAAAGAAATGAATTACCTAAGTGGTATTACGTCATAGAATTGTCAATATTATTTAGATTATGTCTCGTAGTCGATGCTGAACACCAGTTATCATCTTATTATCTCAGTTACACTATTTGATAAGAGAAAGTCAAATTGTACACAAGTAAATAAGTGTTCAACCTAAGGTGTACACACCGCAGATATTCATACAAAATTTGTTGAATGCTGACCATGGGGTAATCGAACAACAAAAAAAAACCCCGCAACATAGCATCATCTATTGATTCACATCTGTGTCATTGATCAATCTCAGTTAAAACACACACACACGCACACACACATAGAGGAGGTGCTATAAAATGCCCATTTAATTGGCTAGACCACATGCTACAGTAGCAGTGACCTTGAAACTGAAATTACGAGATAGGCAGACTTAATGAAGGAGCCAATCAGAATATGGAATACTAACATGCAGTCATCATAAGTTTGAAAGACTATGACAACGACAGATCAATAACTATGAGCTTATCAACAGAAGTATCACATGACTTTTCAAAAAAATTACTGGATCATCACAACTGTAGGGCAGTTAATTTCGTTATTAAGGTGAAAGAACAGTTATTAGAACTTGCAAAACCTTTACAGATTATTTTTTATAAAATATGTATACCGCACTAATATAGTTGATAAATTTAAGCGTGTTGAAATTAAATGTACATTATTAGTGTTTTTTTGGCAAGGTGATAAATAGATTTAGACAGAGTTTAGTGTAGACTAGGCTATATTGCTGACTGTAATGGAAATGGGAAACACATTATACTCTAAGTAGATAGATGTACACGTCATTTAACAACTGTTCACCCTTATTTTATATGACTGAAAAAATCAATGAATTAACCACCTGAAGATCGATAAATAACCAGACGTCATTCAATAATGTAGGAAGTTGAAGAAAGGAAAACGTAATCTAAAATAAAAATGGGGATCACAATAATTGTTATTCCATATACAGATCAAAACACATCAGACGATATTCATCAAATGATGCGTACTCGATAAATGCAACATCCGAGTTTCCCTCAAGACACCGGAAACATTTTAAATCGCGATTTCGTTCATGTGAAAGACTGAATTACAGTTTCAAAAATCACAAAGAATGTGTCATATCATCAGATACAATTCACATTGAGTGAAGTTCAAACTGTCTTAGTAGGAATGACAGATTAGGACAGGATCTGACCTGGTTCCAACAACACTCTTCATTCTCCCATGAAGTGACAAAATTAACACAATAATGATGAGCATTTTAATTGTGTAAACACATGCTATTTTTTGTATAATTTCAGACACTTATCAAATCTAACAATCTCCAGGAGGTTTTATTTTGGATGTTGGTGACTGGCAGTGGAATCCAGGATACACTGTACGTCCTATTTGGGGCTGGGTCAGTTAGTAGATGTTCCTGCATCCCCTTGGTGAATGACTGATGTTTTCAATAAAACTCAAACCGGTTCCTATTATTTAAAAATACCAATTAACCTAAAAATCTACACATAGTCTGTTATCTTAACGAATTCATCCGCTTCACAACGTCAAAATTAATTCATGCTGAGGGAACTACGATTGGGTTACTGTATTATATCAGCAACTTGGGATTTTGTGAATTCTCAATGAATATTACTGTGACTAAAGGATATTTATCAGCATTAAATAGTTAAACATCAGGAAAAACAATATCGTTCCGTTTTGCATTCATTGAGAACCAGGGATTTCTCTAACATCAATCGGTGGTCAGACTTGGAACAAACCAAATCCCTAGAAGTTAATTGGTGGATGGTGACTAACAGTGGGATGTACCTGCATTCCCCAGTCAGTGAGTGATGACGTTACCACCGAGGCTCGAACCCAGTGCCCATATTCTTAAACGCCAGAGCGTTACACACTAGACCACTTGGGCCACGGGAGCCACCTCTTGTGCAACGGGTCATATTAATTATTTAATTCAATTTTAGATTTTCCCGTCGACCGATTGGACCAGACATCGTCAAAGCATTTGCACAAGAAGCCGACATGTCAACCTGAGACCGGGCACTTCGGTCCAATCAATCGACGGGAAAATCTAAAATTGAATTAAAAAACCAAATCCCTGCTGACAAACTCCTGAAGATTAACCTTACGCTCGCTAGTAACTGGATACAGGACGAGGTTGCCTGGAGTTCTCGTGATTACTTGTGACCAGGACTGGTAGTCACGCTAAAATCAAGAACCGGGCCTTTAGATTGGGTCCCAGGGGCTAAATGGTCTACGGGTTTGCTTTATAGCGAGAAGGTTCTGTATTTGATCCCTGAAGAGTGTAGGCTGATGAAGAGGTCAAAACTAGAACGAAACAGTTGCCCAGTACTCCCTCTCACTTAAATGGTTCTATTTCATTTTTTTCCTTCACGTTCCCAGTGGAACATAGGGCCTCAAGCTAGTGGCTTGAAGTTTCTGCAGCAGTGTTTAATTTTTACAGGATGGGGTTGCTAGCCTCATGCCCAACCTTTCCTCTTTATCAGCATTATATATGGCTCAATGAGGTAAGGGAGTGCGTCGGCCGGGGATCGGACCCCGGTAGGCGAGCGTCCTAACCGCTATGCCACCGACGCACAAATGGTTCTATAACTGACATCAATCCATAAACAAACAAACAAATCCCTTCCCTACCATAAAAAACAAAGTAGTCGAATCTACTGACACTGTACACACGCTCATACACGGTGCATCTATGTATGTGAATACTAACCGACATTAATATCCGGTTGCGACAAAACCTCAAATGGTTAGAAAGAACAATTAGAATGTTTTTACTTATTAATGTAAAAATAGAATTTAGGCACTGTTGTAGCACGTGCTACTGACAAGATTTATTAGCAGTATATAAAGAGACGTTCATCAGCATAAAAATATCAAATAGCAGAGAAATGGATGTGACGTCAAAGAGAGCAAATGAACCAGTGTTGAGACAAGACATGGGAGATATGAAAAAAAGACAAAGGAAGGGCAGAAGTAGTACAACATGGAAGATCTGTGCAAAGTGAAGATTTGGAGATAAGGTGTACATAATTTCACTATTATGGAGGTATCAAATTACAAATAAACATTCCGTTACCAAGTCTCTTGTCTTCTACCGTTAGACTGAGTTCGATAGAATACAGAACTCCACAGTAGATTTGTAGTTTATTTTGATATAAGACGCACAAGGATTCAGTATCAATTTAAGCGGATAACGTTTTGAGAACACTTCAGCGTATTCTTACCCGATTTGATAAACTTATATAGATAGATCCAGAATATAACTGATCCTAATAAATTACGTAATCTGGGAAAAAAGCTCAGCCATTGGAATGCATTCACTTGTTGCATGTAATCACACAATAGGTGGGAGGGATGGGTTTAAAGTACTCAAATGGAGAAATACGTGGGAAAGGGAGAGAGAGCTCAATCCCCGAATCTTTATTCATCGATTCAACCCTAAATACGTGCAATCGAAATGATACACCATTTATCCCGGATGTATGCGGAAAATTGTATTCATAAATACAAGGAATTAAGCCTATATTATATAAAGTAAGTTAGGAAATCGTGCAAATTGACTATGAGCAATATTGTATCACTATGTGAATAGTCTGTCAAATAAACTTGTCATCTAATATTGAAATTTTCACTTATTTGTACATATAACCCATAGGGGAAAAGAAATCTCGTTTCACGTCTATTGCTGACAGTTAATTGGCTGTCTACTGACCTTTTAAATTTCCCCTGACAGATGATTCATTGTCTGTTAAGCAGTTTACATGTAAATTATCTAGATCATATTTCCTTTGGCGCAGATAAATGAAAAATTTACTAACTATAAGGCAAAATTTTAAAAAAATAAAGAAAAGTGATTCATAATATTCAAGTGTTGGTTTGTAGGGATTTGAGTGGTTACAGCATTTTCATCATGAGGTGACATTAGTTAGAGAACCATTGGAAAACCAGCTGGGAGTACTGGACAGCTGTTTCGTCCCAGTTTGGGACTCTTCATCAGTAAGCACCCACCGCCAGGGTTCAAACCCAGGACCTTCTGGTTACAAGGAGAGCTCGTAGACCATTAAGCCACTGGGACCCGATCCAATGGCCAGTCCATGAATTCTAACTTCTGCCAATTCACGACATAGCGAGACCCCTAGCCAATGTCTTTGGCGATTATTTGTCCTCACACCCGACCTGCTGCACCCTACTGGTCACGACTTCTCACTAATATTGTTGTTCTAGACTTTGGTGTGACAGTTGCAGTGGGAGCTAACTGGCTAGTTGACTAACCAGTTAGTGAGAGAGTTACACCCAGCTTTCCATGAGCAACTATCATCGACCAGCAGCACAGTGTGTCACACTACAACACTCAGAGAACAAGAAGCAAAATTAGAATGTTCAAAACTAACATCAGAGGCTATTGTTTCTAATATAGTTCAGAGACTTGGCGTGTCACGTTTCACTAAAAGCATTTGCAACAACAGGCTAAAGACTTTCATCAACGCCTTTCCCACCCATGCTCGATACTGAATATCAATCAAATGCCCAGTTGGAACTCTGGCAACGAATCAGCCAATAGCCTGTTACCCAACATATGTGCAGAGGGAAATAGAGATGGATTGGACATTGAAGTAACACTGTAACAATAGAAGGCAAAACACGGAAGCCAAAGCATATTTTTCATTAATCAAATCTCTGTTTATATATGCACAGTTTATATTCGTTAACCAATTATTGAACGTGTGATTTCGGTTTACATCGGAGGACATGAAATAGAATATTCAGATATACATAGTATTGTGTTGCTAATGCCGAACTGAACTACGGTTATATGTGAGAATAGTATTCCTTCGGCACACACTATCTAAATCACACCACCACAACATCATACGCCAAATAGAACCTCCCCCTAATAGGGCTCGAATGAGAAGGAAAGAATTGTGCGTCTGTAGGTGACAAAGGTTGTTAATAAAACCCTGGAATTAGGGCGAGATTTAAACCTATAAACTCACTACTAAGCGACCAGCTCAGTAGGCTAAAAGATCCTAATGATCCAGTTTGACGAAATACACATAATCCACAGCATACTTTGCAATGACTGAAAGTTAGGTCAGTTGAAAAGGTCACAGACAAATAGATCGAAGGTAGCCACAGACTATTGGAGTGTAAGAGTTTTTTTTCGAAGTGTAGAATAACTAGTTTAAAGAAAGACTCAGTGACTGTGATGCATCCATTAACAGAGAATAACACACAAACAGGTGGGACAGAGGTACACTTCTGAAAAGTAATATAGGCAGATGGAGGAATAGGTTGATTACTGAACATTTTGTTCATCAAATTTATACATAACACACACACATACACACGTACACGCACAAATAGGAATGAAACAGCCGTAATCTCTGAGTCGATATGGAAACTATTACTGTCAATAAAATCAAGGAGACAAGAAACAATGGAATTATTGACACAAAGTTTGAAAGTTATTTCAGAAGTAAAATTGTGCTCGAAATATGGTCATCACTGTACTCACTCACATAGTAGTGCCTATTCTTATATCCATCACACAAGAAAATTGATAAAACGAGACAAATAACTCTTTAAGAGTCATTCCGTCTCTCTCTCTCTCACACACACACACACTTAAACTACTTAAGTCTTATACAATCGTAAAGGAGTAAAAACTCCAAGTTGATAATGACTTATTGAGAACGATTGGGATGGATAATTAGCCAGTCAATTGTTTATTATTATTATTATTATTATTATTATTATTATTATTATTATTATTATCATTATTATTGTTACTATTATTATTCACCTACGAGGCTTATTATTATTATTGTTTCCTTTAATTCCTACAGGAACATAGGGCTTCAGCCGTGCGTTTCTACTGCGTTCGGTTCTCTGATAGAGTCTTCACCTGGCTCCAAGTCTGCCCACACGTTTTCATCTCCTCTTCACATCACCTCCTCCAAGTCACCCTTGCACTGACGACCAACTCGCCACTTCCCTTTCGGGTTCCACTCGAGCAGTGGCTTGTCTAGTGATGTCACTTGATGGTTTCCTCAGAGTATGGCCAATCCATCTCCATTTCTTCTTGCATATTTGTTTCACAATCGGTTCCTGCTGCGTTGGTTCGCTCATTGCCAGAGATCTCTGTTGCTGATCTTTTCTGGCTATCTGATCTTGAGTATTGAGCGAAGACAACTGTTAATGAAGGTCTGTAGTTTGTTTGAGGCTTAGTTGATATATTCTAAAAGCCATTTATCAACATAACTCTGGTCTTAAGAACTAACACCACCGATGATGATGATGATGACGAAACGAACATCTCATTTGTAGTTCCGCTGGTGTAGCTAGCAGTAAATTAAAGACTGCAGACATGTGATTTTAGAAAAATTTACAATACTACCCCACAGTAAATGTACCGCATGCCAAGAAAGATTATTTTTTCTAAATTAAATATATACACACATATTAAATAACTTCCACACATACTACTACTACTACTACTACTATTCCTACTGGTACTACATACTTTTATCTATCACAATTATGACATCTCAGCATGTAATAATTAATAATAATAGTAATAATAATTAATTGTACAGAATATTTTTTCCTTCAATATTTATATATACATATATATGTATGAAAGAGAAAACACTTATTATCGGTAAAGAATTCCCTTTTCTAACTGTTAATGATTTACTTAAGATTAAACAGTAGATAGAATTCATCACAGCATGATATACATGTATATAAGTGAGTATATTATTATTATTACTACTACTACTACTTACGTATGTATGTGGCATGTACTACTGACAGAAAATTTGTAAGTAATATCTGTGTACTGAGAGACTTTTTTTGTGCAGAGATATTGAACAGAAAAGCGATGGGGATAGGTGATGTTATAAACTAGAGAAATGCGGGGGGAGGTAAAAGAGAACAGCAATACTATCGACTGTTTCACAGCACAGAAGTTCAGCAGTTCGGAATCGCACACTTCCTATAACTAACACACAAAGAGGTAGAGCAGGAAGATAGAGAGGAGAGAGAGAAAAGAGATTTATAAGAACCATAATCAGCAAAAGTATGTACGGGTCAAAGAATAGTAGAATAGAAAACAATGAGGATTTAATGGATAAAAGAGATTACAAAGAGTGAATGCTGCTGAGTGATTGAGAACGAGTTTGAACCATATCACTAATAGTATCCAGCCATTGGTTCTTAGCACCCTAAAGTCTCCAACGAGGCACAGTCTACACTTACCCCTATGTGGCTGGCTCAAATCAACAGTTAACCACTTCATGGAATAATACCGCGTTTTAATTTGACTACTCCATAATATTTTGTAGCCCTATCTTATATCGGCTAACGCTGCTTATTGAGAAAGGCAATGGTTCTGCATGTTTAACGCATGTCCTAGTCATATCGATCTATATAGCCTCACACCCTCATCGTTTCACTTATCCTCCTTATCATATACTCTAGGCTTAGTGTTTTATACTCTTTAACATGGGAGAGAAGGAACGCAAAGACAGCAAGCCTTTTCATATCTTCAACTTTCAATAGCCATGCTTCATGTCTACAAAGGTGAACAGAACAAACTGCTAATTTTGACTATTTATTCTATGTAGTTTTGAAAATTAAACCTATGAATTCACATTGTTGCGTTGAATGTGAGTGGAAGGGCGAAAGTAACGCTTTCTTCATACACTTATTCCCCTTGATGAATTTGAATGAATGCATGAACAACGATTTGTGAAGAATAAGATAGTACTGTAATTTATTTCGTTGGCTTTCCATCAGCTGAGTACAGCTTAACGAAATCAATCGAGTTTATGTACAGAAATTTTTAAACACACTTTCAAATGTTACATAGCGTCAGTTGACAGGATACTTTACACTTCAAATAGAGTGGAACAGAAATTACACTTATATAACCTATACACAGAAGATTTAAGACGAAACAAACAATAAATGCTTGGCAACAACGCTATGGCAACTCCTTTGCACATAGTGAACTCTCCAACAGTCATAAAATAATTTATACATCACATTATGTGAAATACTTGAGACGATATGGCTTATTTATGTAAGCACTCAAATTACAATCAATGAGTCCAGGGGTTGGAATAATCCTTCTCCTCGACTTTAGTTTGAGAGGCTCACTGGGTAGTGTATCATCAGTCACCACACACATGTACACACAATACGTGTATATCTGTGAGTTCAGATATGTGAAATACTTACTTTAACTGACTGACATTAACAAAATAATGGAGTGATGATAAATTGCTTGATGCAAGCCACGTAAATAAGGTGGAGGGTATATTGGTTCTGTTATATGAAGTTACTTATTGATTGAGAATCATTTAAATTAGTTTCGACCTTCAGTTATCACAAACACTCAAAAGTGTATCCGTGGTTCAGCGGTAGAATGCTCGCCAACCACGCACGTGGTCCAGGTTCAGGGTTCAATTCCCGGTTGGCGAACTCCTAAACTTCACTTACCCGGTAGTACACCCAGTAAAGATGGAAGGTTGGGAGTGAGGCTAGCAACCTCACCCTGTGAAAAAAGAACACCACTGCTACTGAAGCTTCAAAGTTCAAACTTGAAGCCCTATGTCCTCCTCGGAACATACAGGAATGCAAAAATAAATAAAGTCTGTAGATCTATGGAGACAGAGAGGACTGTTGTCGGTTTTCTAACTAGAGTCTGTTAAACAGAGGAAACACATGACTGGGAATTTCACGTGTGGTTAAAGCTTTGAGTACACTCAGATCCTTATCTTTATGTTCGTGTGTACGTATTTACGTGTGTTAGCTTATGTTTTAACCCACCTACCTAAATTAAGTTTCAGTGGTTCAATAGTATAATCATGACCAACTGTGCCAGAGGTTCAGGCTCGATTTCCCGGCTAATTCAATTCTAAACCTCAGACTAGTTTGCTAGCCAGTAACAAGCTGGGCAAAAAAGGATAGTTGAGTATGAGGTTGGTAACTCCACCCAGTAAAATAAAACAACATAATCTCTACTGAAAATTCAAATTTTAAATCGAATTCACATCAGATTTCTGATCAGACACTTTCAAAGTTGATTTCTACTGTCGCAGTCGTTGAGACACTGACAGAAGCTGAAATAATCAAATGTTCGTTTGCAAAGATTTGATTGGTTACATAATTGAAACAATTGGAACCATTGAAATCAAACGTTTAACTAAACTAATGAATAGGATTCGCATTATTTTTTTTTGAGTGATTGAGATAACTGAAGGTCGAAAGTAATGTAAATGATTCTTAGTCAATAAGTGACCTCACAACAGAAACAATGTAACCCCCCCCCCTCCGCATCCTATTTACATGCCGTGCATCAGGTATTTTATCATCACTCCATTATTTTGTTAATGTCAGTCAGTTAGAGTGAGTATTTCACATATCTGAACTCACAGATATACACGTATTGTGTGTGCATGTGTGTGATGACTGATGATGCAGTACCCAGTGAACTTCTCAAACTGTTTATGAGTTCGTCAACCGGGAATCGAACCTGGACCACATGTATGTGGTTGACGAGCACTGAACCACCAATGCATGCAGACTTTATAGATTGCTTTAGTTTCGAACATACCTGGTTATTCTGTGTGGGATTTCTTAAAAACTGACTTTTTACTTCCATTTAACATCAAAGCCTATAAATTAATCCAGTTTACATGACTAAAATACATTCACTTATTCTTTAGACATCACACCCTCCCTCCCACTTCTTAATCAACTTTCTTAATATAAAATAACAAGGAAAATTTAATTTCCTCTCTGAAAAAAAGTATTCTTTTAAACAGATAAATCAGATAAAAGAATCACGAAGAATTATACCACCAAAATAAATTACCTAGGTAATGCATGAGCTGACAATGAAGAATCTTGTAGTTCTTTAATTTCAATATAATTTGGAGGACGAACTGATGTTGTACGCTGCTGCTGTTCATTGGCACGAGTTGTGTGATTCCGTAAACGAATTGACTTTTGAACAGGTGGTTGTGAATTGTCTGCAGACATTAGTTGACTGTCTCCAGAAGAAGTATCATTTGGTATTGTTGAGGGGTTAGAGATGGCATTATTATTATTATTATTATTATTATTGTTACTACTATTATTGGTGTTATTATACTTGACTTGAGAGCCAACAGAACTGAAACTAAACAATGGATGATGCCAGCTAAGACGTGATCCATTGCCAGTTTTATTGAAAGACATGAAATCAGATGGTTTAGGACGTAGAATAACACCATTATTATTATTACTGTTATTATTATTATTACGTAAAGTACTACTATTGCTATCAATATCATCATCATCATTATTATTACTATTATTATTAATAGGATTTAATGATTTCACGTGATCCATATTTGTACAACTTTTTGATTTTGTATTATACGCCATCATCATTTGTGAATCCAGTCGAACAGCGATTGGACGTGGAAGATTTTTAATATATGAATGCATTGATCGAATCATTGTGGCATTATTATTATTACTATTATGAATTATTGATTTTGGACAGCATTGATGACAATGACGTTGAGGTAAATGACACTGACGATGATGGTAGTAATAACCGCATACAGACGAAGAAGACGATAACAGTGATGATGTGTAATAGGGTAGATCTGAACTTGAACTAGTTGACCGACAAGCACGTTTTGCTGGCAGACAATACTGTGATGAGGATGACAAAGTTGACGATGCTGCTGCTGCTGCTGTTACTGGATGCTGTGATTGATTATTTATTCGACATACATAACATGAACAAGAACAATAACAAGTAGGACAAAAGGTGGTAAAGCTGTTACTGCTTCCGCCACCGATACCACTACTTCCACTGACGCCAATATTACTACTACTACTACACGAACAACAACAACAACAGCCACAACAATTCGATGAAGATGACAATGAAGAACACATTGTTTTCGATGCTGTACATGAAGAATGATGATGGTGATGATGATGAGCAATATCAATTTTATCCTTTGAACAAGGAAATGATGAAGAGAAGAGATTGTTGAATGTACAACTTGATGATGGTATACTATTATTCATAGTATTAGTAATAGTTGTAGTAGCAATATTATTATTATTATTACTGTTAGTGATAACATTATGATGACATGAAGTTGTTTCATTGCATTTTGATAAATTTGACATTGAATTCAATGAATAATTTGTAGTTGGAGCACTTGCAGACACTAGAAATGATAACAACGACAATAAATTAGGGTAAAATACTTTCCAAAAAGAAATTATTAATAACTTATTTTGTAATTAAATATGCTATGATATGTGATGGCTTTCAAGGGTTTGATTGATTTTGCGTTAGAGATCACGGATTGGCATCAGTTAGAGAACCACTGAAAACCAAGTTGGACAGAACACAGCTGTTTCGTTGTAGATCGAGTGAGTTCTGTGCAGAAGTGTGCTCCGTTCCGCTTTATGGTTGTGGGACACAACCATTGAAAGTCAAAGATATAAAAAGACTAGTTGTCTTCTATCGTAGGTATCTATGTTCTATCTCCCGAATTAAATGGTGTTATATGGTGGGTAATACTCAGATCAGGCGTAGTGTTAGGTAAGGAGGATAAGTGAATCGATGAGGTTGTGAAGCCATATCGATTGAGATGGTTACGACACGTGTTGGACACGGCGGACCACCGGCTTCTTCGTCGAGCAATTTTTGTTGACAGGATTAGGTTAGAAAAGAGTTAGGGGTGGTTAAACCGAAACTTGGAATCAATCTATGAAGTCTTTAACAGCTGGTTTGAGTCACGTACGGCGGTATAGACTACCTGGTTGGAGACATCGGAATGATACGTACCAATGGCTAGATAATATTGGTGATTTGGCTCCAAATCGTTCTCAATAGCTAACATGCATTCACTTTTCGTGATTTCTCCATCGTAATATTGTTTCTCCCTCAATTTTCTGCTTCTATCAATCCCTTCTGAACCTACTTTTCCCTCTATTTTCTCTGCCTCTGTGTGCTACGTGGAGTGTCAAGTTGAACTACTGCACTTCTGTGTAAAGTTCTCTAGTGAAACCAAGTCAATCAGTCTGCTTCAGGACACTTCAGCCGTGTACAGAGATCGAACTTATGATCGTCAGTTTGCGAGGCCGAAGTCAGAATTCATAGGCCATTTGGGTTCTGCTCCAGTGGCTGAATGTTCAAAACGTTTGCCTAGAAAGATGAGGGTCATGGATTCCATCTCAAGATACAGCGCGCCGCTGAAGTGTTTCCAAGTAGGATGAAACAACTATTGAGTACTGCCTCGTTCTCTAGAGAATAAATTGTTCTGATTGGTTGGAGGCTAGCCCAGGGTTAAACAAGTTTTCCAGTGAGGTTATTTCATGTTCGCAGCGTAAATTAAATCGAGATTTGAGAAATAAACACTTCTACCTCTGCAGTCAATGACTTGAAATTTTTTTCAATTTTGGTTGCTTCCTTTCAATCTGCATTGGGCTACATATCTATTGGAATGCATTCACATTTACTAGACAAAATCTATGGTTTCATATATTTTACGGAACCTCAGAAAATTAAGCCATAAATAAACGAATCAAAAACTGTTCAATCAGATCACCATCTCAAGTGCATGCATAAATCAGGACTTCACGACCAACAACAAAGAAGTCTATCTGTCCTAACATTCCTTAATTGATAGAAATGAATATAGAAATAACCTAATGGCGAACAAAATCAAGCAAGTCACCAATGAGTTGTTGTTCAGTTTCGTAGACGTAGGTAACTATCGATCAGTGTTACCTATTCAACTGTATATAATTACATAATAGTAATAACGATATTACAACATTTTAAAGTAGTATCAACTTACAGACGTGAACACAGCAAGAATTATGATCAGGATTCTAAAATTAGAAAAAGACAAGAGTAATAACGTTACTGCATGAAGTAATTCAACTGTATTTAGGAAAATCCAATAGATTGATGGATACAACTCTGTATTAAAATGAAAAGATACCAATTATTAAAACTTATAACTAAATTTAGGATTTGTAGGTCAATCCAAACAGTATTAGACACTATACTCGTTTTCATAACGCAACTATATAGCTGTCCTAGTATGATAATGGAACGTTAGCCAAAAAATAACACCTGAAAGAGAAACAGTCGCACAGTCGGATGAAATAAAACTGATACCTAAGTTATTTGACTTTATTCTGATGATAAACACCTTAATACAGTAATCTCATCTAAATTTGTATATTGAATAAAAGCTTATATCTTCTTTCTTTTCATCGCTTCACATTATGAGTGAAACACAGCCTTAAAGCTTTGAAGTCTCAGTGGCGTTGGTGTTTCTTTTTAAAAGATGGGGTTGTGTAGCCTCACGCTCATGCATTCACGCCTTCTATTTAGGCTGGCTAGCAGACTAGGTGGGAGGTTTAAGAGTGCATCGGTTAAGAATCCAATTCAGACTATGCATGTGCGATTGGCTGATTAGCATTCCACGACTATTAGGCTACCGATATAGAAGCTTATTCCAAAAGCTTTTAAATTGATCAATAAATACCATCTAAATTATAATGATAAAGAAAGAAGATAGTTATGCTTCACTATCTAATAATGGCTAACGATTAACCCCCTCTCATTAATAAATACCATGCCCAAATAGCTCAGTGGTAAGGTCTGTGACTGGAGCATCGAAATGATGTGGGTTTGAACCTCAGAGAGGAGATAACAGTTCCATCAAGGTTGAATATACACCTTGCCGATAAGCGTCAAGAAGAGTGGAACGAAGGTTCACAACTGCCTCTGACCACCTAACACAACATATGTGTGTTTACAATAACCTGACTCTCAATAATAAAATATCAGACTGAAACTATCATGATCCCATATAGGCTAATCAATCAACGCATAAAATTTACACCAATTCAAGTTATTAAATAAACTTAAGGAATCGAGATTAAACAAAAATCTTTACACTCGAAGCAAAAAGAAGGAAACTCCAACAGAATTCTATTTACTCAAAGAGAAGCACATACTACTTAAATTTAGCCTAGAATCAATCTGTAAAGCAGTCGGCAAACATCTCATCATTTCACCATTTAACCTTTTTTTATTCCTTCTATTTCGAGGGGAACATATGGCTTCAAGTGTTTGTATTTCTGAAATTTATGTTGAAGTGCTGTCGCTTTTACGTTATGGTGTTGTTAGTCTCACGCTCAATCTAGCATGTTTTCATGGCTTACAACTACTACTGAGGCTAAGCGAGGTTTAGAAGTGAGTCAGCTGGGAATTGAATCCGGAACTCTCGCGTGGCTGGCAAACATTCTACCATTTAAACCACAGATGCACTCCGAAAACCTGATCTAATTAAATGTTTAAAGGCCCTTGCAAACTAAGGAATAAATGTAAATAAATATTTCAAGTTCTACGAATTAATTCTATATTTGGTAAGTTTATCTGATATAAGACGTGCAGTGATACAGTATGAAGAAGTGAATGAAGTTCCAAGCACATTTTTATGGCCCATAATCATATCAATTGAACGAGGTCACTTCTTTCACTTAATCAATCAGGGCACCGTTGTTTCAACTGCAGGCAGTAAGCACCGATGGGGATATCAAAGCCAGGATCAGGAAAGCAAGACAGATCTTCATTATTGAGAAATCAGTGTGGAAATCTACTCCAATCAGAATGAGGAACAACGATTCAGATTTTCAACACTAATGTCAAATCAATAATTCAGAGACTAAGCGCGTCACGATTGAGCATTCCCAAAAGGCTTCCGATGTTAATCAGCAGCTGTCTTCATTCCATACTGAAGATCACATGACGAGTCAGAACGGATAAGCACCAAGGAACTCTGGGAACAAATCAACCAGAAACCTATTACCCAACAAGTATACCAACGGAAATGGAGATGGATAGGACACACTCTGAGAAGACCGTTGAGTTACACCAAACGCTCAAGTGAAACTCGAATGGGGAACAACAAGTTGGACATGGGTCCGAAGGTGACATCGAGGAGATAACAGCTACCTAAAGATGAACTGTAGAGAACAGCATAAAATGAAGATGTGCTTCTGAAGCCCTATGTTTCACTTAAAACCCAAAAAATAATAATATATATAATAAATCCTACTCTTACATTAATACTACGTATTAGTGTTTATAAAGCACACGCTACTAAGAGAATATAGAAATTTATTCCACTCTTTGTCATAGAAAAAGACAGATAGCTGCTAAGAGAGAAGTCATAAACTCTCCCTTATTTTCATCTCACTAACTAATCAACCAACTACACACACTCAAACACACACACAAGCATATGTACACTCATGTAAACTTAGAAATCATCCAGGCAAAAAGGCTATCCCAATAATCAATAATCACTCTATTTCTCTCTCTCTCTCGCTCTCTCTCCCTCACTCTATTAGCAAAGTATTTGATCCAATTCTGGAACAAATAATCATAATAATAGAGCTAATGATAACCCTGCGGTTTAATTTTGCAAACTTTTTATTCTTCAAAGTTTATAATAACAATAATGATAACTAAAAATAAAAATCCAAGGGAACTTTATCTACTACTACTAATACTAATCCTAATAATACTACTACTTCGATTGTCTGTCTCCTCCTATTGTTCGTCTACTCGTTCACTCCCCTGCTTTTTATTTATCTACCGACGTTTCAAACGAATTAGTTGTATTTAAACAAATAATAATAATAACGATAATCATATCGTTGATAGTATAAGTTTTTCAAAAGATAAACAGAGATGGGTGTGTACACACACAAATGTGTATTAAACTAATGTCGACAATAAAAACAATAACAACACGAGCAATTGCAATAGTTTTCTTTTTTTAATAATCTCATTCAAAGACAATTATTACTGCTTTTATTTTACCTTTAAACTGAATAAAATATATACAGATTAATAATTGAAATTTGATAACTAACTCATGCATAAAACAGTCGTATTCCCTAGATCAGATCATTTTTCATCTAAAGGCATGAAGAATAAGATTTACAGTGTGATTTATGACAGAGTGTTACTGAAGCTGTGAGATCGTCTAACTTAACTAGAATGTGCCTTCAAAACACGACACTATAACCAACCTGATCACTTGAATATAACACCCCACACTTAGGTAGACACAAAAGTCATATTCAACGGTAGCAACGTTTACTAGGCAAAATATACAGAGTATATCATATAAAAGTGGAAAAAAAACCTCAGGAACGTAAGCCATAAATAAACGAATAAAAAAAAACCGTCCCAGTGAGGCTAACATGTCAATGCATGGATAAATCGTGACTTCGCGTTTAACAAATAAATTTGCCTATCCTAATGCAGTGTAAAATGTGCACAAAATCTATATTTCAAGGCTTCTCTCTTCAAATCCAGACAGACAGACAGACAGAGACAATGACGTGAAACTTAATTGAAATCTCCGTCAATGAATGACTTAATAATTGTATCTCCTGACGACAACCATCGTCGCGATTAATTGTTGTTAATTTGTATCAGTATTGATCGTTTTTATTGACTTGGAATTTGACTTCATTGTCTCACATAAGTCGTTCTATAGTAATATGTCTGTTAATTGCTGATTCATCTGAAGTACTAGGGTCTCTGAGAATTCCCTGGTACCCAGTCGAATTAAAGTCCTTCGTTGTTTACATGCATTGATATCAAAAGCATATGTGTCGTGTTCTTCGATTAGGAGTCGAAGCTTGCACTGAAGAAGTCTATAAGAGGAGGGGGAACAATGAAAGCTTCACAATTAAACCACCCAAGTCAGAGAAAACAATCACCACATCGAGGACACGTTCTCTTTCTTTATAAAGGAAATATTCTACTGAGCAAAAGTTAAGCATGAAGACAGTAGTTTAATGAAGCATTACAAAGACTGTAATGTGGTTGCATAAATATTACGGCTGACATGAAGAGAAACCAGTTAGTTACAAATAAAATAAGTTTGGAAACAAGACTTGACAAGTTTTGGTAAAACACCTACAGTTAAACATTAATCACCTAATAGCATGTATGAAAAAGTAAGCATCTGGAAGTTATTCAACCAGTACTTGGTCAAAAAATAATAATAATTTCTGAAGCTGGCTAGGAAGACTACTCACATTGTAAAAGAAATGAGAAGATACGGTGTAGAAGTGCTAGAAACCTGTAACAACGGATAGAAAGAAAGTAAACTCCTCAAATGGTTAACTGCAGAATCAATAATCCACTCAGGTCATTCATGCGACAACCAGGAGCACACTGGGGGAGGGTAGCTACCATGATGTCATCTATAGCACCGACGGCTCCTATGAAGTGGAAACCAACCTCCAAGTGCAGCATCAAGACGGAAAGATTCAACTCGGGAGGCAGAAAAGTTACAATTTTCCACTGATATGCAAATCGCAACAAACAACGCAGACGTAGCGGAGAAAAAGGAAGACTTCTACAAACAATGTGTAACCAGTGCAATGGATAAGACCCGAAATGGAGACATCAAAATCTAAATAGGTGATAGGAATAAAAACCAAACTGGGATCAGGCAACACCGCTAAGAAAGATTGTGGAGAACAGGGTGAAATGACAATGTGCTGCTGGAACGATACGTTCCACTCGGAACCTAAGAGAATAATAACAGTAATAACGGTAAACTATAAAATTTACCCATTCCCAAGTAATGATCCGAGGAGCAGCAGTATATAAGTGAGATAAGCTCAAGGCTACGAGACACTGTTGCACATAACAACCCATTGTAACTTGATATATATATATATATATATATATATATATATATATATATATCAATCTAAGCTTGTTATCCTCATAATACTAATCCAAACTTAATTTGATTTTAACAAAAACAAAAAATGGAGGCCTTAATGAATTCATAATAAAAAAATGAAAGGGACTGGGGGTAGGGGTGGCTGGTGGCTAGAAGAAACAGAATTGGTAATTCAATACTTTCAAGTTAAACAAGAGGATAAGGGAAGAGGGACTTTTTTGTAGAAAAAAATAGAATGAATGGCTTATGTATGTGCGCAAAGGATAAGTCAATAAAAAGATATTTGTTTTTTCTAAAAAATGAGGAAGAAAGAATTTCCATCTCGGACTAGATCGCTCCATGGATTCTAACAAACTACATCCTCAACATATAATGTCATTATTTTAGAGCGAATTGTTCATGAATGCTGTTGGTAACAGTAGAAGCAGTTCTCAGTTCTTACTTTTGTCACAATACCTGGAAGAAAAACCAAACAAACTGAGCTATTCACTTCTACAATGATTAGCCAATAAGGAGTAAGTAACCGATGCTATGAGTCTAGTCTTTGGTGTTGGTGAAGATTGAATTCTATAAGTCAAGTTTGCAATGTGACCTCGCCATGCTTGGCGACTCATCATCACTGTGTACTCTGAACTGGTGTTAAACGGTTGAAGAACAGTTGACAGGAAGTCTTGTTTATACGTTTCGTTCTCCCTGGTACTCATCGGCAAGGTGCATTTTCAACCTTCAGAGAATTCATATTCCCCTCTCTCCACATACTACTGATAAATTTTGTCAGTAGTACATCCCACAGTAGTAGTCTGAGTAGAAATCATAAAGTTTTAATCTGTGCATATTCTCATCAATGTGACAAGCGAATATCGACTTCTCTTCAAAGCATGAAATACAAATTTGAAGAAAAAAACAGACAAGTGTAACACAACTTACAGTCATTTCATTTCCTCCATCGTCAAATTCTGACATTGTCGATTGTAGAGAAGAACAAACACTAGAACTCGGTGTAAATATATCCCGAAAGTGTACAGTACGTGAATGATGATGATAATCCTTTGAAGTACTGCCACCGCTAGCAGCACTCCTTGTCCAATCTGTATTACCAATGGTAGTGTGATTATTATTATCATTAATATTATTGTTTCGTTTTGATGATTGTATGCCAATATGAGAATGTGTTGAAGGCATTGAATAAGCATTTCTTACTTCATTAATTGTTTCTAGACAATCACAAGATAAGTCATACTGTCCAACCGGTTTCGTAGTCATCATCGACATCATTCGCATTGTTGTACTGCAGGGATCTTGTTCATTTAAACTGGATAGCTTTAATTGATCAGCGAGTAAACTGATTGAACTTGTTGGTCTTTTCATTGTTTGTTGTTGTTGTTTCATATTATTTGTAAATGTTGATGAACTATTGGTGTTGTTGTTGTTCCCGGTGTCACAAACAACAACACCACCAGGACCTCCTCCTCCAGTAGTAGTACTATTACTTCGACTTCGACAACCACTGCTTGTCATCATTCAGCTTCGTTTTTCTTTTCTTTATAACACTCTTGTGTAAGTGGAGTTTTTCTCTTCTCTTCTTCTTTTTTTCTCTCAGTGTATTTATTTTTATTATTTTTTTTCCGATGTAAAAATTTAAAAATGATACATACAGTATATCATTTTGTTTAAATAGTTGCCAGCATATTTAAATTGACCAATCACAGAGGTGCATTGAACACTTTCCAAATTTAAAACAATAATTAACAATAATAAATTCACTTCTTTTTCTACTCGCCAAACTTTAAATCTACGTGTGTTGTATTATAAGTGGTGCGGTATACTGCTGTGTGCTGATGTGTAGTAGTATTTGTATTATATGTGTATGTGTGTGTGCGTGTGTATTAGTGTGATGGTGTGCGACTGTATCTTTGATTGTAAACATGCCAAGTACACAGAGATTCTCGCATAGTTTTAACACACTGAAAAAGAAATATTGCAAACAAAAAAAAGAAACAGATTTCATTTTTATTCGAATTAAATTTGAAAATATTAACACAATTTCAATAGTGAAGGGTGGTGAATTTTGTTTGAACTGAAGGAACACATCACTACTAGCCAATCACATGACGTGTATATATAACACGTGACATAATCAGAATGCATTCTAATGAAGTAAGGATTCCAATAATCATAATATTAAGGGTGATACATATTTCACAAGATAATACCACCTTAAAGGGGCATCATGTTGTGTATGTCTGAGTGCAAATACCTGCACATCTATGCATGTCATGTGAGAGAGAGAGAGAGACTAACATTTATTTAAGCATTACCATTTGTTAGACATTTGGCTGTAAGAGATTTCATAATTTATAGTTCACCTAGGCTGCTACCATCACTGTGGCAGATGAGATTTATCAGTAGTATGTAGATGCAGATTGATACGAAATAGCTAAAAATTGAAATCAACATTTTAAGTCAACGACACCAAAGGTAGAAGTGTTTATTCCTCGAATCTGTATCTGGTTAACATTATGAACATGAAATAATCTCATTGGACAACTTCTCGTCTCTTTGTTTAACCTTGGACCAACCGCCAGCCAATCAGAACAATCTATTGTCCACTGACCCAGCCGAACTTTAATGTGGCTAAAAATGTATAAATATGGTGAGTTTTTCCTTTATAAAGGTTTGTTACCATTTTCCTTGTCTTCTGAAATCACACTGCTTCTACTACTTCTACGATTACCATTGTACCAGTAAAATGTTCTTATAGTATAGTATGTCCATTAATCCAAGAAATACAATATGGCAGCTTCGTTTCAATTTGAAGTCAGTGAGGAAATCTCTGCTGCAGTCACAGCATAAGAAATAACATTGAGTCAACGAGAGCTTCCATATATATATACCTCATAGTCTTGGAGAGAGCTCGCATAACCAAAATCACTTTCAACAAGCTACTGCTGCAAACTTCCATCAACAGCTGCTTTCGATCGATACTGAAGATCAGATGACCTGTCGGAAAGAATTACCGGTAAGGAACTCTAGCATAGCAACTAACCAACCAAGAACATATCACCTAAGACACATACGAAGGTAAATAGAGGCAGATAGGATGGAGACACGCTAAGGAGACTGTTGAATGGAATCACACGATAATAGACTGTATAGAATGAAACCCGAGTGGGAAAAACGACGAGTTGGGTTTGATGCAGACGGAGACATGGCGAACATGAAATTTTATGAGCTATCGTAGGGCCAGCTTAATAAAGACTCTACAGAGAACACGGTGAAATGGAGGTGTCCTGCTGAAACATAGGGAATAATAATAATAAATAACAACTGCTATCAACAATCCAAGTATTGGTTTGTAGGGATTTGGTTGATTGGTTGGTTACAGGATTTCAATATGAGCTGACATTGGTTAGAGAACCATTCGAAAACCAGCTGTGAGTAGTGGACAGCTGTTTCCTCAGTCCTAGCTTGGGGCTCTTTAGCAGTGGCTTAATGGTCTACGAGCTCGCCTTGTAAACAGAAGGCCCTGGGTTCGAACCCCGGTGGGTGCGTACTGCTGAAGAGATCCAAACTAGAACGAAACAGCTGTCCACTACTCCCAGCTGGTTTTCCAATGGTTCTCTAGCCAATGTCAGCTCATGATGAAATACTGTAAAAAAATGCTATCAACAATATTGTGAAAGGGACGAGCGGCGACCACCACCGACATTCATAATATTGAGAAACAAAATGTGATAGAAACTGAAAAATTCTGACTGTTATACTTCACTTAAGTTAGTTGTTTTACATTGACATTATCTTTAGTATATAAAGTTTTTCAGGAATTAAAATTGATTTGAATGTGTAACTTTTGTGATGAACCGACACCACTTGAAGACATAACAGTAGTGATATCTGACCGATGAATTGTTGAATTCCCCACTCAATTGGTTGGATGGTCGGCCAGCTGGCCTCGTGACCTTAAAGTAATGGGTTCAGTGCCTGGTGAAGCCATGAGTACGCAGTTCTTAAGAGCCCCTAACTAGGAATGAGAGAGGTTTTAACCAAAGAGGTTCACCATGTCAGCTAAGTGAAGTTAAAATTCATGGGTCATTGCATCGGGACCCGGTGGCTGAACGGTCTACAAGCTCAACTTGTAGCAAGAAGGTCATAGGTTCGAACGCTGGCGGCTGATGAGTCCCAAGCTAGGACGAAACAACTCCCCAGTATTTCTATGAGTTCCAGTGATCCTCTGACTGCTGGTGCTGGTGATCTTGACGACATCTACACTGATACTGAAGAATTACTTCATTACAATACCATAATACGCATCGATTATTATGTTTTACAACTGGTTTATCTGTGTTTTAGGATCGAACAGACTGGCATATCTCTGATATGGTGTGTTTGTGTACGCTTATGATAAAAAGCGCGATAGACAAGTAGACAGACAGAGAGAGAGAGAAAGAGAGTGAAAAGAATGTTACCATATCATGTGACTGAAACGTTCGCCAAGTGAATAACAAATACAATCAAGTGTGATAAGATTTATTTATTTTTTATTATTTTGGCAATGAGCCAAAATTATTTTTTTATTTGTATCCTTGACACATTCAAGTGAAATACTGAATATGAACAGGTCTTTTCATCACATTTCATTGTGCCTTTTCTTCTCTATCACAATTAATTACACATACTTGCTTAATTAATTCGTTAATTATTTTATATTCTTTCGTTTCGCTTTATTTGCTACAACATCTGATCAAAAATAAATAAACGCTAATGACTAAGTAAACAGAGACAACAATTGGCTTTTTTCTTTTTTCTTTCTTCTTACAATCATGACTGAGTTGGTGTATAGTATAAAATTACTATTGCAATGTTTGCCAGACAGAAATCGATTACGCCTAATGTCGATTTTGTTATGAACCGACCAGTGTTAGTTAGAGAATGATTCATTGAAAACCAAAGAGGAGACTAGACAACCGTTTCGTCCTAATTTGAGACCCAATCTTCATCAGTGAGTACCCCTATAGTCACCCTTCAGCTTATGAGGCCATCTCGTTGACTATCCAACCAATTGAGGCTAGAATTCAAACAAATAAACGAATCTGATTGGTTATATAACATCGAGATCCCTCAAGAAGTTAAGCCATAGATAGGTGAATCAAAAAGGTTGTCATATCAGTAGATGCATAAATCATGGCCTCAGAGATAACAGCAACAAAGAAGCTTGTCTGTCCTAACAACTCCCCGGGGGGATCACTAGAAGATACTACGTAAGTCTGTGTAATCTCCGTCTATGATAATAAACAATACTCTATCTGTGTAAGTAAAATGAAATGGAGAAGGATCGAACTTACACTGGAAGAAGACATCTAAGTGACACTACATGCCAAGCCTTCCCTCAAGCGGGCCGCCTCCAAGGGTAACAAAAAGAAGATTATGTGAAGAGGAGGAAATAAAAGACTGTGTGGGTAGTCGTTGGGCCAGACAGCCAAACCAGCTGAGGTAAGTGATGAATGCAAGATAAGCTATGCATCGAATACACGTTTTCTACCCCAATGTCAAAATTCTACTTCTGAGTGAATGAATTTGAAATGGAAATTCAAAGAAAGCATTTCCCAAAAGCCAAAAGAGAAAAAATAACAAGCCAAACAAACAGAATTCTTTCTCTTCTCAATCTTAATACAAACGAATGACGAAAAAGAAACAAATAAAAATTCACTAGAATGGGCATGTAGGTAGGTAATCATTTTAATACAAAAAAATAGAAAGACAGCAAAGAAGTTGGATTACTTTCGACAAGTCGATAAGGAAGAAATAAAGAGACAGATCGAAAAGGCATTCTAATCAATAAATCTCTTTTTCTTTTTTACATATGATAATAGAATGGAAAGCAATTTTAAATATTTATAATGAATACACTTGGTTGTAGTTAACTCATGACGCCAAGCTTGATATCAAATGCCTTGTTAGTAGTTATAGTTAATCAAGTGAAACAGTTAGAAGTCAGTTAACCTGGGTAAGATTTTTCATAATCCAGGCTATGAGTAACCTAACCTTTACTTATGTTAAGGTTAGTGAACCTACCCAGTTGCCGGGATTGAAAGAGGGGTGTTGTGATTTCAAGAAGGGCTACCCATTGAATTGAAGTCAAATGCTCAAGGCCACTGAGGCGAATCTCTACTCAAACGATCTTTGTAGACGATAGAATCTTAAATTTTTAAGCATAGAAAGTGTTCGCTTCCTGAGATTTGATTTGTTACAGGTTTAACCACGAGCTGAATTCAGTTGGGGAAATACGTGAAAATCAAAGAGTACTGGACAGCTTTCCATATTAGTTTGGGACCCTTCAGCAGCATGCACACACTGGGGTTCGAACCCATGACCTTCTTGCTACAAGGCGAGCTCGTAGACCATTCGACCAATGCTGAAGAGTCCCAAACTAGGATAAAACAGCCGTGCAGTACTCCTTGATTTTCCTATGGTTTTCTAACTGATGTCAGCTCGTGATCTAACCTAAATATTCTTAAATGTTTGTTTGCAGGGATTTGATTGACTACTGGTTGATGAAAACTTGAAAATTTATCTTACGCTCACTAGTGACTAGACTACTAAATGAAATTGCTTGAAGTTCCAGTAAGAAGATGGGTGTATGGGGAAAAATACCTGCTGATGACAGTAGATGGCTGTGATGCTTGCTGTATATTAAGAATTAACCGAAGTTAGAATTTTGCGGGTGAATTCGGCTGAAGTGATTGAATGGTCAACGGGACCGCGTCTTAACATGAGGTTCAAAGATTCAAGTTACATTAGTAGTTTCATGCTTGCGTGTTGTTGAAGAGGCCTAAACTAAGATCTTGAACTCGAAAAGGCAAAACGACTACCATAAGCTTGCCCTACTATCTTGATTATTAAAATGTGATATGCTGCTTTAGAAGCAATTCGAATACAAAAATAGCTATAAAAATGACGCAGGGAATGCCGAGGAATCCCCTTAGGAGCCTGGTACTCAGGAGAAGCTGCAGTCAACAAAAGGTCAACTACTACCAAGTCAACAAAATAATCGACACACTTATAAGTTGACAAAAGGGGGAGAAAGACCTTCGAAACAACTAATCTTGTTTAGTGTCATCAGGGAGACTG
The DNA here is from genome assembly GCA_944472155.2 of Trichobilharzia szidati. Classification (NCBI taxonomy): domain Eukaryota; kingdom Metazoa; phylum Platyhelminthes; class Trematoda; order Strigeidida; family Schistosomatidae; genus Trichobilharzia; species Trichobilharzia szidati. Next base: position 72,475,727 of record OX235272.1, read on the forward strand.
GATTGACTGACTGACTGACTGAATTTCAACATGGAACTTTGCACAAGTGTCCAGCAGTCCAACCTGTCACACTCCATATAACACACAAAGGTAGACGAAAAAAGAGGGAAAAATAGATTTAATAATAAGTACTACTATAAGCAGAAAAGTGAGGGAGAAGAATAGGAACATGAACTGCTGAGCAATACATACGTCCATTGATCGACAGATGGTTATCACGTCTACAAGCCAGAGATGACGTAAACTGGCAAATGTCACACGAGCTTTTAGTATCCACACTGAGATTTCGTCGGCAATCGGTCCACTAAGGCTGATGCTACTTTCCAAGTAGTTGAACAAGGCCAACACACTCTTCCACTTTACTCACTACGCTTAAACTGGGAGTTAGTGGAGACAAGTCCTGAAGTATCTTATACTTGACAGAAGCGAGTTGGATACCAAAGCATTCGAAGACTTTTGCTCCAGGTGTCCAGGAGAACAGGAGAGACGATTAATAAACTCATGGAGAATTTAAAAAGCTCACTTCATTATAATGAAATCTGAGAGGAAGATGTCTCTAGCAAGGCAGTGTAGAAAGCTTGGCTAAGAGGACACAACTACGCCAACATAGAAGAAACAACCGAATACTTAAGCTGTATGTACTTAATACCTAAATTCAGCTTAACACTACATCTTCTAGAATTAAACTGTAATCGGTTTAAGTAATTTATTTTTCATATATATAATGCTTGAATGACTTGTATCTATAGGTTAAGAAGAGAAAGGAATTTGTAATAGAGTATTTCTTAATCAATAAAGCAATCGCAAAAAAAGTATTCTTTGTAGTGTATTTGATAACCTTAATGATTTGAGTATACTGCTTTTACGTCTATAATTTTTCTTCTAAATATCTTCAACGGATTTCATTTTTCCAGACTTTTACAAGATCAAAACAAAGTATCATGAGTTCACTTCCGCACAATTTCATTGGAATTCTGTCAATAATATACGCCTTCATCATGATCCATCTCTGCTTTGTGGTGTATACTACTGACAAGGTTTTGTAAGTAGTATATTGTATGCTTGATGTTTTCCTTCAGTGCTTTTTGTAAATCTCTGCTGGGTCGTCAAACTCTGAAGTCATCAGTCCGTAAACGACCTTCTCAAGCTTTCGTTACCATTTAGGGGACACAATCACCCCCGTGAACACATTTAGTCCTACCAAGATGGAGCAATAAATTCGAAATTCGCAATTCACACAGGTCGAGGAGATGAAATTTCACAAATGGTGGTTTCCAAAGGGAACTTTTGTGAAATCTCATCTCCTCAAACTGTTTAAATTAGGAATTATGAATTTGTTGGAGGATTTCATGATGAGCTGACATCAGTTAGAGAACCATTGGAAAACCAGCTGGGAGTAGGAGGCAGCTGTTTCTTATATCCTGGCTTGGGGCTCTTCAGCAGTACGCACCCACCACAGGGAGTTCGAACCCAGGACCTTCTGGTCACAAGGAGGGCTCGTAGACCACTAAGCCACTGGGACCCGATCCAATGGCCAGTCCATGAATTCTAACTTCTGCCAATTCATGACATAGCGCGACCACTTCACAATGTCTTCTTCGATGAGTTACTGCCTCACCTTCAACCTGCTGCACCCTACTGGTCACGGCTTCCCACTAGAAACCCAGGTCACTGCCTGAATAGGGCCAGTCGCCAGTGAGCACCAGATCGATTTTCAACTATTGGTTTTTGTCAGCTCATGATGAAATCCTCCAACCAATCAAACGAAATCCCTACAAAAACCAATACTTGGAAATTGTGAATTTAATTTAGGGTGTTACCAGTCCACCCAAGAAGTAGTTAGCAGGAAATTGGATGCTTTGAACTGACACTCGACTATCTGAACTGAGCCGAACCGGGCACACCGTCGATGAGCTCAGCTCAAAACAAACGAAACAACCATTCAGTGTTTAGATGTGACTAGCATACAACTACTCACCTCACTCAATCGGTAGTATACAGTTCCGTATAAAGAAAGCATCAACCTAATTAACAGTTATACATCTTTGCAGATATCGAGATACTGAATGAAATACATAGCCAGCAGCAGTTAAATTCCTTGCCTAAACTACAACAACGTTGGTGTTCAAGTGCTGCTGCTGCCGCATGTTAACAACAATCCAGACGATAGTCACAGTTTAATTTCAGTTGTGCGTCGGTGGCACAGCGGTTAGGACGCTCGCTGACCATGCACATGATTCGGGGTTCGATCCCCCGCCGACGCACTCCTTTCACTCGTTGAGGAGGCCTCTGTGTGACATTGCGCGTCAGGCCAGTGCTCGAGTGGAACCCGAAAGGGAAGCAGCGAGTGGGACGTCCTAGGGTGACATGGAGGAGATAGTGTGAAGAGGAGTTGAAACAGTATGGACTTACATGGATGCAAGTGAAAAGTAGAGCAGAAGACAGAAGCAAGTGGAGGCGTGCAGTTGAAGCCCTATGTTCCACTAGGAACCCAAAGGAACAATAATAATAATAATAATTTCAGTTGCTTTTTACATGAAGAAGACACCAATCTAGTGCTATAATATATGCACATTTGTATATGCATACCATACATTTTTGACCAATCCACTGACTACAAGTGATAGAAAGTCTCTCCCTCTCAGGCTAGATGGAAAGCACTGTTATTGTGCAAATCAATGTTAGCGATCACATGGTCTATGAATGAAAGAAAACAATAAATAATCTAAAACTATTTTGGCAGATTGCCAATTCACCTAACAAAAAGTAGAGAAAATAACGCGCAGGTGCACAAATACGCACATGTACATACGGTACCTATACATGAACACGAAAATGCATGACAAACTAACCTCTTCAAATGTGTATGCTATCCAAGACCAATCAAAAATTAGTATATAATCATACAAAACAAGAAAGCCAGTGTATTAATAGGCAAAGGAAATCACGTGATAGATAGGTACTGTGGTGTTTAAAGTGTGTGTAAAAAACAGAAGTATGCATTGCGTGTATCTGTATTCGTGTGATTTGGAGACAGGAGATTCATTGTGTGTGTGTGTGTGTGTGTATGTGTATAAAATCAAGGCAAATTTAAACGAGCAAATATGACTTGTTGTTTATGTCTTAAAAATGGGATTACAATGCTAATGTCTAAATGTTGTTAACTTTATTCCCAATAATTCAACTAGCTGACTGGCATGATTGGTTATTGTATATATATATATATATATATATATATAATATACACAACATACGCATGCATGCACAAAGTAGTGATAAGAGGGAAATGGACAGAAAACACATTCAAGGTGGTGAAGGGTCTATCAATCTATACAAAAAGGGTACATATCAAATTATACAGATTCTAAAAAGACGTACACCAGCATTTCACGCTGACTATCAATCACTGAAAAATAATTTTCTGAAAGCCTACATTGAATGAGAAATTATTATTATTACTATTTATTTTATTTCTTTACGTTCTCAGTGGAACATAGGGCTTCAAGCTAGAGGCTTGAAGTTTCGGTAGCAGTGGTGCTTATTTTTACGGGGTGGGGCTGCAGGCCTCATGCCCAACCTTCCCTCTTTACCGGTCTTATCGCCGGCTTAGCGAGGTAAAGGAGTGCATAGGCAGGGGATCAGCCTCCGGACCACATGTGTGGTTGGTGAGCGTTCTACCGCTAAGCCACTAATGCCCTGAATGGAAAATACTTACATTTTAATAGTTTTTGTCCAAATAGCTATAAAAGAGCACTCGTCAAAACTCTGTTCTACAGAGTCGGGAGAATATGCACTACAGAGAAATTAGAGGAAGAATTTCTGATTCTTGAAATGTTGAAAGACAACGGTTACCTTCAGAAATTCATTGACAAACACGGAAGATCTGAAAGTTCAAATGGCAAGCAAATTACATTGGAAAAGAAGCCTATCTTCAATCAATTCGATTTTAAAGGTGATAATATTGAAGAAAATAGTTAACATAAGATTGCATTCCTCACTAGCCAGAACCTATCCTGTTGCTAAGTTGGTTCCCGTTTATCAAACATGCTATTTGGTGCAATCAAAGGTGAATAGATAGCCTTCCTGACTCTAACCTTGTATACAAATTTACATGTATCTAAGGCTGCAATTACATTGGAAGGACAGAAACATGCGCGCACCTTAGGTTATCTGAACATGTACTAAAAAGCAAACTCACCATATTGTTAGTCAATTTATTAGTCACTCATCACCCTATTCACCTCTCGTCTTTATTACGCAACTCTTTTGCCACTAACCTAAGCTTTTATTGTCTTCTAAACTTGAATTTTCCGGATACAAACTATATGAGTGTAGCTTCTAAGCACTGTTTGTTGAGTTTGGAGTCTCCTATCAATTGACATCATGTAGTATTTGTAAGTCAACTGTAAGCAGCTGATGAGAAGCCAACGAAACAAAAGATAGTTCCACCTTATTCTATACAAATACTTGTTTTTGCTTTATATTCAAATCTAAATATTATTAACTAAGTCTCAACTCGTTTGGAGATCGAATGGGAAACCACATAGACTATGACGGAATAGGTATTAAGAAATTCCCTCCTGAACAGAACAATCTGTTGACAATAATGATACTTATTTGGGTATTTCAACTAACTGCAACTGTTTTCCTCTTTTTTCCTTGACTGTATATCTCCGTGCTAGTGTTTGTAGATTACCTGGTGACTTAATCCTCATTATTTGCCTTTCTTCTTGTTTAATCGCCAATTTCAATACTTCTTTTTGTGGTTGTGTGATAGTAGTGCTGTTTTACGACTTCGATTTTGTTTGAATGAGGTCAAGATTATGCTGTGGGATTGTTTGACCTTAGACTGTCAGCAGGAAGTTTAATTCTTACCGACAGAGTATTGATCCTATCTTATTGGGAATATTCTCAGTTACTTCTTACGACTGATTTTGGTTAGCTAGTTTTGTTGTACAGTACTTATTTTTGTACCTGGGAAATCCTTGGACTGTATAAAGCTGCCTAACGGCATTATTACTGTAATTTCGAGTTTTTTATATGTTATTATTGTTCAGTGGTACCACCGATTTTATTGCATATAATTGTTTTTTTTCGCTAATGTCGGGACAAGTTTGGAACTGTGAGTTAGTCGAAGAAGTTTGGTTAGTTTTACACAGTAGAACACAGCGATTGGTTTCCACCCTCCCTGCTTTCAGTCTACAATATTTCGGTTTTGGTCATAACATTGACATTTTTTGTTTATTATTCGGTAATTTACTTTAGTCTACCGGAGTAAATATACTAAAGCGTGAATATTTCGTAAACTACTCATGTTATTTAGCAGTAGTACAGTTACTACATCAGCATAAATATATTTATATCTCCTTGTTTGGTGGTAGTGATGAGCACTGAAATCTGGAAATTGGAACTCTTCAGCCAGATGTACCTGCATCTTAGTGAGTGATGGTCCCACAAAAAGCGCTTCTTGTGACTCGGTAGCCTAGTGAATACAACGTTAGGATCGAGTTTTTCTAGGGAATACTACTACCCACTAGGAGGATGAGGGCAAATCTACCAAATGAAAAGTCCAAAATAGAAGAAAAAACACACGCTTCAGACTTCACTGAAAGTCACCGCAAAACAAATCTGGTGTAATTACAAGCTACAAGTCAAGGTGATATCTACGGCATTTTCGTATAGATAGAGTATTTCCCAAAATTAAGCTGACAAACTCAGTGTAAACGTGAAGTGTTCACAAGCGTAAAATGTGTAGTGTAGACAGAGTTTTATTAGACTGGAAGGCAAAGTTAAACGATCACAGCCCAAAACACAGTGACTTTGAACGACCAATCAGAATCCAAATGCAAAAAAGTCACATAATCGTTGGAAAATACTCCAAAAAATATTACAAACTTGATATTACACTGTATAGTTGTCGCTTATGTGTTGTAAGAATGTCTCCCAGTCAATACACAGATGATCTATAGAGAAATCGTACCATATGCGATATACCCATTCATCTAGGTGACTGTAGGTCATGGTACTTTGAGATCCATTGATATTTCTGGCACTATTCTCCAACCTACTCCTAACTATAACCCTACCTAACAGTATAGATCTGCAGAAAAAGTACCTAGTAAATAAGTAGAACACTCTGTCTACCCTTTCCATGTCCAAAATGGGGCATGATTTGATTTGGAATGACATACCCTAGCATCCCGTGTCTGATCGGTTCTTGAAGATCAACTTTTAAAAGACCTTGACTTCGACTATACTTTAACTTCGCCGACTGAGATTTTACTGTCTGCAGAGCCAGTTAGTTTGATAACAAATATTGCTGTCTTCTCTAGTCAAACAGCACGAGACGATGACTCACTTGCTCAGACATTATATAAAATAATCTGACGAAGCTAAACTTTAGATACCCAACTGGCGCGGACGAACCAGTGACCTTGAAGTGCTTAGTCAGAGCGATGCAGTGAAATACGGTGAATAATACTACACTCATGAAAAAGGTGTTATGATCTTACATAGGAAATCTAGTTAGTTCTAGGTGAGGTTAGGGGAAGATGAAGGTTAAGCTTAGGGGCTAGGGACAGGTTAGGAATAGGTTACTCTAATCAGGAAGACATTAGGCTTGGTTACAGTTGAGGGCCCAAATTCAATTTCCAGAGCAACTGCTCGTCCCAAGGTAGGTAATTAGTACGTCTGCACCTCTTGGGTTTCCAAAGTTTAACTTTGCCCGTAATCTTGATCCTAATCGGCATATTGAGCTGTTATCACCACTCTATTTGACGGTTATAAACTCAGTGTTAAATTTGATCGATGTGTTTTTTTCTCCCAACCATCCACAATTAATGCACGTCTAAGTACTTAGAAAAATATTCATGTTGTTCTGAAAATATGACGTTAATTATTATTGAGGAATAAGATTAATACAAACAACACAAATGGTTCAGATTAGGGTCTTTTTTAAGGATATCGATTAATTTCAATGTAGATTTCATCATAAACCAACATCAACCGGAGATCATTGGCATCAACATTGAAACTAATCCATATTCCTACAAAAATCCGTAATCTGTGTTATTAATCCCCAGCTCATTGATGACTAATGGATGGATGTCCTGAAACAGTATTCAGAAGTTGTGGCCAGCAGGGATGCTTATTATTATTATTGTTTCCTTTAATTCCTAGAGGAACATAGGGCTTCAGCCCTGTGTCTCCATTGCTCTTTATGACGCGCCAAGTCTCTAATCCGTATAGTAGCACTGACTTCACATTGGAGTTGAAAATACGGATCTTATTTTTGATGTTGAGTGCTGTTGACCTCCACACAGACTTGAGAGTAGTGAGAGCTTGTCTTGCTTTTCCGATCCTTGCTTTGATATCCTCGCCAGTTCTGCGCGCCTGTAGTTGAAACGATGCTTCCCAGGTAGGTAAAAGCGGTTGTTTCTTTCAGATTCCTCCCATTTATGCTGATCGTTGTCTGTTGTGGTTGTTCTTCTCCAGGAATCTTTATCACCTCTGTTTTCTCTATTTTCACCTGGAGTCCTATCTTTGATGCTTCTTCTGCCAACTTGTTGCTTTACACTTGCATATCTTCCAGTTTGTGGGAAATCAGACATATATCATCGGCGAAGTTCAGATCCTCCAAGTTTTCTGTGTGAGTCCATTTTATGCCTGTTTCCTCATTGCCCGCTGTTTGTCGGGATGCTTATCGAAGGCACATATTTTGATGATAGTGCTATATTCCGAATTGACAAAGAATTCACGGGCCGCTGAATTCCGTCCCAAGCGACTGGATAGTCAACGAGCTTAGTCTTGTAATGTGAAAGTCCTGGGGTTCGATCCCTGATGGGATCGTGGGTGCGCACTGCTGAAGAGTTCCAAATCAGCTGTCTAGTGCTCACTGATTTCCAATAATCTCTCTTACTGATTTTGGTTCGCGAGAGAAAATCTACATTGTGAAACACAAACGATTATCTTCCGTATTTAGGACTGAGTTCAACACCAGTATATCTTTTTTTTATTCCTTCACGTTCCCAGTGGAACATAGGGCTTCAAGCTATTGGCTTGAAGTTTCTGTAGCAGCGTTTATTTTTACAGGATGGGGTTGCTAGTCTCATGCCCAACCTTTCCTCTTTACCAGCTTTTCTTTCTAGCTTAGTGAGGTTAAGGATTGCGTCGGCCGGGGATCGAACCCCGGACCATGTGCAAGGTCGGCGAGCGTCCTAACCGCTGTGCCTCCGACGCACCCAGTATATCTGAACACGTTTACCTCTCTCTCTCATGCACCCACAAACACACGGGCGTAGATACATCTAATCGCATAAAGGTAAGCTGACTCCTATGTGAAACAATAACACTTGTTGAGATAGCTTAGCTTAATCCTTATCACAGAGACATAACTGTTAGTGTAACGTTAACAACTCTATAAACATAAATTAATCAACATAGATAACAATGGAGATATTTTTCCGCTCTCTCTCTGCCTAAAATTAAACTACATTTCTAATGACCTAGAAAATAAAACTGTTTGATGTAAACAAACCTGCCACTACTACTACTACTGAATGTGGTATGACATTTTCACCATGTGTTTACTTGGCTTAATGCCAAAACAACCATAAATATCATTTCAAATATTGGCCAATCACAAAATAAGGTTAGTTGATTTGGTCACATGATATATGCTACATACATATCTAAGACTGCAAAATGAATATTAAACGCGTGAATAAAGATTGATTGTACAACTGATTCTCGTTAGCTTAAGTTAAACAAATGATGGTAAGCATATTTAACTCAGAAAAAGGGAGAGGATATTTGAATTTACTTTAATAAGGAAAAAAATAGTGGTGGAACTATTGATTATAACCTAAATTAGAAAGAATTTAAGACATTTACATTTTTACCAGATAAGCGAAAGGACATCTGAAAACGCGTTACATAGGATTCTTAATGAAGCAGGAATTTGGCGTGTCATTCAAACCCACAAACTCATTCAGGGAAGAGGTCTGTGTAAGCTAAAGGACCCTACACTGATCCAATCAGACAGAATAATGGGATCTATAAAATATCTTGAAATGACTATGAGGTCAACTAGACAGATCAAACCAGTGGGATAGGAGGTAGTCAGATTATTGGAATTTAGCTAAGTGTAGGAATGACTGCCCCCACGAAGATGAATATTTCGGGGGAAAAGTCAGCAATTACAATAAAACTTTGGCACCTATGGAGAGAGAGGGAGAGAGATTGATAACGGAAGCTTTATTTATTGAATCAACTGAAAATACGTGTAATAGAAATGATTCAACACCTATCCTGGACACCTGGAAAATTCTATTACACCTACTACGAATAGGAAGGAATAAAAAAACAACTGTAAAACGAAAGCTTCGAAGTTGTGAGTCACAACTGATGGCATAATTATGAACAATAAATTGCATTCAAAACCTCGTCATCCAGTATAAGTAATACTGTTTCACTGTGTGATATATCTGATAGACAAATCAATGTGAAACACAGTCATACAATAAGGTGGCAAACAGCTGCAGTTCTAAAAATTAATATAGATAGATGGAGGAAGAGGTTTATCATGGGATCCTTGTCCATCGAATCTACACCTAACATACGTGAATAAAACGAATGACATAAATATTACTACCAATAAAATCAAAGAATAAGGAATAATGGAAGCATATAAACAAAGTTGAAAGGTTATGTGAGTGCCTTAATATGATTGTGAGCAAAAAATTCCACTCCAAAAGTTCTTCTCAGTAAACAATACTATATCACAACCGTGTGCTTTCATCAAATACATTCACTCTATGATGACTATGGAATGGACATCCTACAGTTCCAGTGATGAGAAGTTATGACCAAAAGGAGTTCACCAGGCTGTCTGTGAGGAAAGATACTGCACGATGACATTGGTTGATGGTCAGACTAGATATCACGAATTAAAAGAGGTTCGAATTCATGAACCATTTCTGATTCCATCGTAGTTGATGCTGCTGAATATTAACATATCTGCCTGGTCCTTTATTCGTTTTGTTGGTCAGGTCATTGGTGAGTAGCACTGAAAAGTCCCAGGTTAGTTTTGATTTGTAATCATCTCCTTCAGTTTTCCATCCTTCATTTTCAGTTTACAAAAGATCACTTCATTCGGTTTCCATGCATACCATGACCACACCTTATTTTTTGGGAAAATTATTTTACACATAATGCAATCGTACTTTGTAGCCTTTACAATTTTTGTTTCTATGCTCTTAGTGATGAATTTTTACCTCCCATAGCGCTAGCAAGTCTCCATATGATGTTGAAAAAATATTGTCTCCAATTCATTCTACCTGTATCATTTCACTACGACAGAAGGAATTTTCTAGTTGATTTACTAAAATACAATGCTAGCCACTATATAAAATAACAACCTGAACCCAATAAGCAGCCCATTGACTTAAGTACTTGTTTTCTTTTCGGCCAATGGGTCTTAAGTTCGAAGTCCACCTGGACAACTAAGTAGTAGGTGACAATAAGCCTTACACAATATGTTCATCTCATAGTCCTTTTTATAATGCCTTTACGTTCCAAATGGAACGTGGAACTTCAAGCTTGAGTTTTGAAGTTTCACTGGCGTTGATGCAGTTTCTTTTCAAGCGGTGGGGCTGCTAACTACACTCCCAATTAAGCGACGTTTGGGATTGCGTCAGTTGGGAATCGAATCCAGACCACATTCGTGATTGCGGGGGGGGGGGGTATCATCGGACGACCGACTCTCACAGCCTAGTGTACATGAAAAATCTGTCCTAGGTAATTGATTTCGGGTGATTTGGACTGATTCGACTCTGAGATGAAATGAAAACCGGATACATCGCTGATGAGCTCAGGTCTAAACGACCAAGATGGACATCCGGTGTTCGGACCACTTCGACCTAGCTAAAAGTACTACTAGTTGATGTAGGTGGTATCCAACTAATCATAATAATGTGTGGAATTGTGATTGTGAGTTTCGCAACGTAAGAATGAGACTTGTCACACTTATTAATTCAAATTTTAAAAAAAAAACTTTACATAGAAACAAACTAAAGTGAGTTTTTCATCGCACCTCGCTACAATGGCTTTTAATACGACTTGTCTGTCTGTGTAGAGTAAGATCAACTTAAATTTTGGATAACATTTACTCCAATTTGATTCAGAGGATACTATTTCACTTGAATTTAAAAAAATTCGTTTAATGATAAGCTTTCCACTCTAACATTTGTGTAACATTTAAAATGAATCTACGAAAAACAAGTTGGATGATATAGAAACAACAAGTCATACGATCTGCAATCACTTACAATTATCCCACAGTTCATGATTTATCCAACAAAAATAAGCTTTGTGGAGTCAAACAAATCAGGTTAGTCACTGATAACAGTTTGAGGATGGTTGCAAATCAACAGATGTCGATAACATGTAACGTCAGATTTTCATTTAATGAGATGGAAGCGTGGTTTATTTGCTGGCTTAAGCACTCGACTTACAAGCATCAAGTCCCACTCCACCAGCTCTTTCAGCCCAGACAATTCGGGTAGAATCGTCAGTTCTTACACATTATTAAGTGTGGTTCATAGCCTGTTCCGAGTGGTAACTAAATGCTTATCGTTTAGAGCTCACAGATTATGTTAATTTACATTTCAAGGTTTTTAAAAATCGACTTTCTAATTGTTATGGATACAAGATAAACACTATTCTGTGGAAAAAGATCAATATGAAAGAATTTTCTAAAGTTTCATTCCTTGACTGAAATAATTCAGTCTGCACCAACACCAAAGACTAGACGTATGACATGAGTTACTGTCTAGTATCCAATCAAAATATCCATTACAATCCTGCAGGAGGTCAATCGCCAGCATAAATAGCTAAGTAGTAACATCTCTGACTGAAACACTGGTTGGTACTGGTTCGAATCTCTAAGGTGACATGAGGCCCTTCTAAATTTCAGATACGTCTTACCTGACGAGTACCAGGGAGCACGAAACCTACATCTAAGGCTCCCTCCCTACCGACTGTCTCCAACCATCTAATATCAATTCAGAGTGCACCATGATGGCGAGTCCCAGAGCCAACATGATGGTCACATTGCAAACGTGGCTGAGATAGAATTCAGTCTGCGCCAACACTGAGGACTAGACGCATAACATTAGTTACCGCCTAGTGTTTAATCAAAGAGACGAAACTTCATAGAGAATATTTAAGACTGTACTCAACTTGTGTGACATAATAACTTGTTACAGCAAAACACCTTTAAAACACCACAAGATATTTACATCAATACATATGTATAGTACTTATAAGTAGTAAAAGAAAAGTAATAGGCTTCACTTACACTTTTGATTTTGCTTTCCAAATTTATTGTGTAAATCATATATATATATGTATGTATTCTGGTTGAGTAAGTACAATTTTAGTAGTCAAATTATTATTTTTCTGCCAACTAATTAAATTGATGATACATACATATACGTAGGTAAGCACTATGCGTATACAGTGACGCAGTAGAACAGTGATATTCGGTGTGGTAAATTCAGTGACAAAAATTCCAACAGTAAAAAAAGGAGATGTATTTCTTTTCGTTTGATTATACTATTTGTTTAAATGGTTGTACCGAAATCCTCCTTTATTAAACAAATATAGTAGTAGATTACATCTAGATTACATGTATATATGCTTCTTTGTAACTGCGGTATCTGTTAGTTAACATTGTATGTATATGATTAAGAATGATTTTCATGATAAGACGCGAAATAGGAGTTAATCTAACAAAAGAAATAATAAAACGAATAGTTATAAAAAGAAATGCTGTACAAAATAATACATATTTATATATGTATATAGTAAATTTTACTGTTTAGATCTCTCTGTAAATAGTAGTTATTGTAAATCTTTATAAAAGCATAACAGAAAGTATTTATCACATGCATACAAATGATAGGTAGACCTATTAGTTTTATTTCTTTTGCGTTCCAAGTGGAATATAAGGCTTCAAGCTTCAATCTATGAAGACCCGTTAGCGTTAATGTAGTTCATTTTTTTACGGACTTGAGGTTGTAATAACCTCATGTCCAACCTTTCCCCCACCCCTCTTTACTAGACGCATATATCGGCTAAGTGAGGTGGTTTGGGAATGCATGGTTGGCAAGCATTCTAATACTGACACATCAACGCGATTATGCTACGTTGAAAACACCGATTATCGTCCTAAGTATAGCCTAATGCATATACTTTTGACAGGTTTAAACAATTTTTCCCGAAAAAGGTGAAAAATTAAAGACATTGAAAAGTGATACCATCCTAATATGGAATACAACTGAGTGAACAGTGAAAACATGTCTGAGACATCCGGTAGATTTGGGTAGACAGATGTCAGTGTAGTGAATATAGTGATTGAAGTTGAAATAGTAACTTGGATTCTAACTAAAAAAATGACGAAGTTTACATCACCAACAGACTAAGCGCTTTACCCAACGATATACGATATACAAGATTCTGCTACTGTTCAGGTTGACTGAGTTTAAAGATAGATCTTAGTACAGATGTGCAGTAGTTCCACTTGATACACCATGTAACAAACAAAGGTAGCCAAAGAGAGAAAAAGAGGTTCGAAAGAACTATAACAAGGAAAAATGTAGGGGGAAAGAAAAATAATATGGAAGAAAACACAACAGTTTAGTGGATATGGTAGACCACATATAGTAAATGTATCTGCTCTGAGAAAGATTTTGAGCCACATCACTAGTAGTATGCAGCCATTAGTTCTTAACGTCTCAGGGACCCCAACCAGGCATCATTAGCAGACAGATGTGGCTCAAACCAACTCTCAAAATCTTCATGGGTTAATGATTCCAAGTATTAGTTTGACCACCTTTAACTCCTTTCAAACCTAATTCTTTATTGGCTAACATTCCCCGTCAAGGAAATAATGTCTTAGCATGTGTAACAGGTATTCTAACCATCTCAGCTGATTTAAATTCACAATCTCATAGGTCGACTTACTCTCCTTACCAAACAATCTACACCTAAGCTCAATACTACTCATAATATTATACCATTTAACGTAGTAGATAGGACGCAAACACCCGTGGACAAAGACGGTTAGCTTTTGCATATTTTCAACTTTCAATGACCATGGCTTATAGCCATTAAAGAGGACAAAGCGAACTGCTACGCAGTACGCATATCGTTTGATCGATAGTCATATTTCACGTCTACGCCAGAGATAACGCAAGTTGGCAAATGCCACACGAGACTTTCGTCTCCATGTTGATTTCGTCAGCAGGTTACTAGCTTATGAGTGCTCAGCAGTTTTTGAGGTTCTGAAATATTTGAAAACCTTTAATACCTGATACATAGATTTATGTCTTAATCAGTTAATTGATCGTGTCACTATAACAAAAGGTTCAATATATAAGGTACAGTCTGGACTTGGAAATAATCATACTCTTTTATTCAAGTAGACTACAAAATATTACTGTCATTATTAAAAGGCTACTTATTTATTCTGAGTAATATATGAACCTGGTTAATAGTTGGGACAAATTAGTTCCAATTTATTCATCTGCTTTCCTTTGATCACAAATGATCTATTATTCTTTGGAGGGTTAATTAAAAATTATCACTTAAATTATTTGGGTGGTTAGAATGTAGAATTGCTGACTTAAATTTTTTAGTACTAGATTCGACAATCAATTTTAATTTCGTTCTGTCAACCTGACATGATGTCTAAAATCTGTAGATCGACGAGTGTTCAATTCCTAAATGACAAGTCTGAACAACTTTTGGAACGAATAAATATAATCAAATGGTATAAACTAGTTTAAATCTAATGTTTTCTCCTAAAAAACTTGGGAGGATAGGTGGGAAGCTTTCAAATACAGTTTATACATAGGCGCCATATGTGATAACTTACCGATACTCTACTGTACTCCAATCCACCAGTTCCTAATCTCTACTAGCAGTCAAGTGAAATACACTACTCAGTCTTTTAAACATAAATGTTCTACAGAGATATCACAAAACTGAATAGAATTTGGATTAAATATTGATTTTTGGGTACGAAAGACAATGAAACTGTAGAATTTTACTGAGATAGTCGGCCGACTGTTTAAAAGCAGAATAGAACTAAGCAACTGACCTATTATTAAACTGCTTAGGTAACAAACACAAGCTTATAAAAAGACATTCACAAAGTGGGGATTAATTAAGACATAGTAGGAAATTTCGTTTCATAGGAACAAAAACATGTAGAAAATATGACCACAAACGCGAACTCTATGAATGTGTAGTATAAAAACTGTCAGTTATCATGAAAAATGTAGACAACTAGTATAAGTAATTTCTGTATTCCCAAACTTTCGACGGTATTCAGTGAATTCTATAAAATGACAGTACTCATCAAGATCTTAACATTTCATACAACAATAAATGGAGCGTTCATAATAATCTAGCATGAAAGTTTATTGAAAAACTGAGTCGAACTAAACGAGTAAAAGGTACTAGAATAGCCTGCAAATTAACAATTGAAGTTAACGCTACTTCTCCTATGCTAACTATTAATAGAACTTCACACATGTTGGTGTGAATTGTTTAGGCTATACTAGTAAATTCTAGAAGACATAGAAGTTCTCATAGAAATAACCATAAATCATACGTAGTAAAACATCCACTTGAAATTGAAGAATTCTCATTCAACCACACATAGCTTGTGAGTTCGTGACAAATATTTGCAGCATAAAACACTGAACACCAATAAAGTATATAAACTGCTCAATAAAAAATGTTGAAACTTAACAAAAAGGTCTTAGAGGCTGAGGATGTTGACGTTCACGGATAGTATAATGTATGCTAACGTAAGATCTAATACCCACAACTTCCATAGTATTATTTCTGCGTAGACCAAAGGCAAAGCAAAACACCGGTATTGATCGGCCAAATTACTAATTATATTTCGGAACCGAATCGGAGTGCGAGATGATTGCCTAACTAGCTAAGGATTGTGCACGAACGAACGAACGTAACACGACGGCGTGCCAAATGGCGTGGATGCTTTACTACCTCGCTAAACAAATCAACTTAGACAGTGACGGTCAGCATTCAATGTGCAGTGATGAATGCTATGGGCAATAATTCTAGGGAATTACCTACCGCTACAAGGTAACTACCGAGATCTAATATTCCCCTCGTCAGTCGTTTACTCAGGTAATTATGGATAGCTGAATATCATAATTTTCTGTATTACTATATGGGTAACCAGATTGCGTCATTATCTTTTACATAATCGATGTGATTCATAGTTTAGTACCAGAGATACAGAGAGTTAACATTTTTAATTTTTGGTGACATAAACTATAGAGTCAAACTTAATTACATAGTAAGTTACAAACGCAATATTATATATCACAATGGTTTTACTGGTAAAAGTACTTTAAGCTGAAATATATCCGCAGTCTAGACAATGCAATAAAAGTAATCCCAATTATCGGCTGATTCAAAACCCTTGATTCTAAATATTACATGCTTAAACTATAGCCCATTGAGTGTTTCACATACGCAGAACCACTGTAATAATATCTGAATCATGCGTCCAGATCAGCTACACTTAAACCCGCCCAATAAGCACCCTTTGAGTTTTTGATTATCTTTCGAGTGAGAAATATATTAGTTGAACTTAAAGAATCTGAAAGTCAAACAGAGTCCCATCAAAATGAGGACATGTAATTCTTACTAGAACTGCAGATAAAAATCCCGGAAATCGTGAATAAATAAGACGTTATGACCCAAATGGAAAGCAATGATATGTTTTTAGTAAACACTACGATTTCGAAGACGCTCCTCTACCCCAATAAATCTCAAAACAAGAGATTGATAGTCTGAAAAACAATGGGAGGTTTATCGGCCTAATCCTTGTGGATTGTAGTAAGTCTGGTAGTATGCTTTACATCAGGCTGCTTGCGAAACATGAAATTTTTAGAATCACTAGCACCCTACCCTATGGTCAAGAACAGGAATTTTGATTACAGCTTGGAGTATCAAAAAATAAGTTATTTTTGCGAACTCAGCTAGGTTTCCCACAGATATATTTACTACTTCACATACACTTTTGGTTAGATCCAAAATGAAAAGCCACATATGAGCAACGAGTTCTCATTTAAGATTCGGCTCAATTACACTAACACAAGTTCAGGGAGCGGTCGATTTACGCCGCGAATAAATTATTTGAAAAACTGAATTTCCACCTTTTTTACCACACGACAAAACTTAATCACGATGAATGACTACGTACTAGTTGTATTTCATATCCGTTTAACCAAATCTAAACTGAAGGAAACAGAAGCAGAGTTCAAAGAAGAGCGAAATACTTCACCGTAAAACACTAACTCCCATTTAGTCATCAAATGTCATGAGTTATGAACAATAAAACTCATGTGAGCCTTCAACTAGCTCATCAAAGACAGAACGACACAAGCAGATACCTGATAGAAAAGAATCAACTCTGAAAACCAATGCAACATTTTATTGAATTCCTCTCCACATTTCATAATCAGATGTGATACATAAAGAAGCAGTATTTCAGCATGCACACACCAATTGCAAACTGAGAGGAGTCCAGTTAGCCAATTATAATTCAGGAGAAAAAGACAAAAGTTAAAGTGCAGACGATGTAGTCTAGAAACAAGAATGTGCTGTCGAGTTCGCTGTGAGGAATCCGTACAATTTCATACTAAGAGCTTAGCGTGAACTTAGATGAAGGGGACAGCCGGTTCCCGGTTGGATCTGTAGAGTCCTTCAAACTTCAGGTAAGCCGTTAACTTTCTGCATACTTATCAAACCTATTTACCGCACAAACACTTGATGCAACTTGATGCCCCCATAAGCTCACTTCCAATCAACCTCACGATGTGTATGAAGGATTATAACAACTCCTGAACTGACATGAAAGTATTTTACAGGTAGCGCTTATGGTCCTGGCAACAGCAAAGAACAGACACCGAAGTCAAACGACCACGAACAAATCAATCGGAGTGAAACTTGCAACGAAGATTAGGGTCTGACTTTGTGTATATCCTACACTGTAGCCATCGTCCTCACATTAAAAAGACTGAACGAATCTCTGAGAGTTCAAGAGACTTAAGTCTCTTAATTATTGCCATTAATTAATACTGAGTTGTACAACAAATTATCTACTGCGGTCGATACCCGGAAAATTCTTTGAAAGTAAAAACTAAAAAATATATATTATTCGAAAAACCAGTTAAATGACACAACCCAACCCTATTTCTAAACTAACAGGTGCGAAACTCACCTAGATTATTTACTAACAGTCAAAATGTCAACTGCTGTCAAGGTTGGAAAGTAACATGCACGTAGGTTATTAAAACTATATGAATCCATCTGGAATTCAAACCTTTGATTACAAAAGCATAAGACCTAAAAACCGTTATGTTTACATCTATCGCATAGTTCTACTTGTTTAATATTCTTTTTAATGAACTAACATAGAATATATCACTTTCTAATATCCAAAATCGTTTTTACGAGATAGTATTAACCAATTTGATTTCTTTGTGCTCGTCTCTTGATTGTGAGGTATAGGTTCCTGATCTTCAGGAAACTTCTGCGAATCTCGTCCCGCCACTCGACTGTCGTTGCTTTGGTTGACTCCGAAAGGAGTAGTGCTGGGATTAATTATATGTTGCTTGTAGTATGCGGTGTGTTAAGACTTTGTCGCTAATGTGAATGGAGTCAATCGTTTCACCAGTTAGTCCTCCAGTATCGTCGTCAGAAGAAAAGAGATAATAATAAAAGATATAATTAGTGAAGTTATTCCTTCTAATAGACAGAAAAAGAAATATAGAAAACGTAACAGCAGACAGCCGATTAAATATGAAGTTGGTATATATATATATATACCAACTTCATATTTAATCGGCTGTCTGCTGTTACGTTTTCTATATTTCTTTTTCTGTCTATTAGAAGGAATAACTTCACTAATTATATCTTTTATTATTATCTCTTTTCTTCTGACGACGATACTGGAGGACTAACTGGTGAAACGATTGACTCCATTCACATTAGCGACAAAGTCTTAACACACTGCATACTACAAGCAACATATAATTAATCCCAGCACTACTCCTTTTGGAGTCAACCAAAGCAACGACAGTCGAGTGGCGGGACGAGATTCGCAGAAGTTTCCTGAAGATCAGGAACCTATACCTCACAATCAAGAGACGAGCACAAAGAAATCAAATTGGTTAATACTATCTCGTAAAAACGATTTTGGATATTAGAAAGTGATATATTCTATGTTAGTTCATTAAAAAGAATATTAAACAAGTAGAACTATGCGATAGATGTAAACATAACGGTTTTTAGGTCTTATGCTTTTGTAATCAAAGGTTTGAATTCCAGATGGATTCATATAGTTTTAATAACCTACGTGCATGTTACTTTCCAACCTTGACAGCAGTTGACATTTTGACTGTTAGTAAATAATCTAGGTGAGTTTCGCACCTGTTAGTTTAGAAATAGGGTTGGGTTGTGTCATTTAACTGGTTAGTTGTTAGGAGAGTAAGACGGGAGAGAATGTAAAGAAGTAAAACGACGAACTCAGTTGTCTACTACCTAATGGTGTATGGGATTTTAAGGAGACAGGCCATTTGGACGCAGTCATTGTGTCGCTGCATGATTGTCCAGCCTTCGCTTAAAGGCGTCCACAGACGGTGCCATACCTACATCTGCCGGTAAGGAATTCCAGGGACGGCGAACCCGGAGTGAAAAGAAGTCGGGGCCGAGTTCTTGCCCTATGATGAGCTATCCTTCTGGGATTTTCACGAGGAAGCTGTAGTGGTGAATAATTCCCCAAAATTATTGACCACAGCAATCATCACTCAACATTGGATGCTGACCCTCACTGTTTAAGTCGACTTGTTTAGCTGAAGGCTTCCGGTCAAGCATCCCCGCCATTTGATACTCCGTCGTGTCACGTGCATGCACGATTACTAGCTAGCTAAGCATTCACTTCAACCCGCGATTTAGTCCCGAAATATACTACGTACTTTGGACGACTAAATCTGGTCTTTTGCTTTGTCTTTGGTATTCGAAAAGCGAACACTATAGAAGTTGTTGGTATAAGATCTTGCGTTAGTATACTCCGTACAACTCGCGAACGTCGATACCTTCAACCTCCAAACTGGTGAGCCCAACCACAAGCTTCATCTTCAATAAACGCGCAGATAAACCCGGTGGGTTCGTTCCTTTTTTGTGTTTGTTCTTGTACTCTTTTGTAATCGGCATACTTTTTGTCATGAGTGATCCTAGCCCCAAGGTTATTCAGATTCGCTCAACCACCAAAACAATCCAGCTAGTACCATATTGGCCAGATAATGCTGAAACGTGGTATCAGATTGCTGAGTCTGATTTTTGTGAGCATGGGACAATTGATCAACGTTGACAGCTCCTCGCAGTTATTCACGCCCTACCATGGGAATTTAGCGATTTCGTAACCGTACAAATGTCGAGTCCAGAGGTAAGTAACTCGTACGAGTTGCTCAAAGCATCCCTCCTCAAAAGAAACGTTCTCACGGTTCGACAGCGGCTGGATGAATTATTTCGTAACGTCGAATTAGGAGATCAGTCAGCCGTGAGCATGCTGGCGAGAATAAGAGAGATTATTGGCCAAAGTCAGTTCGATAAAGGACTGTTCAGAGAACTCCTTTTATCCAGACTGCCACAGTCAGTTCAGACTGTACTTGTGACACTCCAAGGTGTTCTTATGGATGACTTAGCTCTCTCTGCAGATAAAATTCTAGAGATAACTAAACGGCCAGTTACCGAAATATGCTCAGTTACCAAACCGACTTCGAGTAAGGATACTGCAATGACAGAGTTATGCAACTCCATCCAGCAGATGCTTAGGTCAAGCAAGCCTAGCAATTCCTCCTACCGTCGTTCTAAATCCCCTCAACGGCAAAACGCACGTGGGCATTCTAAGTCCAACCCACGTTCTTTCAAAAATCCTGACTGGTGTTGATATCACAACACCTATGGCAAGGAAGCGAAATGTTGTCGAAAACCTTGTGATTTCGGTAAAGCCTCCAAGTCTGTGGGAAACTATCCCGCCGGCACGCATTAGTGGCAACCGTCGCCGGTGGCACTAGCCGATTACTTTACATCCACGATGTAATGAGCCAGACTAGATATTTAGTTGACACAGGCGCCGAAGTCAGCGTCCTTCCCGCTAGAGCAGCAGATCGACAGAAGGAACCTAACTTCAACTTACAGGCTGCAGATGGAAAACCAATTGCAACCTTTGGTCGGAAATACGTCTATATGAGCGTAGGTTTACGCAAACATATTCAGTGGATTTTCCTAATCGCTGACGTCACAATGCCCATCATTGGCACGGACCTACTTAATCGTCATGATTTGCTCGTAGACGTCCGCCGTAAACGACTAATTGACACCACTACTAGTCTGTCTATAAAAGGCATAACTTACATTGGCCCCAGCTTGTCACTCGTTAAGATGAAGGCAATCGACAATCCAACTTTTCAACCGATTGTTGATAAATATCCGGACCTTAATTGCCCGTCTAGCGACCTACCGTGCATAACTAGCAATGTTATGCACCGCATCATAACCTCAGGAAAGCCTGTGACATCTAAAGCACGACGACTGGCTCCTGACAAACTACGACTGCCAGGTGATTTTGTTTCTCCCTCGAGCTTCTCACCAGCGGCAGATCACGCCTCCTACGTCAGCAGGCTTACAAACGCAACACGTTCAGTTAAACCTGCTCCCCTTCGACCACAGTCCATTGATGTCTTCGTTCACCCCTGTTTAAAAACTTCGGTCGAGCCCTCTAAGAGAACACGTTCTGGACGTCACGTAAGATTCCCAGAATACCTTCACGCCTATTTCACATAACTGAGTGGTGCGTTCCACCCAACTCACTCGTTTGTGTTATTAATCATTATTTCTTCTTTTCAGGCAAATCAACTTTTTTTATGTAGCATCACTTAACACAAATAAAAGATTTTTTCCTATAAACGTACATTATACATACACTTAAAAAAATTAGATGTATATATTTTTTTCGATGATTTAAACTTTACATTATTTTACGGTATCGTAGATGCACGTCATTTTTAAAAAAATGCTCATTTGGTACATTTTCCCCGACAAGGTTCTTAGCATTCTTGTTTTCTTTTCCAGGTGCGACGGGCACTAATTAGGAAACAAACGAAGCACGGGATCCAACGAAGAACATCGGGGAAGGTATGTACAGACACCCTATTAGCCCAGGCAGACAGACCAGCAGGTACTCCACCAAGCCGCTCGGAAGATTTTTTTCACCAAAATAATGTGACGCATAATTGTACAGACTTTCTATCTTCGAAATTGAACACAATCTTGCTTGATTTGGTCCAACCCTTCAAGGTTATGAGGTTCATCTGCAATGGGCGCGAGTCAGACGAACTTCTCGTTTCTTTTCCCAATTGCAGTGAAGGGATGTAAGTTATGAATAACTGAAATATCGTGGTTGCACAGTAGCTCACTGAAAAAGTCTGGAGGTTGACCAACACCACGATTAGGAAGTGCAACCGATGTTTGTGCAAAACTATTTTTAATCGGGGTACTTCTAGGGCCAGGTGATAAGTCAGGTTCCAATGCTCACCCAACTCATCCAGGATCAATGAAAATTTTGCAGTACATTCCCAGAGGCTTTTTTAAACTCGACGAGGATCATTTGAACCTATTTTGTCCCTGTCGCTCCATATAAGCGATTGGTCTATTGTAATGAGTAGAAGTCTTCTCGGGCTTATATAAGCCTCATGAATACTGATTTTGTACGGAATTCGAAAAAACTACGGATGTTCTGTCTTTAAGGGCCGGTTTGCTTGTCCCAGTAACATGTAAAGTGTTGCGAATACATTTGGTTCTCAAAGAATAAAGGCATGGTGACTATAAAGTTGAGATTTTCTGCAAATTTCTCATTATTTCTTGAACCAGTGACCGCATGAAATTTCCATCTTGTTGCTCACACACATTAGGGCCAGTTTCAACACCAATTACCTAAGTAGGGGATAAAAAATCGTGAATATAGTTGAGCCTCAGCAATTTCATCCCTAATCATCAGTTTGTTTGAGTCATGGCTTTATTCCTCATCCTGAAGCAACCTTAGACTCCTTCACTCGTGGGTTTTTTCGTGTTTCTTCCAACGCATAACAGCCAATTCTGAAAAATAGACATTCGCATACGTAATTTAGAAAAACTCAGCAAAGGCACTGCATGCACTCACACACAACCACACAACAAAGTGGGTCAGAATTATATGGATAGGTGGAGAGAGAGGTTGATTACTGAACCCCGGTTCATCCAGTCTGCACCCACCACATGCAACAGAAAAGACTCAAAGCAAATACCAGAGATATTATTACCAGTCAAATTGGAGAATAATAAATAGTGTTGAAGTGTTTCCAATTCACATTACAACATTCTGACAAGTTGCTTATTTTTTACTGTAGAAAGCATTTTATTTCCCATCTGACTGTATATTAATCGATATCACTAATATTATTTCAGAATGTACCTTATCTTATAACAGTTTTATTCAAATGTCTAATCAGTTTTACTAATGTATATAAGTAAAGCAAGGAAGTTGTGTGAGTGACTTGAAGTGATTATAAGCAATAATATGTGCTCGAAACGTAGTCATCAGTAAATATTAGTGTACGACACTGTGTGATTTTTCAAAATAAATCTAATCTATAATATGGACCTCATTTCTGCCTAAAATTTTAAATAATGACTGCGGATCTGATCTATTTTCCCTATTATTTTCTACCAGGTCCGAACAACTTGGAAGAAATGTCAGGAGAATTCAAAAGCAAGGGAGGAATTATATTGTTGTGGAGTACTTGTCCACACTTGGTTCTAAATTTATCGAGCCGACTCCCAGAAGAAGTAATGTCAACGCCATAGATTGACTCACTCACACAGGGTTTGGACAAGCACAGAAATCGATTAGATAAAGGATTTCTGTCATCAATCAGTAAGTCTGGTTGACATATATATGTGTATATCAACTTCAAATTTAATCAGCAGTCTGCTTTTACGTTTTCTTTATTTCTTTTTCTGTCTTTTAGTCTGAATAACCTACACTAATTATATCTATTATTATTACCTCTTTTCTTTTGACGAAGACGACACCAAACAACTTAAAGGTGAAAGGATTGACTCCATTCACAATAGCGACAAAGTCTTAACACACCGCATACTACAAGCAACATATAATTAATCCCAGCACTACTCCTTTTGGAGTCAACCAAAGCTACGACAATCAAGTGGCGGGAAGAATTACGCAGAAGTTTGCCGAGGACCAGGAACGTTTACCTCACAAGGAAGAATTCAGCACAAAGAAGTCAAATTGGTTAATACTATCTCGTAAAATCGATATTGGATATTGGAACCTCCAACAAGCGCAAAATTAGGTGTGAGCGTTACTTCAATATTTCCTAAAGGCATTTGTGTATAGTTTGTTTGTCACGCCTCCGTGCTGACTGCATGTTAATGTAAGCACTCTTTCTTGGGTAGACGTGCAATATCGTAGCCTAAGTGGGCTACTTGAGTCCCAAGGTAAGGAATAACGACCCGATCTCGCCGTCTCTCGTGAAAAAAGTATAAGCAATCAGATTAGCTGCAAGATAATAATTCAATGAATAATAATGTATATTTAAGACGGATATGTGGGAAAATATAGTTAATTACCCCGACCTCAGTGATAAGTTGTTTTAAACGTTTCCTGGCGTTTCTTACAACCGTAAGTAAGTATTATAATCTAACTCTAATTTAATCGCATTGTGAAAAGTCAAAATATATCTCCCATACAGGTCTTACTTATATTTACTTACTAGAAGGCGATATTCCCAGTGGCTTGTGGGAAGTGTGACACATTTCATTTCATTACATCTAGTTCTAAAAAACTTGTGGACCTCCTTTTTACGAAACACTGCTTATCTTGCGCCAACATTGCAACCCAGGTGTTAGTTATTATTAAACTTAGCGGGAAATGTTATGCTTACAGTCGTGATTGAATTTTTTGAAAAATCAAGAAAATATATGTTCCGAAAGACGTGTTTGTTTTAACTGAACACGTGAATTTAACTGATTATCTGTCATTTATTCTTATGGTTTCCATAGTTAAACTTTTAACCTAACTGGTAACTTTACCATGTTGCAGAAATCTGTATCGAATCCTGCGGTGAGATTTTCTGTTTTGCCTTACTTTGAGGAAGTGCATCTATTCAAAGTCTCAATTAACCCTGGTGTGTGTACGCAGACATACATCTGATTCGGATAGTACTACCTTGAATCAGCGCTGACTGGTTTTAGGGTGTGGCAGTGTTTTACAATCCCATTAGTTGTGTGTATTGAAGCTCATATGCCCGTATGGAGACTTTTCGTAGGATAATTACACTCAGAAATTTGAAACGGGATTTTCAATGCTGATTTTGTGATTGGCATTGTATAGCAATCCAAAATCCGTATGAAAAGTTTGGGTCATTTTCTCGTAGTTGGGTTAGATTGGGAGTTTAAATTCTCGTAATACATTCGTTGCAAAGTATGAATAACAATTATAACGTGTCATTAACATTTTTTTGAATGTAAATGTTATAAACGTTGAAAGTAATGTATAAATTATACGTAGACAATTGTAATATTAACTGTTTGCCGAAAGTTCGTAGTAAAAAGTCGAGTGTTGAGGGGGATGGGTTATTTTAATACACATTAAGATGTTGAAAAGGGAAAAAATATCATATGCTCAGAAGTCATAAAATGTCGTGTATTAAAATAAGAGAAGACAAATAGAGAGTTTTAGTATTGTGACCAAGCAAAGTGTGGAGTGATGCTTTTAACTGCACATGGTCTTAAGCTATATCATATTGATAACATGTAGGTTTCCTTTGTTACGAGCAATTTACACTTCAGGTAAACAACTAATGACTTCAAGAATCGGTGCGTCGGTGACACAGTGGTTACGACTGTCGCCGATCATGCACATGGTGCGGGGTTCGATCCACTGCCGACGCACACCTGATATCAATGGTTGGCGAGCAAATTTGGGATACCGTTATCGTAGACTGAAAATTCCATACTTGTGCCAAAAATACAGTGTGGAATCAAACTATAATCAAAAATAAAATAAAAATTATACGATATTGTCCAACGTAATACATTTTTGACTTGCTCAGAGCATGTTAGGGTAGTTCGGGCAAAATATGTGTAGTACATATGTGGTCGATGAAGATTTGTCCTTTCTATGAATAAACTCATATGCTGAAATTGTCTAGCGATTTATTTCTACTAAGAAATAGTCAGTCTTCGAAGACGGTTATGTTCGGCGTGAAAACTGTATGATGCAATAAAGTTACAAATACTCATGATCTTTTCTTGGTTTTCTGAAGTAAACTTCACTATAAGTACCAGCTTCATAGAATTTAAGAAGTGCAATTCTACTGTCTTATCCAGTATACTGTTCAGTCATTACTTTTGGTAACATTCAAGGGACTTGCCAACAGTAAACTCTAAATTAGTTTTTGCACTTTATGATGTATATGGTAACCTCAAGAAAAATTCTATTCTATTGGAGATTCTTCTATGCCAAATTCGGTTCTAAAGTCAGAGACTTTGTCAATAGACAGTTTCAGTTCACAACTAGCCTAATTTAACCGGGAGGGGGGGATATAGAAATACTGGTTTCTAGATAATAGGCGGTATAGTCCTTAAGTTTCTAGTTCAGTGTATTGTTGTCTAATCTTATCTCCAAATGCATGACTTGTGTTACCATTCTGATAATTGTTCTCGTTTCCTCTCAGAACATATACCTTATAATCTCTCATTCTCACATTGTAATTTTGAACTGTATGTAGAATAAGTCCTAAATTACTTAGCAAACAAATCTTTTGTTGAACAGTGAGTTTATATTTAATTTATATTTTAACATTTTTATTACAGAATTGTATACATCTACAATTTTCTACAGTATCAGTATCAGTGTCGTCGTAATCAAGCCCTTTCCTTCTGGTAGTGATGTGCTAAAAGCAAACCTGTACATACATTCAAAAAAGAAAATCTATTTGGTGCAAAATGATTGCAACAATTTCAAATAGTCTGTTCATCAAGTGTTGTAGCTATTCTGTTTTTTTACCAGTAAAATTTTCTATGAATACAATGTCCACAATGGTATATCGTAACAGAAATCCAAGGTTGAATAAATGATTTCGTATGTATTACTTATTATTTATTCTAGAAACCTTGAATTGCTTGGTTTAGCACCAAAAACAAAAGGCTGGGAATTTCAAGCTCCACGAAAAGACTTTTGGAATAAGTAATTCTGTTTTTATATAAATGTATTTATAAATCTATCCCTCTTTTCTTTCCACCTAGGGTGATATTAGATAAAGCAACAAATCATACAACTGGTTTAGTTGTCCATAATTCATCAAATATACTAGTCTCTGCTTCAACTAAAGAGAAGAGTATAAAAAAGCATTTGTTTAGGTATTATACTGATTGATTATATCATATACATTTTATGTATTAGTTGCACTGATGTCTCTGCTGCAGCAAACATTGGCAGAGTATTAGCCTTCAGGTGTCAACAGTGTGGTTTAATTGAATTATTTACTGATACAACTGAATTATCTAAAGAAAATGAAAGTGTAAGTTGTTTGTTTCTTTTAAATGTACAATTTTTGAAAAAAAATATAGACTCGAGCTTTCTATGAGTCCTTATTAGCTGGTGGTATACAACTCACAGAAACACCACAAATTGAGAGTGCAGAACCTATTGGTATAGATTATGATAATATGTCGGATGAAGAGAAACGCAGCATGTATCCAAGTTTAATTGAAAATCTCCGAACAATACCTGATTGGGATAATATTCCATATCCATATTCTCTAAGACCGAGATCTCAAAGAACGTCGTTGAGAAACAGATACCAAGTAAGCTCAATCTTTTTAATGATCTTCCTTAATACTAAATACTTCTTTTTTAATTGTTTTACTAATTCATTAAATAAGAAATCCTAACTTATTTATGTATTGTTATTGCTCCTTTGGGTTCCAAGTGGAACAGTAACACGTCTTCATTTCATCCTGTTCTTAGTAGTTCTTTTTGTATGTCTCCACGATTGCCCATCAACTTTCATCTCCTCTCCACATGATTTCCTCCATGTCAACCTCAAACATCCAGCTCGTCGTTTCCCATTCGAGAGCCTGGCCCGTGATGTCACTTAACGGTCTCTTCAGCATATGTTAAAGCCATCTCTATTTCCTTCAGCATATATGTTGAGCAATGGATAAGAAATCCGTCGTTATGCTTATTTATCTTCTTGTAAAGATGAGAACGATTAAGATACATTAGTAGTAAGTAGCTTTTCTACCAGTGTCAGTGTGTATCCAGTCAGGTTATGTTACAATCGTAGAATTGAAAAATAGTACTACATTCATCTAACATTTATAAACTGCTTCTCAGTGAGTGTTTATTCATGAGTTGTGTACTAAAACCAGTCTGAAGGGTTGACTACTCATTTCATAAATGTTTTGATAAGAACACTAATGTCTACAAAACCAACATTTTTTATTCTACTGTCTGGCATAGGTTGACTTCCTTATTTATCTAGAGCTGTGGCACACTGATTAAAGCACTCAACCTCCAACCAGTGGGTCTTAGATTCGAAATCCTCTCTGTCTACTCTGGTTTAAGAAGCCAGGTAGCATGTACAGCCCTCACAAAAGAGGTGTGACTTAGTGACGACTGCATAGACTCCCAAGTGATTATTCAGTTGAAGCTTGATGCTCTTGCTTTGTAGATGATAATTTGCAATAAGACGGTATCACTCTTTTTCGGTTGTAATAATTTTGTCTCAGGATAAGCATCTGTTTATTAAACTATTAAGCACAAGCTTAGCTAAGTATTAGTAATAACTGTAATGATGTCCCTGTAGAAACGTGGGTTTCTATTGTATCATACTACACTCATAAGTATCTATAACCGCAACTTTTTGAGTAGTCATTGTTTCTACCGGAAAAATAATTCAAAATCATGAGACATAGGTAAATGCGAAAATTTATATTGTTTTACTCGGTCTTTAAATGTATCAAATTACTCCACTAATATATTAGGATGTAGTACCATTTACAATTAAGTACCTATAGGCACTTAGTATTTAAAGTGTTTTAAGTCACTCCCTCTGTATGTGTTATTGTATTTATGCATAAATATTTCATTATGTGTAAGCGGTTTTCATTTAAAATACTCCAAAATGTAGTTCCATAGGGATGAGGAACAAAATGGTTAGGCTGCCGAGGGTTACATGGAGAAGATCATGCATGAGAAGGGAATTAAGACTTTCGAGGGGTAGTTGTAGAGCAGGGCTGAAATTGATACCAGGGAACAGAATAAAATGGAGATGTGCCATTAAATGAGTAATAGTTTGGTTCTTCTTTTTGATCGGTTATGAAGTTTAAAATGTATCCAGAGAACTTTAAAATTCCACGGAGAGGTATTTAATGTTTTAATCAGTGTTCTGCTGTAAAATTTTCGTGTTTTATAAATATGCGAAATACATGACATATTATTAAACTAAATCACATTATACACCATTGTAGATTTTGTCGAAAATTCGTCAAGGCATGGTATGGGATTCGTTCTACTCTAGGATGGTACATCCACGGAACAAAGCCTACTGGCAACATGATTTTGAGGAGGCACAAAAGAAGAAACTTGAATCTCAAGTTACTACTACAGATGATAATAAGGATGAACAGCCTGTCAATGTAATTGTCCCATCTAAGTGGCAGTTAACGTAATAATAAAAATACAATCTATCCTTTTCATATAGTCATTCAATGAATTTATGTAAAGTATTTGTATGAAATATAAATCTTGTAATAGCCGTGTTTTGGTCATACTAAATTAATTGCTGACGAAATCTTGGCACGTATACAAAAGGCTCGTGTGTCATTTGCCAATATCGGTGTCATCTCTGGCGTAGAAGTGATATCCGGCTATCTATCAAAGGATGTGTGTGTGTGTACTGCGCACCAACTTGCTACATCCTTCGCTACAGTTGTAAGACACGGCCATTGAGAGCAAAATATATGAAAGGACTAACATTCTTCGACTGCATCGGTGTGCGTTTTATCTCTCGACTGAAGTGGTATCATATGGTGAGTAACATTCGCGTTAGGTTTAGTGTTAGATAAGAAAGGGAATTCAATCGATGTGATTTTGAAGTTACATTGACTGAGAGCAGTGTCAGATGACAAAAAATTAAGTTGGGAAAGAGTTCACTGTTGGTTTGGGCCATCCACTTAGGATGGTGTGAACTGTGTGGTTGGGGTCCTCGGAATGATAAGAAACATTGACCAGAGATTATGGGTGAAATAGCTCAAAATTGTTCTGATTGGTGCAGATGCATTCACTCTCTATGATCTGCCATATCCACTCAAACTTTACTCTTTTTCCATATTTCTATTCCTTCTCCCTCACATACCTATTGAAATATCCAGCTACCTGCCTATCTAATGGTGAATATATTTTAAAGTAGTTCAGCCATTCCCGATGGATAGCTGTTACCCTAACGCGGTGCTCGGACGTACATATCACAACGGTCCAATGAGCTATATTGGCTGGAACCAATGTTCCTGAAGGTCCTACCATGCCAGAAAGGTTGTTTGTATGGCGATTAGACTAAAAGTAGTTATCGTCATAGTTTAAGTGGTTTACACTATGTTCAGGGTTTGTTGGCAAAGTCGTACTGTAACAACAGAAGACAAGGGCCAGGCAACAGATCGTTTATTTAGGAAATCAACAGATATTTATAGATTTTCATGTACATTATTATAGATTATTGTAGGCAAACAAACATAGTCTTCTGATTGGTGGTTTCTCGCAGAACTTTAATCTTTCATCTCTTTGTCGCCGTTTATTGAAGTTCAGATTATCTATCTGCAAATTGTATTCGCCTACGCAAAGTCAGCTGTGATTGGTTGTTGAATCAGTCTTTGTTCTTGTTTTTCTCACGACCAACATTGGGGACGTACACATTGACGTAAATTACTATCTACCAATTTTAGCTAGCAGCCAGCCCTCACCACAGTACTACTGTGGAATAGGGATGTAACAACAGTATGATGTTTCTCCTAGATGCCCAGCAGTGCTTCCTTTCCACTCTGAAGAAGGAGGGCAAAACTGTTTGGCACCGAAAATTGTACATCCGGACTTACCTTGCAGCAGTCCGTAGCCGGTAGTAAGATCTTAATACGGACACAACACCAAAAACCAATTCAAACAAGCCGTGCGTGAATGACATCAAGCAGGTGTCCCACGGAATCTCTGGTCACGCAACACGAATGTTCTCCCTGTTTCCCAGAGAAAAATTCTTTCCCTACTTTATTCTTGAGATATGATAGTTAAAGGCAGAATAAATATAAGTTGGTTACGGCTTATAATCATAGTTCGCTGTAGAGAGAGAGAGAGTACTACTAAGTGTAGAAATTCATTCGTTCTTCAAAATTTTGGACATTTTAACATAGACTTTCATTTAAGCCTAAATAATATACTTAGAAGGCAAATATTCCTACATTGTCTTACTTCTCATTTTCTGTGCAATCGTATCACAACGATCATGGTTGACAACTAATTAATTGTCAGGTGTTGGTTTGCAGGGATTCGATTGGTTACTGGTTTGGTCACTAGCTGATATCGGTTACAGAACCATTAAGAAATCCGGGAGTAATAGACAGCTGTCTCATCCTCGTGTGGGTTTGTTCAGCAGTACGCAACCACCGGGGCTCCAACCCAGGATCTCCCAGTTACAAGGCAAGTTGTCATCTGAAGTGGTAACGACTAGTGGCGTCCGTCAAGGATGCCCATTATCCCCATTTCTATTCAACTTCATCATAGACGTACTAATGGACTTAACCCTAACACACTTCAGCGACTCAGGGATTGACTTGCTACCAGGGAATAATTTCGTTGACTTAGAATATGCAGATGATATAGTCCTTCTAGGCGAAGACGCTGACAAAATGCAAAGTCTGCTGAACACCTTGAGCAACAATCTTCGTATGTTTGGCATGCGATTCGCCCCTGTAAAATGTAAGATGATGCTGCAGAATTGGACTACACCGACTCCTAGATTAGAAATAGGAAGTGAAGTGGTAGAGCACGTTGACCGCTTCACTTACTGGGGAAGTACTATCAGCCCCAACGGGTTGATCTCTGACGAAATCTCAGCATGAATACAGAGGGCTAGTCTTGCATATGCCAGTTAACGCCGTCTCTGGCGTAGACGTGATATCCGACTATCGACCAAAGGGCGTGTGTACTGCTCATCAGTGCGCTCCGTCCTCCTTTATGGCTGTGTGACCTGGCCATTGAGAGTGGAAGACATGAAAAGATTATCTGTTTTCGATCATAGGTGTCTGCGTTCTATCTCCCGTGTGAGGTGGTATAATAAGGTGAGTAATACTGAGGTTAGGCGTCGAGTACTAGGTAAGGAGGGGAAATCAATTGACGATGCTGTGAAATTGCATCGACTGAGATGGTTAGGACATGTGTTACGTATTCCTAGTCATAGCCTTTTTCGACGGGCAATGTTAGCTGATATAGGGTCAGGCTGGAAAAGAGCCAGCGGCGGTCAAACCAAAACATGACACCAGTCAATGAAATACACAACAGTTAGTCTAAGCCACATAGGAAGGTGTAGACTTCCTGGTTGGGGTCCTCGGGGCAGTAAAAACCAATGGTTGGAAACAATTGGTGAAATGGCTCAAAATCGTTCTCAATGACAGCGCAGATGCATCCACTCCTTGTGACTTATGATTTCCAATTAAACTGTTTTGTTCTTCGTTATTACTATACCTTTGTCTCACACCTCTGTTTACTGTCTATATTATGCATTTCTCTTACTTTCTTCTCTTGCTTTGTGTACTACAAGGAGGGAGTGTGGTGACTTGAACTGCCGCACATATGTGCAAAGTTCTGTGTCGAAAACAGACAGACAGGCAAGTTTGTAGACCAATCAGCCACCGGGAGCCAGTCAGATGGCTCATGAATTTCAACTTCTGCGACTGGCTGTATACAGGAACTGACCTGGAGTTCTAATGAGAAGTCGTAACCAATTGGGTCTATCAAGTTAGTTAAGAGAACAGTTACTCGCCAGTGATATTGGCGGTTGCGCTATATATATATATATACGTATACAATATCCTTAATACATTTTAGCCTTGTAACTGGAAGGTCCTGGGTTCAAACTCCGGCGAGTGTCTACCGCCGAAGAGTCCCAAACCAGGACAGAAGACCTACCCAGTACTGCCTGATTTTCCAATGGTTTTCTAACTGATAGTTAGCTCGCGATCAAACGTGCAGCTAACCAACTTTTTAAGATAAATTAATGGTGATCGAGATCGTTTGGTTCAAGTATATAAAGAGGAAAATAGCTACCAGCCTTTTCCTATTCTGGAAAACCTGACCTTGTGAAATACGACTGGTTATTAACTATGTATGCTTTTATTTTATATAATTCATTAACTGTTAATAGTAACGTGATTGTAGAGAAGATATCTGAATATCAGTTTTCAGTTAATAATTAGCTACTGGATGGATGACCTGAAGTTCTAATGAGAAACTGTGACCAATGGGCTCCACCATGTTAAGGCGAAGTGGATATTCATCGGTTGATGATAAAACTACATCGTGAATTGACTGGAGTCAGAATTAATGGGTCACTGAATACTGATCTAGTGTCTGAATATACCAAAAGTAGACCTGGTAAATTGAGGATTTGGGTTTCATCCCTAGTAGTGGGGTCATGGGTGCACACTGTTAACGAGCCTGGGGTTTGGATTAAAACAGATATGGTTACGGTAAATACAGAGGTTGAACATACTTCTTCCAGATACAGCGTTCACTTCAGTTCTCTGTTTTGGTCACTAGCAGTTATGTTGGTCGAGCTTCTGTTGTTTCCTCACTAACTTAGGGGACACATTTAAGGGAATCATCTTCATTTTGGGTATAATGGTATTCGAAGTACCAATAAATATTAGATGAATAATGTAGGCTTTATCAGAAACCAACATTAGTTAGATAATCACTAAAAGACAGGGAGTACTGGACATCTGTTTCGTTCTAGCCAGTGGCTCTTCAGCAGTGTGAACCCACAACTCCACCGCTAGGGACTGAACCCAGGACCTTCAGGTTGTGAGGTAAGCTGATTGACCATTCAACTACTAGTTTGGAACTCAATGATGTGTGATTTATAACTTCTGTCGGTGGCACAATGGTTAGGACTCTCGCCGACCATGCACATGGTCTGGGGTTCGGTCCCCTACCGATGCACACGTGATATCTTTGGTCAGCCTGCAAGATTTGGGCTGAAAATTCCATACCTGTACTGAAAATACAGTGTGGCATCAAGCTATAACCAGAAATAAAATAGTGACTTAGTGCTACGCCTAATATCTCTGAATCATATTGATTTATGACAAAATCCACTTTGAAATTAATTCGAATCTCTACACAATCCATAAAATGATAATACGAAGTGACATAATCTAGCGATATTTAACGTTTTAAGTTCTCATTCAACTTTATTCACCTTCATTTCGGTATCAGTCTTCTTCTCAGTACACCAGCCTATTTACTGAATCCATAAGGATACTGACTGGATGTAGAGTATTGTTAATCTTTCAGATTGACTATGTGAAAATGTTTATGACATCCATCCCACCTTCTAATGTGAATTGTTACTTCTGGATTAGTCTGTGTGATAAGACTCAGCATAAAATATTATATCGTCCTCTCTCACGAATCGTGTGATTTATCTTGTGATGGATTTACTATGTGGATATATCTTTTCTCATGCATATTGTGATTTGGTGTGTGATCAATTCATCGTCTTTTGTCTCACCTTGGTTCTCGTCAGATCACCAAGCAATCAGGATAGAAATTTCCAGCCAATAAGAACAGTCCATTCTCCGCTTGTGAGCCAACTGTATTGTGATTAATTAAATATATAAATATGTTTTGTTTCCCAATAAATGTATAATACAATATCTTACAGTCACAGGCCAGCCTTTGTCTTTTGATATTTGCGTGGCTCAGTGAATCAGAAGGTACAACGGACAAATAGACGTATTAGCGTGCCAGTCGAGTTCATTACCGTTATAGTAATTAACAGACGCAGATATAATAACAAAGTGCAACGGATTTATTCAGTTCATTTCAGCAATAACACTGTATCAGTATCCCATCAAACCGTTGGAAGTGAAGTGATTGAACACATCAATCAATTCACCTACCCAGAGAGTCACATTTCTTCTAATAGTAGGTGGTTGACTAACAAAATCTCGATACGAAAATCGAAGATTCAGTCGGCTTGTGTTAAACGCCCTATACCTTATATTACTGATACGAAACATAGCGACTGAAATTGAACCACCTAGAGAGATCACATTCATTTGGCTGCAGCCGTCTTGCTATTTTTTAAGTGTAGACTACAATGTAAGCAAGCGACCCTGAAGAAATAATGATGATTCAGCACGCGATCTGTGCATCGGTGGTACAGCGGTAGAATGTCTGCTGGCCATGCACATGGTCTGGGTTTCGATCCTCAGCCAACTGATTCATAAACCTCGCTTAGCCAGTAGTAAGCCCGACAAAGAAGGGAGGTCGGATGTGTAAAAAGAACACTGCTGCTGAGACTATAGAGCTAAAACTTGAAGCCCTATGTCCCACTCGGATCGCAAAGGACATCTGATCTGTGCATGCTTTCTGTTCACAAAATATGAAATCTCATCTCGTACTGCTCAATTTACAAGTACTTGGTTCTTTTTCTATATTCTATGTTTGCCTAACTAGAATTTAAGTCATTAGAACGATTCGGCTCAAAAAGCCAATTAGCTGTTCACGAAACAAGTTAAACAATAATTGGATGTTCTGATTACCTCGATTTGAACATAGAACCTTTTTGAACGGTTGCTAGTAGTATATTATATTTGCCTTCAGTACGAGATTATTGTTATACGCCTGAAATACCGTTGACCCCATATTTGATCGTAGCCCTTTGTCTGGGCAACCAAGTAGTATCAAGGGGCCTTATCTATCGATTTTCGTATGGCTTTTAAGTGAAACTTTTACCATCATTACAAAACATGTAGACAGATCTTTGAAAAGAAGTCGTTGAGACGGTTTCAGTGGAAAAATTTCATAATCTCTTTATCTAGAATTCTACAGCGTTTACATTATCAAATTCATCCTACTCAGATTACAGTCTTATTTCAATTTTATTTTTTAAAACTTTGTTTCAATCCACATGATTATTGTCTTTGTTGTTATTCTGAAGTGAATAGTGGAGTTGACTGTGGTTTTTTTTGATAATTTTTCTACTTATATGTTGAATTCATTAAGCTTGTTTTTTTGATGTTGACTTCTGATTATTATTATTATTATTATTACTTTTTCTTCCCCCTCCGACTACCACCTCCTCTTCCACGTGCCATTTTTCTCGTTTTGTATGATCTCCAGTATGCTTGTATTGTTGTTACTGCTTGTTCCATTTGACGTCTGTCTTCTTCGTCTCTTTGACGTTTCTCCTCTTGTATTCTACGTTCTTCCATTATCTTCTGATATTCTTCATTTATAATCTAATAGAAAAGAAGTTTAAGTTTAAAAATTTTTGGGACAGACAAGCTTCTATATTAGCCATGAGGTTGTGATTTATGCACCTACTGTCATGGTAACCTGATTGGACAGCTTCTGATTCGTTTATTTAAAGCTTAATTTTCTGAGGGATTTCTATGTCATACAACCAATCAGATTTGTCTATTTTTATAGCCTAAATTTCTGAGGTTTTGTAAATATGGCATACCACGTATTCTGTCTAATCAACATTGTTGTGGTTATTTTCGTTCGTTGTTGTTTTTCCCAGTCTGACTTTTGTATCTATCTCAGTATGGGAGATACTTTCAATTGATTAGTTGAATATAGTGTGGTGTTCTAGAGGCGCATTCTGGTCAAGTTAAACGAATCACAACCCAGTATCACGTAATCATAACAATAACAGAATTATTTATATGACTATAAAGTAAGTAAGAATATATTGAACAGCTGGGTGACTAGCAGTGGAATACAGGATATGCGTTTCGTCCTGTTTTGAGGCTCGTCATCTGGATGTACGTACCTGCATTCCCCTAGTTATTGATGTTGGTGTTCTCACTGAGACTCGAACCCAGTGCCTGTCGTTTCAGACGTAAAAGCACTATCCAAACTCCACCAGTCACTGGGTATTGTTGCTTGCATATCCAGATGACGAGTCCCAAACAAGACGAAATGAGCACCTTGGATTTCACTGCTAGTCAGCACCAACCCAAATGACTTCATGTCAATCTTCCGTACTAGGAGACGCCGATGTGTCAAGAGGGAATGAATGTTTTAGTCCAATATAATCAGTTTGTCAGTTTGACTTCGCCTGTGGAGCCAGTTACATTGGGCCTACAATTAAGCTTCCTTATCGTCGGATTTCTGAACATCATCCTGCGTGGTTAAACAAAGGACAGACAAGGTTTATTCGCAGCTCTATTCTGACCTATCTTGTAGACACTGAACACAAAATCGATGTTAAAATGGCTTTTAAAGTTATCTACCATACCCCGACTAATCCCAATTTTACCTTACGAGTTCGATTTTTATATATCATTGAAGCCTTTGGAATTCACCTTAAAAAGCCTAACTTAAGTGTTCCCAGGAGTTTCCTTTAGACTCATTCCCAGCCTTGGCTATCACTGTTTTAAAAATCATCAGCTGTCGCATAAAATTTCTTGATTTCACCTGATATTCAGCTAAGTATTGCATTTTTTGTGCTTGTTATCACTTACACATATTTTTGAACTGTAATTCCATTGATCTTAACAACTAGATATTGCTTGAGAACATCAGTGTTGTCAATAAGAATTTCTCTTTAAATATTATGTATCGGCAGGAAGCCTTGAACCTAGA
This sequence comes from Trichobilharzia szidati, assembly GCA_944472155.2. NCBI lineage: Eukaryota > Metazoa > Platyhelminthes > Trematoda > Strigeidida > Schistosomatidae > Trichobilharzia > Trichobilharzia szidati. The sequence goes on from OX235272.1 coordinate 72,513,828, forward strand.
TCTCGTGTTTGTTGGTACTCGTCAGCAAGACGTGTCAGCAATCTTGAGGGAACTCATCTCTTATCTTAGATTCAATCTAGTGTAACCCAACGCTGCAGTAGGAGACGTCACCACTTAGCTATTTGGGCTGATGGTTGACCTCCTTTTGGACTGTATTGGATATTTTGATTGGGCACTAGGCAGTTACTGATACCATGTGTCTAGTCCCTTGTCTGGTGCAGACAGTCATGTTTACTATGTGGCAGTGTCTTTGAATGCAGCACTTGGTGACGTGGGTTCGAATCTCAGAAGCGACATAAGTTGCCTTGAGAGTTCAAAAATGCCTTGCTGATGAGTGCCAACAAACACAGAACTCAGGACGTCAAAGTCATTCTGCCAATTGCCCACAACCATCTAATAGCAACAATTCAGAGCGCACTGCGATGCTGAGCTACCCAGCTGTGTGGTCACTTTGAAAACTTGACTGAATTTGGCCCACACAGAACATTGGACTAGATGTATGACACTGGTTACTACCTACTCTCCAATCAAAGTATATATATATATAATCGCTCACCTGAAAGCGTTCGTTCAGTTCATTGTAAGCAGCTTTCTCCTCAGTATATTCTGCTTCAAGTTTGTCATATTCCTCCTGAAAAATATAAATAAACCAAAAAGAAAGATTGACCGATTAATTTCAATGTGATTTTCGCTTTATTTTTCATTCTTTGCATTTCGAGTGGAAAATACGAACGGCTTCAAGCTTGAGCTTTAAAGTTTAAGTAGTGGTGAGTGCTGTTGTTCTTATGGGATGGGGTTCCTACCCTTACACCCCATGTTTCCTCTTCTCTAGTTTACTAATCGATAGTAAGTAATACCAGTTATTAAACTAAACGAGATTGAGTGATGATCTCGCTGGAAATCTAACCCTCGGATCATGTTAATGATTGTTTGTGAGAATTCTACGACTGAACCACCAAAGCAAAACGGATTGAAATTAGTGTCAGTTTCAAGCTAAACATACCGAAGTAAGATTGTTTAATAGCCGCTCACAAACTTGTATGCCAAGCCTCAAAAGAAACTTAAAATCCTACACTTTGTTTTAATGTTTTAGTTAATTAAATTAAGTGAAAAATACTCATCTGGACATGGAAATAGGAATAGGTAGTTCTGCGAAGAAATGGGTGATTTCGTTCCCTTACCTGTACGATCATAATTGTATATAACTATTTTGTATGTGTGTTTGTGTTTGTGTGTACATTCAGTTTGTCAAGCATAGCGAAAAACATCAGTTTGGAATATAGTATCAAAATATATGGCGGGATAGTGAACATGAATTAAGATTAACGGATGGTGTGAAAATTAATGAGCTTAGACTAGAGTTTGCTGAATAGGAAGAAATCAGTTCGGAAATCTGATACAATTAGCACAAATAACAAGATTTTGATTTTCAGTATCGATGGTAGTTCACTGTTTCTGTGTGATTCAGATACTTCGCGTGACAAGAAAAGCATTTCCAACAGGTTAAAGCAGACATATATCAACTGCTGCCCTGGCTCCCTAGTGAAGGTCAGATGGCCAACAAGGAGTGAGAACAGAGAACTCTGGAAAAGGACTAGTCAACCGACAAATATGCACAGGTAAATGCAGATGAACTGGACACATGTTGAGCGACGTCATGCGCCAAGCCCTCGAGTGGAATTTGAATGGGGGGACGACTAGTTGGGTCTGGTCTGAGAGTGACATCACGAAAACCGTATGGAGACGAGATGAAAGCTTGCGGTCAGTTGTGAGGCCAGTTAAAGAAGACTTTAAGGAACAGGGTTGATTGGAGATGTGTTGCAGAATATCTGTGTTCCATTCATATAACCCGAGGGAATGGCATTAATAATAATGAACATTAGAGAATTTATTACTGAGAAAGGAATTATAAGTAGTTATACCCGAAAACACACAATTTACCTGTAACACTGTCATTTCTTGATCATATTTGGAAATTTTTGATTCAATATCACTTTCCATTTTATAAATTGTTTTACGTAGTACTTCCTCTTCACAACGATTTGTTTCAATCAACTTTTCAAGTAGTTGATTTTGAGTTTTACATTGTTTTTTCAAATCATCTTCTTTTTCTAATTGTAGTAGATTTTGGAGAATGAAAAGAAAAGGGATTATTACAGTCATAATGATGGTAGCTGAGGCTTCGTATGACATCCACAAAAGAGGATTTTTTAAATTTTAATTCTTTGCGTTCTCAGTGGAACATAGGATCTCAAGATTCAGCTTTTTTTATGTGGGGTAATGTTATAAGCCTTACGCCTAACCTTCCCTCTTTACCACACTTGCTACCAGCTTAGCGAAGTTTATGAGTGCATCGGCCGGACCCGGAACACGTGCATGGTTTGTGAGCATCCTACTGTTCCAACACCGAAGCAGTGTACAGAAGGAAAAGCTGAGGAAAAGTGAATTGCAAGTCTCTGATGTACTACTGGTTGATAGACAAGATAGGAGTAACCATTAGTGCTTGTTCACACAGAATGAAGTGATACGAAACGCCAAATGGCCACTTTGCTCCTTTGAGGTGCCCGGATTTCGACTCATATCAGAAAGGTGAATCAGTCCAAACCATCAGAACATTGGCTAGCTACTTTGGCGAACCGGTAATACCTTAAATTAAATTCGTAATTCGCAAATTAATTAGCTATGTGATCTGAATAATAGTTTCGGTTTTCAATCGAAACTGTGGTGAAATGTCATGAATGACGAATGTGAAAAAAGCAAGCTTTGAAGTAATGGAGAAGGTTCATAGATGTGGTGGATGTCTTTGATGTTTAATTACAGTTTTATCATCCACCTGAAACAGTACAATCAAATCACAATTTGTCTTGTAATAGTGACATACATGGGAACCCCAACCCCTCCCGTATTAGAATGTTCAAAATAAAGAGAAGGCAGAGTGATTCAACAAATAGACTGTTTTACTCCATGTTCGATCATGGATTGATGTCAGTCACAGGACTGCTGAAAATCAGGGAGTACTGGACGGCTGTTTCGTCGTGGTTTAGGATTCCTAATCAGAACTCAACCGTCGAAGTTCGAACTCATGACCTTGCGTTCACATGGCTAGCTCGTAGACCAATCGCCCACTGGGACTCGATCCAGCGGCTCATGAATTCTAGTTTCTAACAAATTTTTGATTTTAACGCTACCACCAGCCAGGGTCAGCGGAGATTATTTTTTATTTCATTATTATTTTACTTCACGATTCTGTTCAATAAGTTTTCGTCATCTGAAGAAACATCTAATGAGTGTTGTTGCGTAATACAGGTTGAACAAGTCTATTTCGTAAGGAAATCTCTTACTTCCCTTAATTCGATAACTAGAAATTTAGTAATACAAAGAAAACGAACACGTACTGATTTTAGTAGGTTGTTTTCCACTTCGTAAACAGTTTTAAAGGAGGAGGTTATGAATGGTTGATCCACTTCTACGTCATCATAACCAGATAGAATAGTATTCTTGAACAATTTTCGGCTGAATCCAATGTGAAAAGCTGATGTATTATTATTATTCCCTTGGGTCTCCAGTGGGATATAGGGCTTAGCAGCATGTCGCCTTTTCACTATGTTTTTTGAATTCTTTCGCAGACGACTCCAGGATTATCCACAAGCTCTCATTTCCTCCACACACAATCTCCTCCATGTCTATCTTGTATCCCCACCTAAATCGTTTTCTCTCATCGGGTTCCAGTCGTGGGTTTGGTGTGTGATGGCACCCAACAGTCAGGCAACTGATCCTTGGTTAGTTCGTTTCCAGATTTACTTGTTACTTATCCTTTCTGGCCAACTATCTGATCTTCAACATTGAGGGAAGGCAGGTGTTGATGAAAGTCCACAGTAGCCTGTTCGAAATGCTTTTCGTGACACTTGAACCATATAGCGGCACTAGCTGACTTGACATTGGTGTTGAAAATCCAAATCTTGTTCTCAGTGCTTACTGCAGCAGATTTCCACACTGATTTCTGAGTTACCAACGTCCGTCTCGCTTTCCCATTCCACGCTGGCTTTGACATCCTCATTTACGCCCGTGTGTGTCTAAAACGATGCTGCCCGGATAAGCGAAGGTAGTGACTTCTCTTAAATTTCTCCCGTTTATAGTGATTGATGCCTTTTTGGTTATCTTCATCACCTCTGTCTTCTGAATGTTCAATAAATGTCTTGTCTTCGCTTTTTCTTCTGCCTACTTGCTGGTTTTCGCCTGTAGATCTTCAAGTTTGTGTGACTGATTTACCTACCTGCATCTAAAGAAGCAAGTGGTCTGGTATACACAAATTCAAATGGTTATATTAGAACTCTTGCCTTTCACGATGAACAAAAATACTGGTTGATTTATGGAAGCTGTTCTAAGCTTCTGTTCATCCTTAAGGATGTCAGCACTTAAGTCTTACGAAGCCGAAATTTATATTTTCTCTGTCCACAATTATTACTGAAATGTTGATGTATGATACTATGTATAGGAAATAGTTTTTAGAAACTTCAGAGTTAGCAATGATAAAGAATCCAAAGATAGGAAGTAAATATCTTTTTAAAATTATATGTAACTGCGCTAGGTGCGTCCATACCTACCAAGATACCTAGACATCTTAAAGGTTTGACACCAACTGGCAAAAACTTCAAGGTTGGACGCCTGTTACAAAGGACAACCTATCGTTGTTCCTCTTGAAGTCATGATTTATGCGTGCACTGACATGATAATCTAATTGGATAGATCTTGATCGGTATATTTATGGCTCGAATTCCTGAGGTTTTGTTAACTATATACATCATATATTTTTAATAATAAAACGTTATCGTTGTTGTGGCAGTTAAATCTCAATTCTCTGTCAGTCTCAGCGTTAGGGATATTTTCAAATGTTCATTTGGTCGTAGTTTCGTGTCTAGAGGCTATTCTAGTCAAGCTATACGAAATCACAACCACGATAATACTCCGTCATAACAATGCCAGACCTACATACTTTCTTAACTTCAGTAAATATTAGGTGTAGACAAAAGCTAAATGAAAGCCCGCACGATATGCGTCCGCTCCATCTAACCTCATAGGGTGATCTGTCTGACCTAACACATTATGTCCGATCTCAGCACTACCCACTCTGTTGCGTCACTAAACTTATACAATATTATAATTCTGTCTTTAATGAAAAATCTACAATGCTTTTTTCAGCCATGGCTCACAGACATGAATTAAGACAGTGGGTTGGGGCTTTTTGCATATACTTTAGAAGAGGTCTGGCGAATATCATGTCCGTAACAGAAATAGGACATCTAAGCAATATGCATTGGCGAACTTCCTGCAGTCCAACTGAAAATTCGACAACAGAAAGCTGAGACAAACTAATACGATATCTAAAAGTGAAGCAATAACTGTACACTTCAAAATATTTTTTGTTTAAAGGTATATTAAAATCAATCGACTTCCTTTTATTTAAGTTTTTAGAAATGAAATTAGTTTCAACCTACCATTACTTTGATTCTTAATTTCTGTCATTTTTTTCATCTCTTCTGTGTTAACTTGTTTTGTACGTTCAGTTAAATACTTTTCAAGATTTTCAATTTCATTTTTAAGTTTAGAAACTGTATAACCAATTTTACGAGTCTATAAATATGAAGTATAATAAAACCTTTTTTTTAAAAAAAACTACACATTCTATTAGAGCATTTAACAATGAACTACCGTATTACATGTATGAATGTTTAGACCTCATTGAAACAGTGCTATCAAACTAGGTACTAAAGTCGGTGAGGTACAATTCTCAAAGATAATTTGATGTCTCACAAAAATATTACCTGAATAATCTGATGAATGAAGCAGCTATCAACTGCTTCTTGGTGGAGTCATGAGTACGTACTGAGGAGGAGTCCCAAACAAGGACGAAACAGCTGACTAATCCTCTGTGATTTTCATTGGTTCTCCAATTGAATTCAGTTCTTGGAATCTATTAAATCTCTGCAAATCAATACTTGACAATTGATCCAATTCACTCTAGAGATTGATTACAGGATGAATGTATCTGAAGTCCTAATCACAAATTGTGGCCAGTGGAGTCTACTGTGTGTAAGGACAACTACTCACGGATGACATTCGCTAGTGGTCGCACTATGCACCGCAGGTCGCCAGAAGTTTGAATTCATGGTCTGTAGGATTCCATCCCAGTGACTTAATGACTAGTGAGCTTGTCTCGTAACCTGAACGTCCTGGGTTCGATCCGTAGCAGTTGGGTGATGGCGCGTACTGATGAAGAGTCTCAGACAAGAACGAAACAGCTGCCTAGTACTCACTGGTGGTTTTCAGTGATTTGCTAACCAAAATCAGTTCGTGGTCAATCTGTGGAGACTTCTATAAGATAAGATTAGTAAATCATGGTGGGTTTTAAATTACTCCTCTAAAACGTTATCATATTCGATTGGTGTCTCTAATCGATTCCCCAAGTTATACATGAAATTGTCCAACAATTATAAAATAATGTATCAGTTGAATGGGACTTTATTCAACAATTAGTTTTTAGAAGGAACTCAATACTATTTTAAAAAGACAACATACTAAGGTTTTTTATGATTAAATGTTACTGATTTTCGGGGTCGTCCAACTTGACTAGAATAAGCCTCCAGGACACCACACTATAACCAACTATTCACTTGAAGTTATCTCCCACATTGAAATATGCACAAAAGTCTGACTGGGTAAAACGACCACCATAACGTCAACAACGTTTGTTAGACGAAATACATAATAGATATACAAAACTTCAGGGATTTGAGCCGTGAATAAATAGATAAATCTGATTGGTTGTCTGACCTCCAAAAATTGAGCCATGAATAGACGAATCAAGAACTGTGCAATCAGGTTATCATGTCAGTACGTACATAGATCATGACTTCATGGCTAACAAAGAAGCTAGTCCATCCTAACAGAAGTGAGTTAATAGGAACAGACATTTCACTTGATACATTATGAATTACACTTATGTTGTTTGAGACAGCTGATGATGATACTACCCATTTGTCCAGTGTGAACTAGACGGAAATGGATTTGTATCTGCGGCCCATTAACTGTAAGTCAATTGTTTAAGGAGGTTAGCCACACCGCCAGGATACACACAGTACTCATATATATATTTACATCAAATTATTCCACATAAATATGCAAAGTTGTGAATATAGTCTTTCAAGTTAGATTACGAGCTGACATCAGTTTCAGAACCATTAGTACTGGACAGCTGTTTCGACCTACTATGGGACTCTTCATAAATGCTAAGCCATCAACCCGCCACTAGGGATAAAACTCAGGGCTTTCACATTACAGGACCAGCTCACTAACCATTCAGACATTTGAAATGAATTCGAAAGCCAACAATTCCTAACTTCTGCAAACTCGCGATACAGAGCTTGTGCCACCGCCCCCCCTCACAAAGTCATCTACGGGTATTCAGTCTCAAGTTGAATAACAACCACAATTCTACTATTATGCAAATATAAATAACTTACCTCTGTATTATTTTTACATATTTGTTTATCTAATTCTTTAATAAGTCCATTTAATTTCGTTTGGCATTCTTGATCTCTATTCTCAAGTTCTTTGATATAATTTTTTCTACGTTTTTTATCCTCTGGTGTTGTTAGCAATTTTGTTAATAATAATATTCTTAAATGTATTAAAAATTCTAATAATTTTGTTTTATTATCCTCATCAAATTGTGGTATATTAATCCATTGAACACTATCTTTAAAATTACTTATTGTCTCAGGTAATTTCCATTCAGCTGGATATTCATATTGATATTGACATTCAACTTTTTTTAACATAATACTTGCTAGAAATTGATTGATCAGTGGTTTTGATAGTAAGAAATGTAGGAAATTGCGAATGTGATCTCTCATTTCTTCCTCTTCACTTTCTTCTACTACTTTTCTCCCTGTTACAGTAGTATCTTCCTATAAAGTAGGAAAAACGCATCATGCACAACATGACACTTAAATTTTAACATAAAATTCCACTTTATTGACTGACTTGTTGAAGGATCAGTGAAATGGACCGATTCTCGTTGATATACTTCTTGAGAAGTACACATATTGAGGAAACAAAACTATTCTGGGACAGGAAAATATGTGCACAAGGGTAAGAATACTTCAGTGAGATGAGTGAACTATATCACACATCTAGAAGACGAGAAAAAATGGATACTTTTTGTGCAATTGTAAACAGTTTTGGGTAAATCTGGTTGACGGGGGGCATTATTATGAGTATTTATGAAGTTCTCTACTGATGAATTAATAACCTTTTTAAAATAATCACCTTTTCATTATTCTTATTATTGCTCCTCTGTGTTATACAGGTGGAGCATAGGGCTTCTGTAAAACACATCTCCACTCTACCCTATACTTTGCATTCCTGTTTAGCTGCATCAATGATTGTCCATAAGCTTTTATCTCCTCCTCCTTTCGAAGTAGAAACAACTCGTAGATTTCTATTCACATTCATCTTGAGGTTCTGGCGCATGATCTCACACAGTAGTCTCCTTATCGGATGTCGAATCCATCTTCATTTCCATTGCCACATTTGTTAAGTGATAGCTTCTTGGTTGCTTCGTATTCAGAGATCTTTGTGGCTGATCCTTTCTGGTTATCTGACTTCATGTATGGTTGATGAGACCACTAGATTATGCGAAGATCAACAAGGCAGGATAGCGTACACTACTAACTGAGTGATATGAGTAGTTGGATACCACTCACATCAACCACTAGTGCTTGCTAGACAAACTGCAAAAATCTAAACACTGGACTGATGTTTCCAGAGAGACTTCACCTCGAACTGTGTAAGTTGTGAATTGTGAATTCGATTCCATGTATCGCCAGTTCTAAATAGCTAACCAGTCACAATTCAAGTGATTTGGATTGATTCGATTATCTAACCTGATTAGAAAACAGGGTACACTACTGATGACCTCGGCCAGCAAACGAGCGAAACAGCCATCCGGTTTTTAAATCACTTCTATCTAGCTACCAAGCCCTACTTAGTGATGTGAATGGTGTCCAACTGCTCATATCAATCAGTTAGTAGTGTATGGTATCATAAAGTTCACTTATAATAGATTCCATCTAAAACGAAACTGAAATTCATTGAATATTATTATTGTTCTACTCATATTCGTTTAGGTATACAACTTCCATATCAAATATTGTACCACAACATTCGATGACATAGGGACATTCAAATTTACAACTTAATAAAGTTAACACAATGAGAAAAGTTTGACATGAATTTGAAAATAAAAGGCTAGAATAGATACGAACTCAAAATTGACTTCTAGAAGGATAGTGTTATGGTGAAGTGTAATGGCGGTTGTGGTGTTGGCTAGCATGACTAGAATGCGTCTCCAGAACACCATACTATTACCAACTGATCACTTGAAAATATCCATCACACTGAGACAGACACAAAAGTTAGACTGGGAAAAATGACGGCGACGACGACCAACAACAACTGCGACAACATTTATTAGACAAAATACATGATGTTTTATGTTTTCGAAGCCTCAGAAATGTAAGCCATAATCAAACAAATCTGACTGGCTATCTGTCAATGAAAATGCTTCTGAAAATTAAGCCTTGGATAAACGAATCAAAAGTTGTCCAATTATACTGTCATGTCAGGGCATGCAGAACTGTTGGCCACACGGCTAAAAAAGAAGTTCGTCGCTCCTAACACAAATAGTTGTATACAAGAAGGAGTAAACACTCGAACTTGTAACTGTGACGAAGAACAATGAATCAGCTACAGTACTATAAAACTGTCAGATACTTATGATTTGTATTGGTCAGTCTCTGGGGTGTAATCACAGTCTCATATGTCTAATACTTCGTGATTGACTGACTGAATTCTGTTAGTATATATTCGATATGTTCACCGATCAACGTGGCTTAGCATCAGTGATGCACTTTTTGAATAATTCTGTTATAGCTGGATGCCGCTGCCTTTCAGTCACCTTCAGTCATCCAACTTAGCATTTGATTATCATTCGAAATTCATCCTAATTATTTATCATAATATGAACAAAGGTTTAGATTATCAAGTGTTATTTCACAGGGATTTAACTGGTTATTGGTCTGATCATGAGCTGACATCAGTTGGAGAGCCCCTGGAAAACCAGAGAGTACTGCACATCTGTTTCATCCTAATTCGGTGGGCCATTGAATCGGGTTCTACTGACTGAATGGTCTACCAGCTTGTCTTGTAACCGGAAGGTCACCGGTTTGAACCCCAGTGGGTTTGTACCGCTGAATGGTCTCAAATTTGGATGGGAATTTTGGATACCTGTTGAGTTATACCTTCCAGCAATAGTTACTGCTTTTATTATTTTTTTGAACAAATATTAGAGTAGATAGCTAATTATTATGCGTCCTAACCATTGTATTACTTGAATAATGTTCGACATATGATTTTTTGTCCAGATACACACCGCTAATCATCAGGATTTATGCATCAAATTTTAAAAATATATTTTATAATATATTACTTTCAAGAAATTAAGCACTTTTCATAGGATTTAATTAATGCATATTACACTCAGTAAAAATAAGGTCTTCTAAGACTGAAGGATTCCAAAAATCTTCAGAATTTTTCTATAGGTTTATATAAACAAATACTAGAATTAAGCACTTATATTCGTCTCTTCTAATATCGATCAAATTAAACGACAGAGAGATAAGTTGTAATAAGTTTTTTTCAACTGAATTTACTATTGAGTTTTTGAATCATGTTAGTTACTTGCGCAACAGAGTACAGACATCTAAATTGACTATAACTTTGTATATATGCCTCTCTTATTAAACAAGCTCGCTGAGACACAACCACAGTGCCGGACTACCAATTGGTTGCATTCATATATTTCTGATAAGAAGCGATACGCGGTTTACAACTGGAAGTCCTCCACTGCTTCACTCACCCTAGCTGGTGTTCTTTAAGGATCTGTTCTTTCTCCTTTTCTGTCTTCTTTCTTGTGCAACAGAGAACAGACATCCAAACTGACATGAAGCACTGACTGCACAAAATGTATTCGTTTATGCGACCGTAGTTAGCAATCTTATGCAAAATTGGGAGAACAGAAATAGAATGGTACTGTAATAGACAAATATAAACATGTTCCCCTTACATCAGCAGTTATGGATTTTACAGTATCGTGATGCATTTTGTTCAGACCACATATGAAAATTCTGCCGACTTATTCCTAGCTCAAATAATGTGTAAGACAGAGGCGTTAACACATTAAAACTCATAAAACATATGTAGGCGATAACTTAGATGAAATTATGTTCTTCAGATAACCATTTTATAAGCCATCAAAACATTCCATTTTCATCGCGCTATGATATAGTAATTATGTCATAGGTTGCGCAGTAATAATACGCAGGTATTTCTTTTATGTTGACTGGCTGAAAAACTAAAGTAAAATTTAACTCATTTCGAACCACTATACTACTAAAAAGGATAGGAGAACATAAATATATCAGAAACTTTAAAGATAGTTTGACCGACAATAACAGAGAGAGAAATAGCACAGTGAACAATTTAACCCACAAATATGTGCATAAACTCTCCAAAGTTTTAAATATTATCCTAACATCAAATTGTAAGTAAAGTATAGCCTATTCAATTGAAGATCATAGCTTATATTCGGGCGCAAAAGGTGAAAAATCTACCTTTATTGTAGAAAAACGCATAGTTACTGTAAAAAAATGTAATGCCAATAAATAAAATAGGTGTTTATTTATACTCTGAGTAAAGTATTTAATCAACTTTATGTGACTTAATATAGATAAATAGTCTTGGGAAACAGTTCATTCATTCAATGTGCTTTTTCAAATTGCTGATATTTGGAAATTGATCAACAAACTTAAGAATTTTCTAACTTCAGCCATTGAAAACATTACCTCTAGTGAATGTCATATGGATAGATACACCACTCATAGACTCACCGTATTCTCTGCGATTTGTACCTCTACAAATGTTGACATGATGATTCAGTCTACACAATACTTACCTTCGTTTATCAGCAATTCGCAATTGTCCGGTGGATTCTGATTAATTTTGTCCCCACTAGTATTACTAGCTTTGGGCAAGTCATATTTCCCCATTTGTTTCAAGAAAGTATTCACACGATCTAGTATATTTTTCTCCTCCTAAATATCAAAATGTTTGGGAGGTAATAAGAAATGATTGTACCTTCACATTTTCTGTTATATTTTGTAAACATAAAACAGTCAACACCTTTTGAATAGTAGAATCCAAAACTGCAAGGACCTTTCTAGCCATTGGTGATCCAATATGCCTACTGAGAGGCATAAGGTCCTGTATGAAATTCATTTTCTGACATGGTACACTGTTTTCTAAATTCACATCTACAGTCGACATTTGGAAACTATTCCAAAAATGTAGATTGATCCCAAGTTCAGTGACGCAATTCCGACTCACACGGCGAGGTGAAATTCTGAAACTGGAGAAGAAAAACACGTTACATATATGGGACAGTCACAAGCACTATGTTCTTAATCACGAAAAATACCCATTTATTCATAAGTAAAAACACAGTTTTTGTTCAGCGAAGAAATTTCTTTTCAACGACTTCATTTTCAAGCTGTACAGTCGTATTTATATTACAGAAAAAGCCTTATTAAGTGGCACTAAATAATTGCTCAGTCAATATACATATATATTTGTGATAAGAATAACGATAATTAAAATGTTATAAGGGGTAGATTTGAAGTGGATAAATTACAAATTATTAAACATTGTTTTATAAGTGAATTGAAATCAAAAATGTTTTTAAAATGTCAAGTGTTGTCTAAAAATTTTAAGAAATTAGGAGTACGATTACGATAAGAATGAAGATGTGAACTGAAGTGGAAAGAATTCAAGTGGTAAAAAAAATAAAGTAAAAACTAGAAAGAGCATTACTATGACCAAGGTAAATAAAGGGGTTTGACAAAACGTTTTTGATTCCATTATGGGTAAATTTTTATTTTAATAGAGTCTCACAGTGTTATACAGTAATACTTACTGATGACGTTTCGAGCACAATTTATTGCTCATAATCATATCAAGGTAATCACACGACTTCCTAAATTCATCTATATAGTTCCATTGAACTATATAAAGGAAACCATCGGTAGTTTGTTTATGTATAAAAGATATATAGATGATACCTCTATATATCTGTAATATAAATACGACTGTACAGCTTGAAAATGAAGTTGTTGATAAGAAATTTCTTCGCTGAACAAAGAAAACAATGTTCTTGATCAACAAAATATGTGATTACATTTATTAAAACTTCTTGTCATGAATTTATAGATTATAGTGGCAGTAAAATGGCAAATTATTTTGAGCCTTAAAATGTGCTATTAAGGAGGATAATATTCCATAAATAATCCGTCTAGGAATCTGAAAAAATGATCTCTCACCGTGCGTCAGAATACAATTTACACCAAATCAAAATGTCTAGAATTTTATTTCGAATGGCAGGAAAGAACTTGGTACAAACACTGGAAAATAATCCATGACTGCAGATGTTTTTTGAAATTCAAGGCTTGACAGTAGAACAACTGGCTGGCTGGCTGGATTCAACATAGAACTTGGCACCGAAGTGCCGCAGTTCGAGTTGCTACATTCCAAAGAGCACACACACAATCCGAAGTGGAACAACTAAATAGTAATGGGATTTATATATAAGCGGTTGTAGAAAACAATTCTTATAACTTAAGCTTTATAAAAGCAACTGATGGTTAACATGGAAAATCTACCTATAGTCTATATATAACTCAAATCAAATAAAGGTAGCTATGAAGTGCGTATGTGTTTTAGGAGATGATACAGTGTTGACCTTCATGTGAAGTACAATGTATACCAACACAAGTTCTTATGCCCACAACTCCTATAGTATTTATTTGGTGAAAACCAAAGGCAAGTCAAAACAGTGAATTGATTCTCCGAAATAATAAATTTTTTCGGGATCAAAATCGTAATGACTAGCTAGAAATCGTGCACCGACCAGAAAACGTAACACAACGGTGTACTGAATGGCGTGGATGCCTGACCACGAGCTTTCAGCTTAACGAGTGGACTTAAACAATGAGGGTCAGTATCCAGTGTTAAGTGAAGAATGCTGTAGGCTAATAATTGGGGGAAATTACTTATTGCTACATGTTCCTGTATAGTAGATGCACTAGGTAAAAGAAATGGCAAGAGGCTAATAATGCTATTTGATGGCTTTCAAGACTAACTGGAGTCGTCGATACATTAGATAAAACAAGGCTAGAATAAAAAGATTTGGTAACCAATCACGGTGTCATAACTCTAAATAATAATGTTTCTAAGTTCTTCAAATAACAGGATTCATAGCGCCATTCTAAATTAAGACCTTAAAGAAATGTTAGGATAATTTTGGGGTATTCTAGGGAGAGGTGAAGGATATTTTGGAGTAATATCGGAACATTTTGATGATTCCATGGAAAATGGAAACAAATCAACGCAAATAATATTACTTGCGAAAAAAATGATAATCGTCATTCTAAAATATTTGAATGAATCCCTATTCAGACATGGGTGACAATTATAATGACCTACACCTTGGTGGAATAAAGAATCAAAACTTTTTAAGTCATTTTAAACATAACCAACAAGTAGGGGGTTCCAAATTATTTAACTATCAGAAGCCTTATTTTTATTTTAAATTGCAGTACAATGATTAGGTACAAACAAGGAAATGCCCCAAAATATCCACATTGTCCTCACGATCGCTAAAATTACCCTGAAACTTCTTTATCTAAACGCTACATCTTACTTAAACCAATGGTTTCAAATGACTGAAGCTTTACATTTCCTCCGGTAAAATCAAAAAACTTAACTGTGATACAGTTGAACAGTAGTGTGAACATTGACTTCTAACAACCGGTCTTTAGAAAAATTCCAGTCGGACAAAGACAAGTAGATAATAATTTAAACACGTCTACACTAACTTATCATACGACGAAAGACTAGACAGTTTAAATAACTTCTCCCTATCATACTATAGGCAGAGAGGAGATTTAATCACAATGTTTTAAATTTCAAATAATGACTATGGACTTGACTTATCTTCTCTTTTCCTCCGCACCAGGTCGGAACACCTGAGAGGACATAGCAGGAAAGTCCAAAACCCAAAAAGAAAACATATTGCTATTGAGTACTGGTTCTTACACCAAATCACAAACTCTTGGGACCAACTCCAACAAGAAGGAGTGTCTGCAACCTACACTAATTCATCCAAGAACTGTTTGACAACCACAGAAATTTACTAGAAAAAAATTAACATAGGCTCCAAGACTTCTATTCTCAACGACTTAATCTGAAATCTGAAAATCTAAATCTGAAATGCAAGATTTTGGTCACGTGTCTAGAACAGCAAAACGATAGGAAAACACTAAAATAAGGTAAGTTGTAAGAATGGCTAAGCATTAGTCAAATGGTGGCCATAGCCACATTTCGAAAAACCTTTCGTTATGTAATGTTCTATAGTTGGTTTGTGAGGATTAGTTTTGCTTTAACCAGTTGAACGCAGATTGATATAAGTTAGAGAACAACTGAAAACCAGGGAGCACGGGACAGCTCCTTCATCCTAGTTTGGGATTCATTATTAGTATGCACCCACTGTGGTTTGAATGTTCAAAATGGGAAGATACCCAGAATAACGGGAACCTTGTCATGTAACCGTAATCATCCTATTTTCTTACTAAAAGCCATGTCCATTATTTTCCTATTGTACACCTGTATTTCACCATTTTTGTCCGAATGGGCCGTTGGCTAGGTAGTTTCGGTTTGGGCTGCTATTCTTTAGAGTTGCTGTATGATTCATAAAAAAATATCACTGAGTTGTTTAACATATTTTTCACGCGAAATTAAATGCGTTATTAAGTCGAGATATATGTGCATTGAAGATTCGACATTAGTAGTCAAGATACCTATTAAATACTAATTTATCATTTTATCTCAAGGTCGCTATTCGAATTGTGGCGACATATTAGGTATAGTGGTAACTATGATTTGGCTTATCCAAACAAACACAAGTATGTGACTTATTCATATTCAGCACTAGCGAAATACGCCGTAAGAATGTGAGTTTTTATCAGTAGTTTGTGTGTTGACAACAGTCATATGCCAAGTAAAGACATTCTAAACGCCTTTCAGAATGTATTCTGATGGTAAATGTTTTCATGAAAACATGATAGTTATCACTCTGTGGTGGCTTTGACTGCCGGTAAAGACAAAACACCTAGTTTAGACTCTTAATTTAATCTCGAGCATCAAATCACATGGACAAAGTTAAATCAAACCTGAAACACAAATGTTACCTGACACAGAAAGTACCTGCAAGCCAGTGTCTGAATATATGTGTTAAATGGTGAAATTGAATTGTTGCCAAATGTATAAGATTGGCATTCTATTTCTACAGGCACCTTTAGAGTTTGAATAGTTTATGATGATTTAGAGGCAATTAATATATATATTTATTTATTAATGGCCGCACAACAATTATGAGCGATATTTGAAGTTGGA
The DNA here is from genome assembly GCA_944472155.2 of Trichobilharzia szidati. NCBI lineage: Eukaryota > Metazoa > Platyhelminthes > Trematoda > Strigeidida > Schistosomatidae > Trichobilharzia > Trichobilharzia szidati. The sequence goes on from OX235272.1 coordinate 72,530,451, forward strand.
ACCAAAAGGAAGCGAGCTTGGAGTTTTTCAGACAGCTGAACTAACTAATCTCCTAAAGGTTGCTTTCCTTACCTCCCAAACTTCCTGCAGTAGTTGAAGGGGTATATAGTGAAGTATGTGAACCCTTTTTAGGGACTTCAGGGGAATTCCCTTCTTTCCAAGTGTCTTTCAGTAACTTTGTGGCATTTAAGACTTTCGCTTTTGTTGTAAGACTCGTATTTACCTGCAATTCCGTGGTTGTTTGGTGGCATTTCTGGATGTCCTGAAACTGGTGATTAGTTCAAGAGTACTCCGAAGTTATCAGTTGGTTGTATTCCCAGCTTATCCACTTTGGTATTCAGATTTCCTATGCTATCGTTCATCGGTTTCATGTGTGTTGATCTGTTTTGGTTAGCCACTTGGTTATGTATAGAATCAAAGAATTTCGTCAAGCCAATTAGTCCCTTACCGTCTCGCCATCAACGATAAATTTATTTTTCCGTGTGGATTAAAACACATCGTGGTCGCTGTGATTTTGAAGGGAAAACATTTCACTGGTTTCGCTGCGGTATGATTATATACTTGAACACTCTCTTCAAATCACCGTCAATAGATACATCTTTCTGCTTTTGTAAGTGTTATATTCTTCTCTTACTAGTTGAGGCCGTGTTTAAAGCAGCCTTGCACCTAGCTTATGTGTCAGCAAGTACTATGGCTACCGCTCACGTATAGCTACACTGATAGCCACATAGCAATCATGAGCGCTTTTTCTAGTTGAAGCCAAATGGAGGCGATCTCGAATCTGTGCACGCAGCCTAATTAATTGATCTGCTGGAGTTATATGATACAGTATTCTGAAATCCACCCTATCTATGGTCTCTTCTTCAGTATCCAGTTTGTCTTAAAATGCCTTTCTTCTGTCCTAGAACTCTTATTCACTTCTTTAAACAGTCATGTGTAGACCGATACTAATCGTTTCTTTTGTTTTTCGTCTCCACACTAGTTCATGTGCTGTTTTACCATCTCTCTTCCCTCTGTTAGATTACAGTTGTTTAAGGAGGTCTACGTTACAACTTGTCGCTTTTTTTTACCAAGGGGGCTATACTTGTTTGCTCCAACATCATTATTACAGAGTTCTGGTATTCCTTCTCACAGGGTTCTTCGATAATCACAAATGATGTCTCCGAACTTGCTCTGACAGCTGCAATGAACGTGTTCCCTGGGGAAACGACCTCCTGTTTTTGGGTGTTGAGTGTGAATTGCAGTCTTTATATATGCATATATGGTATATTGTACTACCCCCTTCTTTCCACAAGTAAAGACTTCTACCTTTTCACATCACGATCACTTTTGACTACTTTCAGATTTCGCGACTAAAATCTATTATTTAAACTCTGATAAAAAGTATAAAACTTTCATACTCAGGGAAAACTTAAATGATTCCCACCATGATGCTAAACCTCTTTCTATCATTATTCACCTCTAAAAACTGACCGGATAAACTGGTATATATTTCGATCCTGAAACACTAGGTAATCAGGGCAGGGGTCCACATGGAAACATCACCTCCTTCGGTATTTCAGACACACCCTGCCAACGTGTACCAATAAGCACGGGACTTGGTTCGATGAAAATTATTTATGGACTTTGCTGCTTTTCATTTTTTTGATATATTCAATTAAGTGTATTTTTCGGCAAGGAGTATGTTTTGATACTGTTAACAAAGGCTGGCGATCTACCCTAACTTGAGGATACCGAAAATTCTACATCACTGAGTTACTTCTCGTGTCCACTTTGTTTCAACCTATTAAAATATTGCCTCCAGTTTCACTGCTTAGCCTCTCAAGTATTGGAAATGGTTCAAATCTTTGCACTTGCAAATTTACATAAAAACATAAGAAAAAGGATCGTTTTTGATTTCAACGTGCTCTGAAAGGTATTATAACATATTTGTTCCTGTCTACATAGGATGAACCAGTTGTGTAGGCATGGATAAGTAATATTTAAATTACATGAATTTGGCTTATGGTGAAATCACGTGGCTGTTGTCGTTTTTGTCTTTAGTTTGTGGGAACAATCTGTTAACTACTCATTCACTTGAGCACATCAAGAAATATAGATATACTGTCTTCTCATTAAAAAACAAAAGCATAAAGTGTTATCTCAAATTCTGTCTTGATTTTTCCTGTCCAGTAAAGGTACTCTTAAGGTTGACTGCTTTTCCTTTACCGAAATCGGAACGCTTTGTCGAGAAAAATTAAGGTTTATTAAGGTTAATAATTAATCCCGGTGTTAAGAGACCGTACAATTTAATTCATTCATAAATACCGATATTAAATATGATGCATAACCAGAAGTTATTCTCATGCAAAACCCTACTGCATATATGGAAGCTATTGAAGGGAATAACTGCTGGTTAGGAAATAAATAGTGATACTTCCTCAGTTGATGCCGGAATGCTTATTAATGTCCTTCACATATCGACCATATCACTGGTGTATTCATTAAATCACTTCCCACTAACACTGAGCTTGCTTCTTGGAGGTATATTAAAATCGTTCCTGAGCCTAAATCAAAAGTATGTCAGGGGTTGGGTTTAAACCTATCGCTATCACTTCACTATTTAAGACAGAGGAGAGAATTCTTTCGCTTAAACTCGAACCTTCACTGAAGGCTTTTAACGAACCTAATAAATTTGCTTATAAGTATAGTAAGTGTACTTCAGGTGCTGCTGTTGTTTTACATCATAATAGTGTCTCCAATTTAGACAGAGTTGCCAATATGCTCGATGTACCTTCCCTGATTACACATCTGCATTTGACAGTGTGTCTAAGACTCTTTTGTTGAACAGACTTTCTGCGATACAAGCACAGTGCTGGATTGCCAAGTGGTTTCATTCATATATTTCTGATAAGAAGCATGATGCTGTTCACAATTGAATGTCATCCACTGCTCCACTCACCCTAGATGGTGTTCCGCAAAGAACTGTCATTTCTCCTTTTCTGTTTCCCTTCTCCTCCTATGACTCGCCCCACTCTGATGAAGCCAATTTAGTTAAGTATGCCAAGGATCTGAACGTTTCCATGCCTGTTATTTCCCAGTCAGACTGCTCCAAGATTAATGACCTTCTACCAGAAATTAGCCAGTCGTCCTCGTCAAAAGTTCTTAAGCTTCGTCCCTCCAAATGTCATGTGTTAATTTCACTTTCAGAGGCAAGTGGGAGTTACGTGAAGTGGTTGGTCCCCACGGCTCTACAATCATATACGGCACTGAAGTTGAAGTCAAGTCAAGTGTTAAGTAACTTGGAGTGTGTATTCCCTTAGATGTTCCTAGCATTCCCACATCATGTTAGTTTCCAGAAAGGCATTTGGTTTGACGTTCTATGTAGGGAAGTTAAGACGATCTGATATCACTCCGTCTCTACTGCCACAATTTGTTAACTCTTGTATTCTACATATCCTTCTCTATTTCTCCCCCTTAATCTTTCCCGGGCTACCTAAGAGAAACTTTGTTATACTGCGGAGGACCATAAAAGCTGTCGGTGAGACGAGTGGGATGTTGCCAAACCAACTAGTCATTACTATTATGGATGGACACACTGACCCCTGCAAGAAATTAGCGAGTGTTATCCTGTCAGACCCTGGGCATCATCTCCATTTACAACTCTAGTTGCATCTCATAGAATAGAACTACAAGCAGCTATAGAGGACTGAAGGTTCGGACAACTAAATCGGGAAACTCTACAATACCGTATTTTGTACCCATTTTGTGTGACAAGAAAAGTGAAGGGTAAATAATTACCAGCTTACTGAAGGAAACCAAGTAAATGGCACTTAATGCATGTTTTCTTTTTGGCTTCTCATTGTTACATGGTCGTGAGTATTTTCTCTTTAATTCTAATTTCATATTTATATTCTTATTAAATAAAACTATCGGTGTGAATGCCCCATTTGAATTACTGTCTCTGTAATGAGAAAATTAGATGCAGTACTTTATAAATGCTAAAAATTCCAAATTTGTATCAAAAGGGCTGTTTCAAATAAATCCCAAATAAGCATAGTTAAAGTTTATGCACCTGTTGTCGCCAGTGGAGTTCTGTTGCACCGATGACCACTGGAACGCCATCGAGCTAGTTGGTGAAACCAGGCGTATAACATTATGATCATGAATATAATACTTCTGACGAAGTGTTGTGATATTTAACCGGATATATTGTATTTTTCGGCTGGGTTTCGACATGATTAAGTTGACATTTAGGATAAGAATATGTTGGGGTTCAGGTTAACCTAGTAAGCGAGGTCTTATGGTAGATTAAAGTTCCATTAGGTTCATTTTCAAATTAAGGTTAGGTTAAAGAAAGAATAGGGTGAGGGTTGGAAGACCTACATGTGTTGAGTTTGGTTAAATGACTCTGTTGTCACTCCAGCCAAAATTCTCAAACACTTTTGTCACACATTAGAGACAGATATCATGTACGACAGTTTCATGCGTTTTTATTCATTATTTTTATGAATATAGGTATTTGTACGTAATTGTTGCCGTATCATATAACCAGTGCGTTGAAAGGCATTCGCGCGTGCCTGCCTTGTGGTGCTTAAAGAATAACTTCCCTGCTATTATTATTATTCGAAATGCCCTAAAGCACGCTTATATGCGTGACAGTGTCTTTTAGACGAAATTTTCACAGATTAAGAATACCTCCATAACATATATGCATATTAGATACAATTAAATGAAATTTCATCGGTAAACAAACTCTAGCAGAGAACCGAACGCAATGGAGATGTACGGCTGAAGCCCTATGTTCCTCTAGGAATTAAAGGAAACAATAATAATACAAATTCAAAATCAGAGGCATATACACAAATCAATTTTTATAAGACCTTTAGAGGCTGAGGATATTGATGTTCATGGATAGTACGAAGTATACTAGCGCAAGACCTACTACCCACAACTTCTATAGTATTCGTTCCACGTCAAATAAAGGCAAAGCAAAACACAAGCACTGATCGTCCAAATTACGAGATATATTTCGGGGCCAAATCGGAGTGCGAGATGATTGCTTAGCTAGCTAGGGACCGTGCACGAACGAAGGTGACACGACATATTACCAAATGACGTGCATGCTTGACCGAAAGCCTTCAGCTAAACAAGTTGACTCAAACAGTGATGGTCAACATCCAATGTTCAGTGATGAATGCTGTGGCCAATAATTTTGGGGAATTATTTACCGCTACAGACCCATCTGTCAACATATTTCTTTGCGAATATATTGGTGATCACCGAGCACTGTTAAGAAATTCGTTTAGATCTTATAAACAAGACCTGAAGCCACTTCAGTAACTGAAGAAAATAAATGACTAATAGTAATGTTCCATGTATACATTATATTCAACATCACGCGAATTATGATTGCGCTGCCTTTATGAATTTTAGCGTTACTATTGCAATCAGCAGGTTTGTACTGTTTTCCTACTTGGACCTTGTCCATTACTGGTCTTCTGAACTGCTTTCAGATATGATTATTCTCCTGTTATTTACTAACATTTTTTGGTATATACGTGCCTGTTGTGAACAAATATTTGACATATCAAGCTGACATTATTTAAATAGGAATTAAAAGTACACTAGGCACTTTCATCGTGCTTTACTTTTGCCTGTTCTACCTTTTTTCTCACATTTCGCAACATGTTCACATTGTGTGATGTCTAATCCTAATATATATTAGGATGACATATATAACTACATATACATATATTACTAACTGTTTGCACACATAGAACGCAGAATTCTTTGGCCAGCGTACCCGCATACGACAACTGAATAAGGAGAAATGCTGTTGGGCTTGAAATAGTTGATATACCGTTTCATTATCATCCATGTAATGTTCGCCATCGGGAATAAATATTTGGAAGGTTGCCATTCTATAAATAAAAAATGGTTTATTTGCAATTGATACGTACTATTGCTACCGTCAATCACCCTGTTAGGTTCCACAAATTTTTTTGCTCTAATACTCCTAGATTCCTTCATTAACTTATTTCAAACAATATGACTTTGGCATCAACAGTTGCTCCACAGTTGATATACCGTCTCAAACTCAGTGGAGAGTTGGAAATTCTGCCATGAAATTAAAACAAGCAATGAAGGTTAATAAAGCAGGATTTAATGAGTTCATCGAATTTCGGTAGAGCTCGTCAGCTGAGTACTCTGCACACACGGATATATATACTTCTGAAATTACATTACATTACAATGTAATTTCAAAATTATATATATCCGTGTATGCCGAGTATTCAGCTGACGAGTTGTGCCTAAATTCGATGAACTCATTAAACCCTGGTTTATTAACCTTCATTGCTTGTTTTAAATTCGTATCGGGAAATAAGTGTTTCAATCCTACCAGGAAGTGCCGACAGAATCATATAGTTTTTTTAACGGCCACTCATAAGGGCTTTAACTTAAGGTCTGGAGCATAGGACAATAGATCCACATGACCATAATAGTAAGTGAATTTTAAAAAATCACTGTCATTATTTTAGCTTCTAAACTCCATTTTCAGCATAGGTTTGGATATAACATTTTCCAGCTCTTCTAGGTAAAGCTTTCATGTTAACCAGTCCGATGATAGACATGGGACATATGAATTTGCCTTTTCTCTTTTTTCTGAGTACCCTCCGCTATGTGGAACCAGCTCATAGGACGTACCTGGCTGAAGCTGTAAAGGAGTACCAACGTGAGAGCATTTCGAGAAGAACTAAGACTGCCCTCCTGAGTATGTATCCGGTCATTTATGGACCCCTTTCAAGTTGTAGAATTTGAATATGATGACGGCATTTAAAATCATTCCCCCTTTACTAGATATGTCACTTCCTGAAAATTCTGTATATTGGCTCTATGGTGATATAATTAATAAATTTTACGTGATTGTTTTATAAAACAAGTGAATCGCTGTTTGACACCTCCTCTGAATGGTCAATTTCATGCTAAAAACTGATTTTCGAACATTGTGAATGATCAACAATAATTTCGGATTATTTCGAGTTTTTCAGATATGTACAAATAGACGTGTAAATGAAGAAGCTCACAAGTACCCATGTGTACTTTTCGCCTTTGAAAGACTTGACGAGCATTTCTTACTGATATTCATTTCTTGGCGAAATTCAAGCGTATGCTCGTCAGTGATCATTGCGTTGGTGAAGCCTCGATCCTCAACATTGACTTTCTTTCTCTCTAACACTTTCTTTTGTAATACCTAAGAATTGATGGCCGAAATGCCGTTTTCTTACTCATCAGTCTTATTGTTTCATGTAAATCATAGACTTGGTAAAAAATAAGTACAAAGAGACACAACAAGTAGCTTTTTAATGTCGGGTTGATGACTAATTTTTTAAACAGTGAAAGATTCATAATGTGTGTAACTGATATTAGTAAGCTCATTTGGCTACCCTCTTTTTGTTTTTAGTAGACTAGAGTGACTTGATGTATGTATTGTGATAGCATCAGGTAATATTAGCATTCTATTTGGATATAAGATGATCTGAAAACGACAGTCTTCTTGTGACGCGATGAACTTGGTTTGGATTTCTAAAACTTCGATTTATGCTAAATTGTTTAGAAAATTATCTGTGTTCTTACCCTATTTGAACATAATTGTTAGCAACGTAAGTGATATCTACCTTATAGATTCCTTACTAAGCACCATTACTGTTGCCTACTAGTGCAGTGATCTTGCTTAAAATTTGTTTTTCGCCGGCTTTTGAGCCTCAAAATATACAGCTTGGAATATTAAATCCCAAGCCTTCAGGCTAACCGCACTTATGTATCTCGACTGACTGACTAGTTTCAACATAGGGTTTTGCATAGAAGTGCAGAAGTTTGAGTTGCCACACTGTACTATTCGATACAACAGTAGTTAGCCTCAGGATGGTCGGGGGTGGGTGCCTTGCGCTGCGGGTTGGCCACCCCTCCGCACACCTCTTGAAGTGCTCCCATATGACCGGGCGTCTTACATAGCCTCTCCTGAGGAAGTCCTACTCACTGCCTTCACGTGGCGGAGGTGTTTTTCACCAAAGTGAGAGGGCGAAATCGGATGTCCGGCGCTCTTCACCGGGTTGACTGCCCTTTGGATGACAGTCTAGGGGAGATGGCTAAACCCTGATTCCAAACCTCCAACGACTGGCGTATGAAGCTCACTGGAGCTCACCGGCAGACGTATGGACAAAGGGCTTGTTGGATGTCCTGGATGTCTGGCCCCATTCAAAAAGGCGTATGAACCGAACTCCGGTCACCGGCTGCCAATGGATAGTGGACTCCCTACTCCACTCCTACTGCCTTGTAGGCCACACTTGGTTGTATAAAGGCTAGAGCTGCACTCTCAAACAAAAGGCGATTCTGGGGACATCACTTGTACCAAATTCCCATGAAACTTCATGAACTCTCTTACATGGCTTGGTACAGTCAAGACTGATATGGAATGCCTGGGGCTACAAACCGTCTACGGACTCCGTCTGTGGAACAAGAATTGGATAACCCTGTCGCAAAACCTTGCATCAGATCGCCGCGCCTGGGCAGCGATGATTCGAGATGTTCATGAAGCCGGCTCATCCTCCCGTAGGAGATAGCCGAAGTAAAATAAAATAATAATAAGTTAGCAGAAATGTGAGGGATAAAAAATAGTAACATAGAAAAAACATTACGGTCTAGTCGATATGGGAGTTCACAAAAATTGAACCATATCTCAAGCAGTGTCCAGCTATTGGTTCTCAGGATCCCGCGGACCACAACCAGGCAGCCTACACTTCCATACGTGGTTCGAACCAACTGGCGGAGATTTCATAGACTGGTTGCAAGTTTTGCTTTGACTACTACTAACTCTTTTCCAGCGGGCAATGAAGAAACAGGCATAAAATGGACTCACACAAAAAACTTGGAGGATCTGGACTTCGCCGATGATATATGTCTGATTTCCCACAAAATGGAAGATATGCAAGCGAAAAGCAACAAGTTGGCAGAAGAAGCATCAAAGATAGGACTTCAGGTAAACATAGAGAAGACAGAGGTAATGAAGATTCCCGGGCAACACCACCAACAACAACAGACAACAATCAGCATGAATGGGAGGAACCTGAAAGAAACAACCTCTTTTACCTACCCACCTACCTGGGAAGTATCGTTTCAACTACAGGCTGACGGAACTGACGAGGATATCAAAGCAAGAATCGGAAAAGCAAGACAAGCTTTCATTACTCTCAAGTCTGTGTGGAGACCAATGGCACTCAGCAAGAAAAATAAGATCCGGATTTTCAACTCCAATGTGAAGTCAGTCAATGCTACTATACGGATCAGAGACTTGCACTGTGCGTCATAAAGAGCATCTCAAACAAACTACAGACGTTCATTAACAGCTGTCTTCGCTCGATAGTCAAGATCAGATGGCCGACCAGAAAAGATCAGCAACAGAGATCTCTGGGAGCGAACCAACCCAGCAGGAACCGATTGTGAAACAAATAGGCAGGAAGAAATGGAGTCAACTGGATTGGCCATACTCTGAGAAAACAAACCTTCAAGCGAAACCACACGTCAGACCATCACTTGAGTGGAACCCGAATGAGAAGCGGCGAGTTGGTCGTCAGTGCAAGGGTGACTTGGAGGAGGTCATGTGAAGAAGAGATGAAAGCGTGTGGGCAGACATGGAGCCAGGTGAAGACTCTAGCAGAGAACCGAACTCAGTGGAGACGCACGGCTGAAGCCCTCTGTTCCTCTAGGAATTAAAGGATACAATAATGATAATAACTCTTTTCCAACCTAATCCTATGTCAGTCGAGGGAGGCGATGATTAGGGATGAGTAAAACATATCCTAGACATCGATTGATTTTCCATCCTTATCTGACACTCGATTCCTAATCTCAATATTACTCACCATATAATACCACCAAACCATGGGTGATAGGACGCATACACCTTCGATCAAAGACAACTAGTCCTTTCATATCGTCCACTTTCAATGGCCAAGTCTCAGAGCCATAAAGCAGGACAGAGCGAACTGGTGCGTAGTAGACACGTCCTTTGATTTATAACCGGATATCAAGTTCCCACCAGAGATGACGTTAGTTGGCAAATGCTACACGAGCTTTTTGTATCCGACCTGAGATTTCGTCAGCGACCAGGCCTTTGGGGCTGATACAACTTCCCAAATAAGTTAAATTATCAATACACTCTACCAATTCACTTATTTTTAAGGTTGGAGTTGATGTAGTCTATTCCTGTAGCATCATCCTACATTTAACAGGAGCGAAAATTCCTGCTCAAGGTGTTCAGAAGACTCTGCACTTATATCTGGATCTTCCTCTAGGAGGACAATATCATCCACATATTCTAAGTCCAAAAAATTATTCCCCATATGCAAGTCAATCCCCATGTCATTAAAGTCAATTCCGTCAACACATCTATGATGAAACTAAACAGAAATGGAGATAATGGGCGTCTCTGATGGACACCATTGGTTGTTATCACTTCTATAATATCGTGCTTAGGTGTTCGATCATAAATTACCAGTCGAAATACTTAACATTTAAACACTGCACGTAGATGGGTGTGCGATGTAATAGACAGTATCGTCTATTTTCACATAGATGTAACTCATTTCCGAGTATATGTACACATTTACTGAGGGTTACACATGTATTCAACTAATAATTAAATATGAGTTCTTTTCCTTGCAAGGACTTATTTTTTTAATTTTTAAGCATGTTCTAAATATACTCCTTGCATAAATGTTTAATGTTCAAGTATTTTTCTTCCCTATGTAGATTCAACATTGTACTATTAGCTGCTGATGTTCGGGAGGTCATTGATACAAAGGTTTTAGTAATAATACTCTCACGCTCTTTGTTTAGGTTCTTAAGAGTAAATCGTCTACAGTCGTTCACTTTTTCAACAACCTACAAACTTTCAGGCTTAGATGAATTTTTTGACGAAAAGAAGAATTGGGGTGAAACAACTGTAAGTTGTGGAAGGCCATGGCGAAAAGAAGAGCTCCGACTGAAAAGCAATGTTGATCTACATAAATTATGGTATATATTGCTTAAAGAGCGTAACATGTTGATGACCATGGAAGAAGAGCATAATCGTTGTTTAGAACGCATGCCGAGTTCTGAACGGTTTGAAAAAGTGAGTCAGTCAGTTTTTTATTCATGCACTCGCTCAAATATTAACTGTTGCAATTGTCGTTAATACTCACAAGGTTCTGTTTTAGCGCGGCGCTTTACCTCACGACTCTGTAGCCTTCACTGGTGTTTGAATTCGTGCACATAGTCTTATATAACTACTCTGTGAATTACACACTGGCGTTTACAATCTCTAAAACTTATGTTGAATCTGAAAGGCCTTTCTAGCCGGAACTCTGGCATTGTTTCCGATATATATATGTTATCCAGGTAGGGGTAATCATTTCATATCATACGACCAGGCAAGTTTAAGCGATTTGCGCTTTACCTGATTTAGGATTTGGTGGGTATTTTTTGTGACGCTGACTTCCTAAACGATTAAGACTTTGCACAGTACTGTGACAAGTTGAAAGAAAAGATAATCCTTGCTAGTAAGCCTTTTTAGTTTCTGTTTGTGAATCCGACAAACATATCTCGTAAAATGTAAAAGATTTCTGCGTAACAAAAAATTCGGATAAGTAGTCACTGCAATATGCGACCTTAACTTTTATGTACGAGGTGTAAGGCAGTAACACACATGAATACTTCAATGGAGAGTAGTTTGACCCGTGTCAGTAGGTTGTAAAACTTCCGTTTATGACTGATTGACGAAAATAAAACAAGACTTTGGATAGGATAAGAGTAATATAATGGTAATATGCAGCAAGCAGAACGATTGAATGTAGATTTACGTAAAAGTAATACAGTCATGGTGTGTGTTTATAGTCAGTCATATTATCACATACGGTTACAGTGTTTCGCTTAATTTTTAATAATACACTACACCGGTTATGCTTTTCCATTAATAATCAGTTGTACTTTGAAGAGGATGTTTTCTTTCCTTAGATAGTATGAAATTGTAAAAAGACTACTAGTCGTTGACCGCCATTATCTGTCACTACCGGTATAACTATCACAAGCAATGTAGCAGCTAGGCAGAAATCTCCATATATGATTGCTAGGTTAGATGAGGCCGTGATAAGCCTTCACTACTCAGGGTAACTCGGACACTAGTTGCTCATGTCTAGTTGACGTCTATCACTACGTACACGGTAGAATGAAATCAGGGTGTTGAAAGTATAAAGATGATCGATACAAGACTCAGCAGCCGTCATCCATAGCGTCTCATGTTCGAAATGACCTATGTAGATGAATGTCAATTTTACCAAACTGATAGTCGAAAAATCGTAATACCCTACACATTTGTTATTTAAATTGTATGAAAATTGGCGTAAATTTTAAAGCAGATCCAGTTAGTGAAAAAAAAATCTCTTTACTTATAATTCCTTCTGCAGTAATATGTCCGTATTAGCCAGGAAGTAGCTTTTATGAATTAAGCTCTTTTTTATCAAGCGTTGGTTTACGGGGATTTTATAAATTACATGTTTGATCACGAATTGACATCAGTTAGAGAACCATTGGAAAACCAGGAAGCACTGGACAGCTACTCCATTCTAGTCTGGGACTAGATCAGGTCCGAATGGCTGAATGCTGCTCTATCAGCTCGCCTTGCAACCGGATGGTTTTGGGTTCAAACCCCAGAGAGTGCCTACAACTGAAGAGATGAGACAGCTGTCCAGTACCCCCTGGTTCTCCGATGATTATCTGACTGATGTCAAGTCGTGATAAAACCTGTAATGTTTTAAAAAGTATCTAATTAGTGGCGTATGTTAAGAGTTAGTTACTAGACTACAGTTCGAAGTATGTATGGTGATACGCATAAGGCTGATTCCGGGTATGGGAAATTCATTGTTTAAGCCTTTAATTAGGCGGTTGGTAACCTTTAAATGGAGAGATAGTAAGATGTAGTGTGAAAGATTAAACTCATAATTTACAATGTACACAGTTCGAGAGGTAAAATTTTCAATACAGTTTCTTTTTGGGAACCACATATTTCAGATCACAGTCTTTGATCTGCCTGGTACCATAAATGATTATCAAGAAAGTAAGCAAATGTGCATACTGCCGATTAATTAAGATGAGTAATTGTGCGCCACTCCTATCAACAAGTACTGCTTGCTAGCCAAACAGCTGTCTGGTGTTTAGATCACCTCGACCTGGCTAGCAAGCATTACTTGTTGGTTTCAGTAGTGTACAACTACTCATCTGAATCAGTCAGTGAGAACTCGTTGACAAAACTAAAAATAGTAACATCAAGGACAAAACTACTATACCATTATTTACAAATGCTCTGATGATTGAAATTATCACCTACATATGTACATAAATAAATAAGAAGTCAGTAAATATTATGATAACGACGAAAATCCTTAAAAGACTCCTACTTAGGTCTACTATGAATGTATACCTTAAATTTAACGAGGGTCTTCCACTTAGGTGAATTTCTGCCTAACCTGACTAATAGATACTTCATTAAAAAGGCTCATCAGAATATTCACATTTTACTATCGATTTATGGACAGTAAATTCATTCTTTGTGGAAATGAATTAGACACACGCACAATAATTGCTCTTTTCCAACGAAGTACATTTGTGCGTGAATAGGAACCTCAACGTAAGATTGTTTTCTTAGATATTCTTCCACCCCAACCCAAAAACATCATGTATAAAAATGAATTTATATTAGTAAAGCACCTGGATTGGACAGTATACACATTTCTGATTCTCCCTTTCCCTTCAATACTAAAGAAATTCGGTGAAGACGCTCAGCTATAGAGTGAGAGTTATGTGTTCAAATGTGATACAATACCTTAATTGAAAATAACTATCGGAATAAGCTTACAAGAAAGCTCCTGGTAATGAAAGTACAAAAGAAGCAATTAAAAAGCTAAGGAAGTCTGGTAAATTGCAACTCATGTTTTCTCCACGCTCATGCTGTGGATACCTCATCAGCTGTTGCTCTAGGAACTTGGCTTTCTTGTGCTTGGATATATTTCCAAGTACAGAAGGATGAAACTCTGATAAAAAGCATTAGTGCACCTAAGCAAAATAGATGATAAAGCAACTATTGAAGAATCCTTCACTATTGTCTATGACATGTCTAGTAAATTGCCAAAAGCTACTAGGTACCAAGTACTCCAAACATTAGAAGCCATAAAAATTCTCTCAAACAGCCGGAGCTTTGTTAAGGTATACAGTGTTGTTAACTACCAGTCTATTAGAAAGAAATGAACAAGAAGTTCAACAAAGATATCTTTTCAGTGATATCATTCTTGTAAGATGTACAACCGCATATTTATACTTAAGTTTAAATAGTTACAACTATTATTTAATTCAACAATAGTAACGAAGGGAGATTAAAGGTGATAATAATTTTCAACTAGATATGAATATTTGAAGGTACGAATATAAAATACAAGGGGCCTAGGAAGAAAATCACATAGGATTAGAAAATTAGTTCCGTAATGATAGAAAAAAGAAAACTAGATCTATGGTAAATCTAGGGGTCGGACAAGTTTATTTTCAATGCATATGGTGAGGGCTTTTGCTGTACAAAGAAGTTGGAAACACACTGCCTTTGGTAGTCTTTTAAACCTATCTATAAAACGAGTTTAGGACGTATCCTAAAGTTTGTGGAAACCCTGGCAATTAGAAAGTTTACACCACCTTTATGCGCTAAAAAACAATTTGTCATCACACTAAACCTTCCTTGATAAACTTTGTTTTGATGCCATAGCAGATATACTATTACTTCTCTTATTTTGGTTTAGTGGTCTTCTTTGTTACTTTGACCTTCAATATCCTTTTAGATCAACCTGAATTTATTTTCTCACCTCCGTGTGTAATCAGATTGTTCGAAATATGTTGCGCAAATGCATTACACGATTCAGACACATTGCGTCTTCTTATTGCTTTGTCGAGATATTTGTTCACTTTGCAAATGACTCTGAGTGATGCATAAAAATGCGACTTTCCATCTTTTGAGGATGAAATCGACGAAAAGAAATTTTTGCTGGACTTCTTGTTCTGTTCTCTCTCCAATGTTCTGATAGGGTAGGTGGGTATTACCTTCAAGTCCAATGTAACTGTCACACCAGGGGTCATACACTTTAAAATGTATCAAATGTCATTGATTTTACATTTAAAACACACTAATGATTATAATCAGATATTTTGTCTTTTTACCTTACTTCAGATTAAGTTTGTGTACCTATTAACCGTAAACTAAACTCAGAGTTAAAATAATAATCTTATTTTTACTTTTCTCTTATATCAGGTTGAAGAAAGTATGGAGAATCTCTTAATGGTTGTAGAAGAACGTAATCGTGCTGTTGATGAATTAGAAAAAGGCGAATGGATTGGTCCAACAGTTGTTGAAAAAGTCGATCCATTAGGTCGAGAAGTTCCAACACTGACTAGTGAACATTTTACTCCAAAGGTGATAAAAAGTTATGCAGAATCAGATGAAAGTATGTGGAGTCAAAAAACTTTGAAATTATTACAACTGGAAAGAGAGAGAAATATTGCACGAAAACGTGAACGTAAACGAAGAGAGCGTTATTTTGAAAGACTTGATCACTGGAAAAAGATTGATTATCTTGATGAGAAATCAATTGAAAAACGCGCAATGTGATTCCTTGTATAGTTTAGTGTATATACTAAATATTGTTAATAAAATTATGAATATTACGATCTGTAACTTTTTAAATGTACTTTCGAGGTACCTCATGAAATGTGTTCATTCGATCACAAAAATCTATTATAATTTTATGATAAATACTGAATTATGAAAACATTATTCCTGAAGCAAACTAAGCGTTAGGTGTATAAACTTCGACTTTGGATGACTACCAGCACGAGTAACATGAGAATGACTGCCTACACTAATACTGTTTCCTGAATATCAACATTTACCCAGTGATAGGGTTTAAGCAGTTGACATCCAGCCAATGGGTTTCAAGTGCCAAACCCTACTTTCAACATGGGCAGTTGGGTAGTATTATTAGTCTCACAGCTTGACACATAATTTTAAAAGGTTAGCTCTTTTCAATCATAGGTGTCTGCTTTCTGTCTTCCGTGTTAAGTGGTATAATAAGGCGAGTAACATTGAGAGTAGGCGTCGCGTGGTAGGTAAGGAGGGTACGTCAATCGATAAGGTTGTGAAAGTGAGTCAAGATGGCTAGGATATGTGTTGCGCATACCTAGCCATCGCCTTCCTCAACGAACAATGTTAGCCGATATTTTTGATTAGGTTGGGAAAGAATTACTGGTGGTCAAACTAAAACATGGAATCATTCCATGAAATATTTAACAGTTAGTTCCAGCCACGTAGAGAGGTGTAGGATGCCTGGTTGGGTTCCTCGGAATTCTAAGAGACTACTGAAGATATGGCTCAAATTCGTTGTCAACGGCGAAGATCCAATCACTCTTTGTGATCTCTCATATCCATTAAACCTTAATGTCTTTCAGTGTTACTAGTCTTTCTCCCTCAACTTCCTGCTTATTGCAGACTCTTTTTCTCTTTTATGTCTCTGTGCTACATGGAGTGTGGCAACTTCATCTGTTGCACTTTGGTGCAAAGTTTTATGTTGAAACTCAATCGGACAGTTCCATGTAACGGAGTTTCCAAAAACACCTGCATTCGCTTAAATTAAAAAAATTTATCATGCATCAATAGATTTAAAAAGGAGGTTTTTAATTTTATGGCTTCCCAGGTTGTTTTGTTCACGGATATTCTACTACACGAGTCTGTTGGTTTTATTTGTGATTACATCACAAGCCATGGAATAGGATTACCTTTGCCTGCCATTTACATCAGGTATGTCATGTGTCAGGTTCGGTTTTCAAGGAAAAGAATACAAACTCATGGTATGGGAATGGGGAGCCCTTTCGGGCTCCTGTTAGCAGATGTATATATGTCGCAATTGGAGAAAGAAGCGGGTGTTATACCAGCAAACGTATTGGTGACTTTATTGAGTTGACTGACAACTGTGTTACTCTATTTGTTCAAATATTCGAGTGACTTTAGAATTCGAATTGAATAACAAACTGAATTTCTTGGATTTTTCAATGACTAGTAGGGACGACGGAACAATTAAGCGATTCTTATCTCCCAAGCAGATATGGAGTGGACAATTTCTCCATTTTAGCAGTTTTCTTCTCATCCAGTATAAATGATCCCTGGTGAAATGCCTGTTTTCAAGGGCCCGTAAAATTTGCACGAGCGACACAACAATGGATGAGCAAGGGTGCAAACATTCAGTTTTATAAGCTAATAAATATCCGGAAGACTTCATTGGATCCCAAAGTGAACACCTTTAGTACCAAAGAAAGCTAACTCTACTAGACTACCATTCAAAGATGATCATCAAATTAACCAGTTGAGAGCTCAGAGGCTTCGGTGACCTATCAAGCGTACACTATGCTGTATCCCTTTTCCTTACATCTCGAACATTTTTGACTCCTGTAACAATGACTAAAGGACGAAATTCTATCGACTGTACTTCACACTGTATCTACAAGTTCACCTGTAGTTCCGGTGACAAATATATATAGGTAGAACCAATAGAATGTTCCAATTTTGTCGGAAAGAACATGTCCCTAAATAGTTATTAAGTCACACAGAAAACCCAAATATAATTAATCTGAATAGAAATCCATCATCATCCATTTCAAATTAAACCTTTGTCAGCCATGGACTACTTGACCTACTAAAATATGATTGGCTATTAGTGTGTACTTTTGTTATATATAACTGAGTAATTGTCATACTTTTTTATTTTATTATCGTGAACCATGCTAGTTGTAAAGCAGTTGTAGAGGAACTACGAAGTGATATCATCTTGCGATATTTGTTTTCTTAATACCTTGTTTAAATTTACCAAAGGGACTAACTTTTACAGCAGTTGTGTTCATTTACAGTATATAATCCTGGTAGTTTTTGTAACCTATGAAACACTATATTTTGTATTTATTGCTATTATTATTCCCTTGAGTTCCTAGTAGAACATATGGGGCTTCAACAGCACGTCTCCACTTTGTCCTATTTTCTGCAGTCCTCCTTAGCTGGCCTCACGGTTGCCCATAGTCTCTGATCTCCTCCATGTCACTCCCGTACGCCCACTCGACGTTGTCTATTCAGGTTCCACTCGAGGGCCTGGCGCGCGATGTTATTCGACAGTCTCTCCAACATGTGCCCTATCCATCTCCATTTTCTCCTGCTCAAAAAGCAATCGGCTCTTGGTCAGTTTGTTCCCAGAGTTTCTTGGTGCCATTTCTTTCTGACTAGCCGTTTGATCTTCAATAAGGAGGCAGTTGTTGGTAAAAGTCTGTAGTCATCTGTTAGAAATGGTTTTCGTGACGCTCCAAGTTTTTGACCCATATAGAAGTAACGGACTTAACATTTGGGTTGAAAATCTGAATCTTCTTCTTTATGTTGAATGCAGAAGATTTCCAAACTGATCACAGAGTGATGAAGATTTGTCTTGCCTTTCCCATCCTCGCTATGACATCCCCCTCCGTTCCACCTGTAGATGAAATAACGCTTCCTAGATAAGTGAAGGAAGCAACCTCTGAAAATTTTTTCCCGTTGATAGTGATTGGTACTGCTTGTTGTTATTGTTGATTGGTATGGTACAGTATGAAACCAAAATAGGACAACGATATCTTATCATCAGTTAACATATCATATTTCATTACTGCGTAACGACAAAATACCGTACATGTGCTGAACAACTTTTTTTATGTTATTAGTAAAAGCAATAGGTTATTTCGAATTGCTTAAGTTGGAATCCAATGGATACTTTCAAACAGTGATCATATTCTCTTGCATAACACTGGGAACAATGATGAAAAGACATTTAAGTATACCATATATACAAAGATACTATATTTTTTTCTATGTGGAACGCAATTGTTTCTCTAATTCCAGTGTGTTTATCAAAGCCTGATTTAATTCCTTTCCAACTGTGGTTGCAAGCTGTAATAAAAGTGAGTTAATGAAATGCAAAACAAATATGTTTACCTCTGACATCTTAATAATTGTTTCCAAATGACAACTAGAACATCCATCACGTTCTATAGATCCTAATGACCCGTCAGGGTATATAACAACAGACAACCTGAAATATCATCATTTTATTGAATGAACAAACACATTTGATGAATATACCAACCTGGATAATGAACACGCCTCTTCTTCTTTAGTAGCATCGATTACGTAAGCATTCCCAATCTTGAAAAAAAAATAAGAACTTAAGCAACACATTTGAGAAGGCGATAGAAAAGGAACACTGAAATTGCTTATTTTTAAGTCTATACAAGTGTGTCCTTATTCAAAACACTTCAGTGTTATTTGTACTAGAATAAAACCGTACGTCATCAGTGCACCTTTAGTATGATCTGATACGTGAATTCATGATCGGGTAATTGGAAGAAAGTCGGCTCCTATTGATATTATACACTTATGGTTATCCTTGACGATTATTAATCAAAGACATAGAGAAAGCATAGAAATTACAGAAGAAGGATGTATGGACAATGAAATCTGTCGCAATAAAAGACATCATCACCTTTTTATGCTTAAAAAACCTATCTATGGTTGTTTTGTAACAACAGAAGGCAAGACACTGGAGCCAAGGTGTATTTTCATGTGATTAAACCGCTGTTTATATATATATATATATATAGTTTATACTCGTTAACCAATCACTGAGCGTGGGATTTTGGTTTACATTAAACGATATTTTATTTATTTATTTATTTAAACGCAGAAAAAACTTGGTACAATATGGCACCAAGAAAGATGCGCCACACAATAATAATAAAACAACATAGATTAAAAATAAAAATATAGGTAGAAAACGAATAAAGAACTTCATCAGGAAGGAAAACAGTCATGTTTAACAAGTTCAAACAATATTAGTTAACTATCATCAGGAAGGGAAGAAAGAAGGAAATTGCAACACGTTCGCCATTGATTACGATTCTTGGCCATATCCGATAACGTTTCGAGCCATCGATTCGAGCTATCTCGCGGACCCCAACCAGGGAGTCGTGACGCACCAACCGATGCTAATCTAGCACAAATATCCTTCATCCCACGACGCCACGTCATGGACTGACCACCCCTCCGCCTTTTCCATCCCGTCCCAGGGATAGCGAACAGAGACCTGTACGGAAGCCTCTGGGATGACATTCGCAGCACATGTCCAAGCCACCGGAGCTGGTGTTTCCAGATGACGACACTCAATGAATGGTGATCTCCACTGTGTTCAAACACACGCCGCCGAACCTCAGAATTACTCACGCGATGATGCCATCGAACGCAAGCAATCCTGCGGAGACAGCGATGATCGAACACGCAGAGTCGCCGCACATCCTCAGCTCGGAGAGGCCAGGTTTCACAGGCGTAGAGCAAGGCAGCCCGCACCGAAGCATTGTATACCCGACCTTTGACAGCCAGGCTAACGTCGCGACAGCGCCAGAGGTGGCACAAGTTGATGTATGCCACCCTAGCCTTCATTATACGGTTGGAAATCTCATCCGTCACCCCTCCGCCAGCACTCACACAACTACCCAGGTACACAAACTTATCAACAACTTCAAGCGGTTCACCCGCAAGAGTGAGTGCAGGTACAGGCTCCTGCCAATCTTGTAACAGTACTTTGCACTTAGACGGTGCAAAGCACATACCATACTTACAGACACTGATCGCCAACTGATTAAGTGCGATTTGGGCAGCCTGCATGCTATCGCACAGTAAGACGATATCGTCTGCATACTCGAGGTCGAAAAGTCTATCTCCAGGTAGCAGATCTACACCACCTTCACGCACATCCTTCAGAGCTGACTCCAGAATGTCATCGATGGCAAAGTTAAAGAGAAATGGAGAGATTGGGCAACCCTGTCTAACCCCACTGTTGGTTGGGAACAGTGATGATAGTTGGTTGTATGCCCTCACTCTACCTGAGGTATTTCTGTATAGGGCTTTCAAGATGTTAACAAATTTCTCAGCTACACCTCTCTCTAACAGACAGTTCCAGAGCACAGTTCTGTCCAACGAATCGAAGGCAGCCTTAATATCAAGAAACACAACGATCGTTGGCCTGCAATACGTGTGGCGGTGTTCCAACAACTGACGAAGGGTGAACACATGATCAATGCATCCACGACCTGAACGAAACCCAGCCTGCTCTTCGCGAATCAATCCATCACGTATTTTGCACAGCCTGCGAAGCAAGACAGAAGCCAATAATTTAGACGCGACTGGTAGCAGACTGATACCCCTATGATTGTCACACGAATTACGTCGACCCTTTTTAAAGATAGGGACGATGATGGCTTCGTTCCACATTGATGGTACACTCTCAGTTTCCCATACCTTCTTGAACAACCCAGTTAGAGCCATTGTGAGAGTCTCGCCACCATCTTTAAAAAGAGCCGGGGGTAAATTGTCTGGGCCGGGCGCCTTATGGCGTTTTAACACTTGGAGTTCCTTACGGACCTCCGCTTCGGTGGGTGGGTCAGTATTAACCGACCAAGGAGCACTGGGGCTAATGACAGCAGACATTGAAGCTGGTGGCCAGCTAAACTGTTTCCCGAAGTGCTCTGCCCAGCGTTCCAGGCGTCTTTTCAAACTGGTAATTGGAGTGCCATCTGCCTCACAGACCGTCTCGCTGACACCTTGTTTCTTGCTGCCGGTGGCTCGGATGAGTTGGAACAGCTTCCGACTGTTGCCAGATGCAGCAACTGCCTCCATCTCACCCTCACGTTCTGACCACCAGGCCTCGCGGTCCTTACGTAAACACTTTCTTATCTTGCGCGTCAGCGACTTTCGCTTATTGCTGTATTCGCTGCCAGTCGGAATGGACCGGCGTTCATCCATGAGTTGCAAGGAACTCGCAGAAACCCAGTGGTTTTTGGAGGAGCATTCTTTCAAGCCGCAAGCGGCTACACTCGCCCTTTGCATGGCACCTTGCAGATGGAGCCAATGTTCATCTATACTACTTGGGGGGTTGCTAGCAAGCATTGATTGTAACTCATTCTGATATTTCAAACAAGTAGCAGGTGCTACTAGTTTGCTCACATCAACGTTTAGACGACGCCTTTTATGAACCCCACCAAATCGCAAGACGAACTTAGCACGCACTAACGCATGATCGGAGTCTAGGCATGTGCTCCAGAAGGAGCGACAGTCTTGTATGCATCCTCGCCACCGGAAACTGATCGCAATATGATCGATCTGAGTCCAAGCTTGGTTCGCAGAGGGAGGACGCCAGGTAGAGCTACGGCGATGGTTGTGCCAGAAGTTGGTGCTGGCCAGAAATAGGTTTTGATCCGCGCAAAGCTGCAGAAGACGGTCCCCATTATCTGACCTGCGACCATGTAGTCCCCATTGACCACCTAGACGATTCTCCTCTGAGCTCAGACGCCCGACCTGTGCATTCAAGTCCCCAGCCAGCACTATGATATCCCTCCGACCCGCCTGTCTCAAGAGATCGCTAAGTTGGTGGTAGAACTCGTCCTTCATTGCATCCGGGCTGCAATCCGTTGGTGCATAGGCAGAGACAACAAATAGACACCGCCTATCTGGCCTACTACTCCTTACTTTCGTATAACCTTCCAGCTTCACAGCACATAAACGACTGTTAATGGGAATCCAGTCGAGCAGTGCAGCTTCGGCTCTAGCGTTCAGTGCGACGCCAACACCAGCTACGCCGGATGCCGATGCCACAGGGTCCCCGGACAAGCGCAGGTGGTACATACTACTAGAACTTCCAGATGGAGAGGATAGTCGAAGCACTTCACTGGGATCTTGAATGCGAGTCTCCGAAATGCAGCAGACATCGATAGCGAGGCTTTTCAACGTTCTTGCCAACCCTGCCTGTTGTCAGATTTGCATCAGCGTCCGAACATTGTAAGTGGCCAGCTTGAACGCGGCACGCGGTTTCAGGATACCTGTGTTAGATGTCACATTGGGGACAGCCATTTTGAGGGTTACTCACTAACATCTCGAAACGACACAGATAGGCTAGGAATCCAAACAAAGGCGAAAGGCTGTCGAAGGTTAAGAAGTCAAGGTGAGCAAAGGTAAAATACAGGAAACTAAATATAAAAATAAAATTAAGGTTGGAAGGGCATAAGTTTCTTGGTGAAATGAAATAGAATATTTAAATATACATAGTATTCTGTTGCTTGTGCCGGATTGAACTGTGGGAATATGTGGGAATAATATTCCGTCGGCAAACATTGTCTGTATCACACCGTCACATTTTATCATGATGTCAAATCTTTGCTTTTTTTGTATACCTTTCTATTGGGATTGACAAGCTTCTCTGAAGTTATTATTTAGGCATGCACTGACACAAGATAACCTGATTGGATAGTTTTTGATTCGTTTATTTATGGATTAATTTTCTGAGGTCATACAACCAATCGCATTTGTTTATATATTTATGGCTTAAATTCTTGAGGTTTTGTAAATTTAATATACTGTGCATTTTGTTTATAAACATTGTCGTGATTGTTGCTGGTATTGTTATTTCGTTTTCGGTTATCGTTCTTCCCAGTCTGACTTTTGTGTCTATTTGAGTGTGGGGATATTTTCAGTGATCAATTGGTTATAGTGTCGTGTCTGGCGGTGCATTCTAGTCCCAACAAACCAGTAAAACTCCATCGTAACACTTTCCATCTTAAATTGTCTCACTGGCTATTGCTATAAGGCAGTGAGTCCAGTGAGGCTAAAGTATGTTTAGTATCTTAGTTAATAAGTTTGACTGACAACAGTTAGTAATTTTAAAGTCCTATACTCTGAATATCAATCGTCAGCTCATTGATGACTACTCGATGAATTTCCTGGAGTTTCAGTGGGAGGTCCTGACCAGTGGGACCTACCATGTCAAGGTGAAGTGGGTGTTCATCTAAGGCATTGGTGAGAACAGCGCTATGTTACGGGTTGATAAAGTTAGAATTCGGGAGCCACTGAATTCCAGCCTAAGTGGCTGAATGGTCAACGAGCTTGGTTTTGTAACCTGAAGTTCCCGGGGTCGATCCCTAGCTGGGTCGTGGATGGTTACTGCTGAACAGTCCCAGAATGCGACGGAACAGCTGTTCAGTTCTCCCTTGTTTTCGGGTGATCTCTCTAGCTTATGTTGGTTCGAGCAGAAAATCTGACAGTTGTAACTTTAAAATGAGATGCACGGATGTACATATTATCGAATAATTATTTCCATAGTAAAAGCTTTTTTTTTACTAACAATGTCTAAAATAAAAACTACAGTAATTATGAACATATAAGTCAACAGATAGGTCTCTTAGTAAATTCACTTTAAAGTTGAAAAGTCATTTTGGACGTTTATATATATATATATATATATATATAAATATAATTACAATGTGTGAAAATTATGGACAGTTACGGAATAAGAAATAACGGTTCAGCAAATTCATTCGCCTAGCTGTAGAATCACAACTATAGTTTGATTGGACACTAGTAACTAGTGTTATGCGTCTAGTCCTTTCTTTGCTGCAGACAGAATTCTATCAGATTTGCAATGTGGCCACCATTCTAGGTAGCTCGCCATCACGGTGCACATTGATTTTATGATATCAGATGGTTGGAGGCAATCGGCAGGAAGCCTTGAACCACATAGGTTTCGTGCTAGTAGGCACTTACCAGTCACCAAGGCGAATCTGCAACCTTGAAGGAACTTATTTCCCTTCCCATTTAATATCATCAAATCAATGTGCACCATGATGGCGAGCTACCTAGAATGGTGGCTACATTGCAAACCTGACTGATAGAATTCAGTCTGCAGCAAAGAAAGGACTAGAAGCATAACACTAGATACTAGTTTCCAATCAAACTGTCCACTACAGTCCTACAGGAGGTCAATCACGAGCCCGAATAGTTCAGTGGTAACGTCGCTGACTGCAGCACTGGGTGACGCGGGTTCGAATCTCAGAAGGGACATGAGTTTCTTCAAGGTCGCAGATACGCCTTGGTGACTGGTGAATGTCAGCTAGCACGAAATCTATGTGGTTCAAGGCTTCCTGCCGATTGCCCCCAAACCATGTAATATAATCACAGCTATTTATAATTATTTTTGTCTGTGTGCACATTCAGTTTGTCAAACAAAAGCGGAAAGTTAGTTTGAAGTATTGTTTACGTCATCAGAGTACTTTAAAACAGTGATGAATAATCAAATTTGAACTAAGGGGTGAACAATAGTAAGTCTAGACTAAGGTTGAGTAATAATTTTAAAAAATCGGAGGGTATTGAAAGAGCAGGAAGAAAAGTATCAAAATAATATTGTAGGTGGACTCAATAAATAGAAGGTTAGTTGAGAAAATGATGATACTAAATGTCATATGAAAAATGCACAAAATAGTATTAATAACAAAATAGTGATAACAGTTGAACTTGGAATTATATTTGAGGTAGAAGTAGGAGATAGAGAAGTTTCTCCTGGGTACATATATCAGATTTTTCCATCTGAATCGTTAAGGCCTCGCAGCAATGCAAAATATACGGAAGCCTACCACTGTCGGCAGCCTTTTTTTACTTTGTAAGTAACTTTGAATGGATTTTCCTCATATTTTCAGTGACCAATTTTAAATATATGTTCAATGATAACACGGCAGCTTTAGGTAACCAGGAGGGATAATATTCATTGACTCTTTTAGATAAAGCATGCATCGAACGACCTACATATCTAGCTTCACACGATCAAGTGAATTGGTATATGCGTGCACAAAGTGGTCAAATGTGATAGTTTATCTTTAGAGTTATTGAGGAACACTGGACGGCAAGAGAATACCAATCTGGATGAGTATTTTTCGTAATCTTACGTAGTCAAGAGGACTGACAACTAATTAGCTAAGTGAAGAATAACCGTTTGCACTTACCCAAATGAAACAAGAGAACAAGGGGTTCAAAACATGTTGCAAACCATAAAATAATTGTAAAGTTACAAAAAGAGATCTCTTTACTGACTTAATAATTACATGACATGGGGATTTTTCAACTACAGTAATTCAAAACAAAAATGTTGCAACAGTGAACAAAAACAAATTTTGCTTACTTTATGCACTGTAACGAATAGAGGTAGCATATCGTCATTAGAGTGTTCAGCTGAGGATTCCGAAGTCACCATTTTCTTCTTATTTTTGAAAACAGATGCCAGTGAAGAATTCGACTGTCTACACATACATGTATTTCGTTTTTAGTTTTAAAGTGTTAGAAGAAAACATAAACATACGTTGCATTGAGTAAAGCAGCCTTAATGACTAAAGATGATGCATCAAGCAGGTTTCCAGCACCTTCTAATATCTAAAAAGCATAAAATTATACATTATCAGACACTTACAAGTAAGTCAATGTACACAATCCAGCATTGTCGACCACGTTGTATACACAATGAACTAAGATCAAGAAACTCTGATTGATAGACTGATTGTAATGTTGCTTTCAAGCGTTCGGCTAATTCAGATGCTATTTTATCATTGCAACGGTGAGTTGCTGTAGGATAACTGAAAAAGAAAAGAAGAATAATAGTTTTTTTTTAATTTGTAAATTGAACAACAACAGCATATGTCTAAGCCAGCGAAGTTGGTGAATCCAGGAGACAACACTCAGTGAATGGTGATCTCCACCGTGTTCAAATACACACTGCCAAACCTCAGAACTACTCACACGATAATACCACCAGAAGTAAGCAGTTCTACGGAAACAGCGATGATCGAATATGCGGTCGTCTCACATCTTTATTTCGGAGAGGCTAGGTCTCACAGGCATAGAGCAAGAATGAGCGCCCTGAAACATTGCAAACTTGACCGTTAACAGCCAGACTGACGTCGCAACAGTGCCGGGAGAGATTAAAATTGGCGTATGCAACCCTAGCCTTCACTACATGGATGGAGATCAAGTTCACCAAACCTCCACCAGCAGTCACCCAAACAACTAGATACACGAGCTTGTCGACAACTTCAAGTAGTCCACCTGCGATGATGAGTGCAAGTACAAGCTCCTGCCAATCTTGCAACAGTTACTTTGCACTCATACGGCCCAAAGCATATACTATACTTACAGGCACTGATCGCCAACTGATTAAGTACGATTCGGGCAGTCTGCATGTTATTGCACAATAAGACGATATCGTTTGCGTACTCGAGGTCGAAAAGTCTTACTCCAGAAAGCAGATCTACACCACCACCACCACGCACATCCTTCAGGGCTGACCCCAGAATGTCATCGATGACAAGGTCGAAGAGAAACGTAGAGAATGGGCAACCCTGTCTAACTCCACTGTTTGTTGGGAACAGTGGTGAAAGTTGGTTGCACGCCCGAACTCCACCTGAGGTGTTTCTGCAAAGGGAAGTTAATAAACTTCTCAGGCACACCTTTCTCTAACAGACAAAACATGTAGAAGGTAAAAGAGGGGTAAGAAGATACAATCGGTAGTACAGTGCTATACGAAACAAACAAAATCACTATATATATATATATATATATATATATATATTCAAGATGAGAAGTGCATCTGTGCAACTGACACCAATTCTGAGATATATCAAATTGAATCATAAGTCCCGGTGATCATATGGACTACGGTTGACGCCAACAATGGGTTACTTTGTGCAATGTTTTGATCTAATCATGTCTTGTCTTCCTTTAGCCCAATCAATTTTACTTCTACTAACATAGCCGTCATCACCCATGGATCTAGAGGACAAGGAGGGTTTACTTAAGGGATTTGATAAACCCTGATTACACACTGATGATTAACATGGCTGCAGGAAATGAAAAGAACGCATGGTGTATGAACCTGCTGTAGGAATGCACCTCATAATGTTGTTCTTTCTTCTAGATAAAACTCCAAATTAAAAATTTAGAGAGTAGTCCTTTGAGACAATCATATGGTTAGGTTTCAGCCAACATACAAAATATATGAAACCTGTGCTCTTATAATTTCAAGAATGAAATAGCTCAACGTTTAACTTATCACACTACACCGTTGTTCAGCTAAGCTGTTGTGCCATCAGCTACGAATGATGGGGTGCACACAAGGATGCCGCTCCCTCTGGATCGGTTTTCTGGGTCCTCATCACGCCTTGTTGTACGTCAGACTTCTCCTGCGTTTTGATGGTCACGATGACCGTCACCTTAGACAAGTTGATCTAAGCAAGTCCGTTTCACCCACTATTGTAGCCAAATTTCATATACCAAGCTAGACTTCAGGCTGGTTATTGACGCTACAGAAGTCACACGCGAACGCCTCTTTCACTCACAAGATACCATGATGACAGTTAAAGTAGCTGTGACCAAGAACAACATCCAATTGAGAGCTAAGTTTTTCGGGAATGTAAGGGAAGTCGAGAGTGATACATCCATGTATCCATCCTAAGAAAACAGCCTACGTAATCCATATGATAATTATTGGGTGTTACGTTCTTAACAATTATGTCAACGATACTGCACGAAATGCCATAACCTATAGGCGTTCAAGACACTATCAGTTATGTTTTGGAAACAAAACCAATGACAAACACGCTGCGAATTCCCTTTTTCTTCTATTTCTGAAAGTAATATGCATTGCCGAGTTCTATTTAGAATGCCCTTGATATACATTCAGACTGTTTTCATTCTGTTTTTCCTCATTTGTATAAATTCTCTTCTCATACTGTTCTAATCTGTGTGGTGCATCTCTAGATGACTATTATGTAACAAGTTTGCTAGTTAGATAATATATAATACATTGGACTGTCAGTAAGTTATGCGTAACACAAGTTCAAAACACTTCAGGCAAGAGAGGTTTAACAGCAGCAATACCTAGAAAGAAAAAGCGACAGTGAAACAACAGATGCGTGGTGTTGTCAACACCTAAAAGGCAATCAAATATTGGCAACAGTAAAGAATAGACACCAGAGTCAAGTAGCATTAGACCAATAAATCAGATAGCTCAGGACTAAAAATGTATGCTTTTCATAATCTTTGCTGCAAGCTTCATTTTAACCCTAATCTTCGTTGCAAATTTCACCCTAACCGTAATCATAACCTTACCTTAATCCCACCTTAACCTTAACCCTGAACCAGGATGAAACTTGCAACGAAGATTATGAAAAGCACCCATTTGTAATGCTTAGCGATCTGATTGGCTGGTTTAAGTTCATTTGAATGTGGTGTCTATTCTTAACTGTTGCCCAAATTTGAGTCTGCATAGAGATAGTGTCACAGTTTAGTGAAATCTGGGCAAAGTTTTGATGTCGAGATGCTTTCATTCACAAGCTCACTAGGACTAATACCATTTCCCAGGAATATGGGATGATTATGTGTTCACCCTATTCACCTCCTATAATAAGACAGGTTGTCAACGTAAGACAAGCTTGAAAGAGCGGCTTACATTTACCAAATAGGAAGTGAATCCCATACTTTTTTGATTTGTCATTTGGTTTCCAAACAACAACACATCTTTTCAGAACCGTTATCCAGAGGTTATCTGTATATGCCAGATAATCTAAAGAACTCCCACTGAATTCATGTGTGACTGTAAAAATCACAATAAGCTCTTGTCATTAATATGATAAGATGCCATATACAAGTCTGATCATCATGACAAATCATTTGTTGCTTCTTCAGTGATTCTGACAAGTAAAGAGGTAAGTTCTGCATACAGAATGTATAACATAAGCTTAAATGAGATGCATTATTAAATTCTGCACAACAAGAATTCAGGAATAGAGTGTAATTTTCAAAATAGAAAATATGTATTTGACTTACCATTCAACATTAATTTCTATACGACCTTCATTTGGAGCAGTTAAAGACGGTTTACCAACTTCCGTTTTGACACAACATAAAATAAATGTTTCACCCTACAATTTAACGTAAAAAAGCACACATTTTACTTACAATGCGAATACTCGCTGAACCGCTCGCGTGGCTTAAGATACTAGTCTCAATTTCTAAAGGTCGATATTCGTTTGGCCTGCGGCCATCCATCCTACATCCCAACTAAAGTGAATTAGAAACAATTAGTTGGTAAACTAACTTCAACTCCCTGTACGAGGTAGAAGCGTTCAAGATCACTTAGGAGAACAGTATCCATAGTGTGTTACTTGGTTACAGATCCAATACAGTTGTCACAAGATGTCTGTAAAATAGAAACATCAATGACTTGATATTGAATTTGTATTATCTGAGGAAGTTATTTAAAGTACCAATACAAACTAGAAGTAACGCCATATTCTTCAAAGCAATACTGAGGATAACCAAAGGAAAAATAACTTGCTGAAGAAACTCAACTTCAACTTCTCGTTCTGATTGCAGCTGGGACGTCCATGTGCAGTATTTTCAATATTTCAACGGCGAATCAGTATTTGAAAACTTCGCCTTTTTGTTCTTACAGAACAACCCGGATATGGAGATTGAACAGATGGATTCGCGACATACCAGAGTCACGTGGTTAGTCAGTTTCCCTCAGTTTAGGTCAAAGTGAAACACTCAACACTCACCACAGTATACATACTTATAATTAAGTAAGCATATTTTGATTTCAATTCTCCTGTTTCAGATGAAGAGATTTAGTCTGATTGGGATATGAAGACATCAATGCATAGACGACACATGGTGTTCCTATGAAGTAACACACGCACAAGTTTGCGCATAGGTTAGGACGAAGTGCGGATGCTACGGTCAAGAATGTAGGCGCACTGCAAGTAGACCAGATTCAGATTATAAGGATAGAAGGCTCTTGTTGCCTATGTTAATCCTTGATATATATCTCTGCAGAGATCCAGTTTCTCTTCGAAAGCGTTCACCGATGGAGCTGTTACTACTGAATCAAGTAAGGAGTTCCAGTCGTTGACCATTCTGTGAGAGAATCTAAACTCCAAACGTATTTTAGTCAACCTTGGTTTGAGCACCTTCTTCTGGTGACCCCGTAAATGTATTCTAGAGGGAGAGAAAAGGTTTGAGAGCTCAATCCCTAAATCACCTTTGAATATACGGTAAGCCAAAATTAAGTCACCTCTCCTCCTTCGGTATGATAATGGGAAGAGATACAAATGCTCCATCCTCTTATCATAAGGAAGGTGTGAGATACCACCAACTAATTTGGTTCCTACTCTCTGTACTCTTTCCAGGGTATGTGCCTCCTTTTTGAAGCATGGACTCGCCGCTTGTATGCAGTACTCTAGATGATGCCTGACATATGTTGCATAGAGTACTTGGAACATACCCTCGTCTAATCGTTTGAAATCCCTTCGAAGTGCCCATAGCATTCGAAAAGCCTTAGCTGCGGCTCGATTACAGTTCGCCGTTGTTTTTAAGTCATGGCTAACAATAATTCCCAAGTCCTTTTGTTCCCTAACATCTGGCAGTTCTGTGTCCCCCATGGAGTACGACGTGTAAGACTTCTGACCTAGGTGCATTACCGCGCTTTTCTTGGAATTAATTTCCAGACTCCAAAGGTTAGCCCATTCGGTTAATTTGTCTAGATCGTTTTGTAGTACCAACCTATCATCTTTACTAATTTACGGTTTTCCATATCTTAATATCGTCCGCAAATAGTAAGGAAGATGAGGTAAGAATTTTTGGCACTTCATTTACGTATAATAGGAATAGCAGGAGGCCAAGTACAGTTCCCTGAGGTACTCCACTTAGTACTGCTTTCCACCCTGGCAGTACACCATTAACCCTTCTGCCTCCTATCCATCAGGTAGTCACTAAACCACTCACATAAGTGTTGGTCTAATCCAAAATGTTTAAGTTCACTAAGAAGACCTAAATGGGATACCTTATCGAATGCTTTACTAAGATCGATAAATACAACGTCCAGTAGATGGTTTTTATCCCTGGCCTCGACCCAATATTCCCAAGCTAACAGTAAGTTTGTCAAGCAGGATCGTCCTGGTCGGAATTCATGCTGTTCCACTGCCAGTAAGCCATGTTTTTCCGTATGAGCTAAGAGCTGGTCCCTTATGAGTTTTTCTAACACCTTTGCCATAATGCAGGTCAGACTTACAGGCCGGTAGTTAGATACTAACTGTCTGTTTCCATCTTTGAAGATGGGGCTTATAAAAAAGCATCTTTCCAGTCTCTGGGTAACCTAGCCTGGGTCAGAGACATCTGAAAAATCTCCGTAAGTGGAATGTGTATTATATCCGCCAGGGAGCTTAGCAATCTAGGGTGAAGTCCGTCTGGTCTAGGTGATTTACCTGGCTTCAA